>QEPC01001966.1:491251-511552 GCA_003113815.1 Sphenodon punctatus | reverse complement strand
AAGGTTGTGCACTTAACCACAGACATGTGGACCAGTGCACAGCGCATGAAGTACCTGTGCATTACTGCACACTGGATTCATCGAAACCCCAATAACAGACTGGTAAGGAAGCAAACCATACTTGCATTGGAACACTTTCCGGAACAACACACTGCTGAAAACATCCATGCTAGATTATCACAATTGACACATGAATGGTTGGCTTCCCTTGATCTCTCCATTGGGTGCATTGTGTCAGACAATGGGGCAAATATCGTGAAAGGGATTTCTGAATGCGGGAGCCAAAATGTTTCCTGCATGGCTCATTCAATGCATCTGGTGGCAAAAAAAATTCTAGAATCAGACCCAACGGTTAAGGACACAGTAGAACGTGCCAAGAAGTTGGTGACGCACTTTCGTACATCGGCAAAATCTCGCCGCGTGCTCAGGGAAATACAGGAGGAGAGACAAGTTGCACTTCAGTTCTTCCAAAACGATGTCTGCACACGTTGGAACTCAACTTATCAGATGCTAGAAAGACTACATTCGCAACGACTTGCGATTGAGACTTTCTTTGCTGTGGCATCAAAGTCTGTAAAGGACGCCCCCCGCTATGCAGCTAAATATAACTCACTGCTCTACTGGCACCCTTTCAAGTCATGACGGAGTTCGTGAGCAGGGCCGATGCAACACTCAGCCAGAGCTTGGCCTCGCTCATATTATTGAGGACACAAGTCGAAGATATCACCAACTCTCTAGCACTACAGGATGATGGACAGAGGGCTGAAAGCCTTGGAATTTCATTACAGTGCATCATCGCAAACAGCACCCAGTTTAAGAAGAATGGTAGAGATAAGTTGTACAGGGTGGCGACTGCTCTGGACCCACGTTTCAAGAACGTTCCAAAGGTATTGGGTGGTGAAGAAGCCGCTGCAGCTGCACGCTATGACATTGTCAGCCGCATAATTAAAGGGGTTTGCGAAGTCAGTGATGACGATGCACAGGAGAACGACACAGATAGCTGTTCTTCTGATCACACTGATGTACAGCATGACGCATCTTCTGTCTGGGCAAGTTTTCAGAAGTATGGACTCATGGTACCGACTCACAATAAAAGTAAAAGAAGAGTTGATAAGGTGCACCGGCCAAACTCATTATCTGCAGCCAAATACATGTATGACCAGTACATGTCATCTGCCCCAGTGGATGACATGAATAGTGACCCACTCATTTATTGGGGTGACAAAAGTGGCACTTGGCCAGCACTATACAATTTGGCAATCACACTCCTTGGCTGTCCTCCAAGCAGTGTCCCATCTGAACATTTATTTAGCTGTGCGGGAGCCATTTTAGGAAATAAAAGAACTAGTCTTAGCAGTCTAAATCTTGAGCGCCTAGCATTAATAAAAATGAACAGGGAATACCTTCCGAAGATAACCAAGGATTTAATTGGAGCAACAACAGATGAGGATATAATGAAGTGCACCAGAAAGGCAATCAATTGACAGAGAAAAGGTTTTGATGAAGGAGATGAACTATCTGAAGGAATACAAGAGCACTAATGCAGTAACTCTTTTTGTGTTATTCTTTGAGCAGTTATGGCCTCCATGGAATGACTTTCAAGCAATATGGAACTTGGAGTAGCATGGCGTGGTGTAGTCCATTTCAAAATATCACTTCTGTTTGTTGGTTTGCTGCATATACATGCTGCCATATGCATACATAGCATAGTATGCAACATGATTTTTTATTTTCCATATTTGTCAGTATACAACTAGCATGTGTCAGCATACAACTAGCATACAACTAGCAAATATTTTATATCATACAACTAGCAAAAATTTTACAAATAGCAAATATTGTCAGCATACAACTAGCATGTGTCAGCATACAACAAGCATACAACTAGCAAATATTTGTCAGCATACAACTAGCATTCTCTCACACACTTAGCAGGAGGCGTGTGAATGGATTGGTGAATTGTGCAACATTACAGGGATCTATTTCTAGGGATAGCACTGCAGCACACACAGCAATGATTCCAAGAGTTTTCATGCTGTGTGGTCATGGGCCACAACGGAATGACACACAGGCAAACTGGAATGCATTGTCCTAGTTATTTGTGCAGTATTTTTGGAGTATGCAACATGGGTTTTTTTCTCCATATTTGTCAGCATACAACTAGCATGTGCAGAGATAGCATAGGAATGCATTGTCTTTGTGATTTGTCCAGTCTTCAGGAGTTTCTCTCACACACTTAAGAGGAGGCGTGTGAACGGATTGATGAATTGTGCAACATTACAGGGATCTATTTCTAGGGATAGCACTGCAGCACACACAGCAATGATTCCAAGAGTTTGCATGCTGTGCGGTCATGGGCCACAACGGAATGACACACAGGCAAACTGGAATGCATTGTCTTAGTTATTTGTGCAGTATTTTTGTAGTATGCAACATGTTTTTTTTTCATATTTGTCCACGTACAACTAGTATACATTTATACAATGTGACTAATAATTGTGCTTTTTTAAAGGCTGTTTTTCAGGAACATGGATAAATTAAATTACATGAACATGGAACAGCTGTACAGTCGATTTGTAGCCACTGCCAGGATTCTTCTGGGATCTAGTACTGATCCGATTGCCATTTCCATATGGAGTCATGAAGGAATTTTCCCAGCACACTGAAATTTTTTCCCCCACAAACCAGTAGTGGGTTTTTTATAAGATGTGCATTGCGATTTTCGCCTTCATCAGGAGAATAAAAAACATTGGCTTCCCCAAAAAATTGATTTTCAGTGCAAGAGCTACCAACCTGTATTACATTAATTTTGATATTGAATAAAAATTATTTGATCTTCATTCCTAAACTTGCTTTATCATCTTTTAATCATCGAACATACCCTCTACACATGGTATATATTAATAAACTAAATCTGAACACAGATGTGGGTTGTGGGTGTGGTGTGTGGGCAGGGTAGGGGATGTTGGACTGGCAAAGGGCCATGGCAAAGAGAAAATCATTGCAAACTCATTGCATTTGGTAAGAGAATGAGGCACACATGTGCGAGGGTAGGGAAATTTATAAAATGATGGAATATATGGTAGAAGTGTATAAAATCATGAGTGTTGTTGAATAAAAAAAATAAGGGAATGATTGCAGCAACTGAGTTGCAATGATTTGGGAACTCATTGGGAACTCATTGGGAACTCATAAGTGGTTGTTTGGGCACTGTTGTGGTGGGTGGGTACGGTAGGATGACGATGAATGAATGGACTCCTTGCATAGGGAATGAATGGACTCCTTGCATTAGGGTAGAATGAAGGAGGGAAGTGCATCAAATGATAGAATGATAGAATAATGATAGAATAATTTGTGGTTGGTGGATAGGTGTGGGCTTTCAGCAACAGGACAGGTGCAAAAATAATGAGATCAATGGAACAATTTTTAAAAACATATTTTTATATAACAATTTTTTAAAAACACCATTTACAGAAAAATTTACAAAAATTTAACAGGTAACTATTTACATTAATTAATTTTTTTTTGTTTTTGAAATGAACATATTCAAATATTGGCACCGTACCTCGTGCAATGATGGCACCGCACCTCGTTCAAAACTTCCTCCATTATAGATTTCAGGGTGGTGTTTTCATGCTGAATTTGTTCCAGCTTTTCTTCTGCAAAAATGGAATTCAGTTAGTTGATGCATTCTTTAACTGCATCAAAGGTATTTGTTTGATGTGATCACTACTACCAGGGTAATAGTCATTAACAATGGATTTTTGAGAAAAACTTACCCATTTTCTTCTGCCTATTCACTAAGCGTTGTACGGCATCTGCCATACTCCACACAATCGACCAAATGGCTGATGCCACATCCACCAAAATCTCACCTGAAATGGCATTGAAAATTTAAAAAGATCAATGCACTAGTAAAGATAATAGCCCTACTAATAGCATGCAATAATGTGAGATATCCAATAATAACTATTTTTGTTTAACTTACCAATTCTTGCCATGACTGCGGCAAATCCAACAAAAGCCATCCTTATTACTGTCTCACACAACTCATAAGTTATAATGGAATTGAGATAGATTTGACATGTAAACATGCAGCACATGGGGAATGTCAAAGAAAGCCCGCCTCCCTGTGTTAAATGCCTGTGGCTGTCAGCTATCAGTCACAGGGAAGAAATGTTCTCATTGGTGTGCGTCTGTTGCTAAGTAAATGACCCGTGCTTCCCAGGTTGGGTGTGTCTGTCCGTCCAGCTAGAGTGAGACTTGAGAGATTCAATAGTTTGAAGCTTGACAACTTCAGCTTGAGTTCCACTTAAAGCTAACTACGTAAAGGCGCGGGTGGAATGGATGCCGGCCCCCCACCCCCTCTCTCCACACACAAACATCCACTCTCCGAACACACCAGCGCGTTTGCGAGACAGAGTAAGCAATCGCACTCCTAGCTCCAATCACACTCCTAGAGTTAGCTGCTGCACTGAATACATTGGTGCCCCAGAGGTGTGAAAAAGTAAAATAGTAATTGAACTATGATAGGACGCAGTAACATCATTTTATCCGACCGTGCAACATAAAACTATTTTTTCTAAAAGTTACACAGGCCACTGCAGATTAGAACCACCAGAGCCAAAAATGCTGGATTGCAGTGGGAAACGTAACCTGCTGTGCTATAGAAGCTCTGTTTTTGTGAGGCTGAGATAGAGGACTTGCCTTTGGATTCCAGCTAAACTAGGGACGGGAGAAGAAGGGGATAAACCAGTAGATAAGGACAGTAGAGATATTTAAGCCCAGCAACATTGTTGTTGAGTCTCTCAACTCCGCCCCTAGAATAAATGCAGCATGGGACTCTTTGGGTTAGAAAGTTGTAAAACAGGCTTGGTAGGGGTGGGTGTCGGCTGTGGGGCTTTCTAGCCTGACACAAGACCCAAGGGGCTTATAGTGAGTCCAGTTAATAGACATCCAGCCAATCCTTTGGGGGACTGTGAGAGGACTTGTCTTTGGATTACAAGGCAGCTAAGAAACTAGGTATGAGTGTAAACTAGCTGGCTAGGCTCTCAAAGCCAGAGATGTGTCGTTACGATAAAATTCAATGCAGATGGGCTACTAACTCCCCTCTGGGCAAGCCTTTGAGGGGCATACCCCTCAAATATGCATTATTCAACCTGTAATTTCTGGATTTGAGGTACTGAATTGGTCTATTCAATGGGGGAGCTGAAAAAGGGTGGCATTTTCTGTACATCCACTCCAAATCTGAGACACTGGGGGGGCAGGGGTCCACATCACAGACCCAAAATATTATCTTGCAGTAGTATACTCATCCTCATCCCCATCCTCACACGTAAGGCTAAGGAGGGAGTGTCCTGCAAACACAACTGGCAGCAAACACAGAGTGGTGGTGGGAGAGGGGTTCAACTTCAAGGATGACAGTGGTGCTGTCAGTGCTGAGCCCGGAGCGGCCTCCTCCTTCTTCTCTCATATCTCCCTAGGCTCTCATATCCCTCCCGCCTATCTCCATCATGTACAGGGCTGTGCACAGTTTAAATCTCCCTCCACGGCTAGCGTTGTTGGTCATTGCCTAGCAGCGATGCACCGTGCTTAAAGTTTCTACTTTATATGTGAATTTCTGATATCAGTTAATGTAATAATAAAGCATATTATTAATAATCCTAAGTCTTTGTGGTGGGTGGGGGCTGGGAAATCGGAGAGTTCACTGCTTGCACTTCACAAGCTGCATATACTCTCTGCTCTGATTTGAGCATGGTTTAATACATAATAAACTCTTTTTCTTTTGCATGCAGTATGCACAATGCAGTATGCATTAAGTTTGATAGAAAATTCCCACTCCGCCTATTTCTAGGCTTGGTACTCTCCTATTTGTGAGAATGGGAGGAGCCACTCGAAGAAGAACAGAAGGTTATTACCTTGTAAACAAGGTTCTTCGAGATGGCTCCAAACATTCTCATAAACGCCCACCCCAGTTAACTTGGCTTGTTGCAAGTTCAAATTCACTCTTGCCCGGTGGGGGAGGGGACGGTTGTCTAGTGGCATCCATTGCTAAGTGAGAGTATTCTGAGTCAGTCACTGAGTCACTGAGTTCATCTCAGGCTTGTCCAGAAGCATGCTTAAATTTTCTCCCCTGATATGTAAATTGTTGGATTGATGGATTGCTAGCCACATTTTGGATATCAGCTAAACTAGGGGGAAGGGGGAAATTCCAAATAAAGTAAAACACTCTTGCCTGGGGGGGGAGGGGTTTTTTGTATAGTGGCATGCTGGCACATGTGCCACTCTCCTGTACATACTTCCACATTCCACACTATACATACTTCCATATTTGGCAGTTTCCCCATGACTGCCCCCACCTACCCCAGAGGCAGACCTTTACTTTACCCAGAGGCAGACCTTTACCCCAGAGCTTTAGCTTGACCTTTAACTTTTCCCCTTTACCTTTTCTTTACCCCAAAGGCAGACCTTTACCCCTTTACACTCTTGAGAGTTTGATACCTGGCAAATGGGTTAATAAATACGATTAATAATTCAGTCCTCTAGTGAGCAATTTTTGCAGCTGGGTGCAAAGGGAGAAAGGTGGATGCAGGTGATGGAGGAGTGCATAAGGGGCAAAGGTGGATGCAGGTGATGGAGGGGTGTTAATTTTTTTGTAATTTTTTAAAAAATAAAGAAAAAAGCATAATAATTTTGCATACCTCTAATATGCATTATTCAACCTACCTTGTGGATTAGCCATACAGTACCCATTTTGTCTTTTCAATGGGGGAGCTTTTGGAGCTTTGGCACTGTCGGATAACTTTGCAAGGCTTTGCAAGTTATAAGACAGGCTTGGGAGGGGAGGGGAAGGTTGAACTTGGCTACAGCCAGTGGCTAGTAGTGGCTATCTAAATACCGGTTTGGTGGGGGGATGGGTCAGGTCTATGGGAGTCAGTTATGGATGGCTTTGCAAGTTGAAAACTGTGTTGTGCTTTGTTGTGTTGCACAGGAGGGAGATTTTAACTGGCTGGCTGTCTAAAAACTGTGTGGCCAGCACAAGCCAGTTATCTGAGGGAGGCAAGTTGAGTGGACTGCACTGCAGTAGTACCCCGCCCCCACCCCCAGAAGTTGGAAGAAGAAAACTGTTTGGTTACATGGGCCACTTCAGATTAGAAACGGCAGTACAAAAAATTCTGGATTGCATCAGGAAATGTAGGTGGCTGGCAAGTTTAGCAGTAGCCAACTAGGACTGGCTAGTACTACTGGGGGGATGGCTTTTCAAGTTGAAAAGCAAAAAGTTGGCTACTTGGCTGGATGGCTTCAATCTCAAGTTGAAAAACCTGTTAGCTGCCCGGCTATGCGGCTGCACTCTCAAAGTGAGAGATAACAAACAATGCAGCTGGGAGTGGCTCAGTGGGACTTTTTGAGATGGGGGCGGTGAGTCCACTGACTCAACTCCCCTTGTCTACCTAGCCGCCCGGTACAGTTAGGTAGCCAGCCCAGTGCCACTGAGTCACTGTAGCCAACTGAAACTTCCACTCCCCGCCCCCTCTCCTGCAGAGCAGACAAGCCTTTTTTACAACTAGCAGATATTTATTCGACCGACACAAATACATGGCACAAATTTATATAGCCTGGATGCAGATGGATGAAGAATGCAGAGGCCTGGGTGTATTGCCGGTCCTGGTTGAAGAGCACACTGAAGACTGGACTGGAGGGCTTTTAAAGTTGTAAAACTGGGCTAAAGTAGCCATCCAGCTATGCGCTCTCAAAGTGAGAAAAAACATACAATGCAGCTGGGAGTTGGACTGTTTGAGATGGGGGTGGGCGGGGTACTACTTCAGTGAGTCCACTGACTCAACTACCCTTGTTTTACAATTTGTGTGTAAAACACTCTGTCTTGTCTGGGTGGGAGGGGTGGTCTGGACTCTGGACAGTTTGAAAACAACATACTGAAACAACTAAAAAGAAATTATTTATTGAATGCAAAAAAAAACAACACCCCTCCCCGGATAAAACAGTTTAAATTAAGTTTGAAATCAAATCAACTTTGAAACCAAATCAAGGAACATAACCCACGGTCACAGTCACCCACGGGTGGTTGCTTGGTGGGGCACACGGCACAACTCAAAATGGGCACAGGAAGAATGGGCTGTAGTAGGGAAGCAGTGGAAGAAGCAATGGAGTGGACATCATGGAGGAGGCGGCCCAGGCAGTGACCCAGTCCCAGACCCACAGCAGTGACAGGACGGAGGCAGGCCGTGGGAGCACACCGAGGACACACCGAGGGGGCATCAAACTTAAAGGCACAGCCAGCTGCAGGGGCCAAGAAGGGGTTGAACATAGTGGGTCCACTGCAGCATGCCCCGAGGGTATCCCAGTTCAGCCATGTAGTGTTTGACCAGGTAGTAAGCCTCGAACGGATTGGTCATTGCAAGGCCAAGCTGCACATCGGATCGAGAGCACACACCAGCCAGCACCGTCAGCTCTGCCACGGTGGGCTCCAGCAAGACATAGTCATTACCTGGGGGCCATGGAAGGTGACCCAGCTCCAACAGGTGGTGATAGGCAGCACCACTTGACCGCCGGTACCCACGGGCCCCGTGGACAGAGCAAAAGACGGAGACAGCCAGGGAAGGGCTCCACTCAGCAAGACAGGCTGTGAAGGAGGACATGCTGCACACATACAGAGTGGAAATGGTCTCTGACGCTGACCAAACCACATGCAAGCACATCATCTCTGGGATGCGACCATCAGGAAAGGGACAGAGGCCCAGTGTCTCTGCATGCAGCCTGCACTCGAGTGTGCTCAACTCAGAACCAAAGTAGCATAGCCCTGAACTTAGACTCGCATAGGCACCTGTGCGGCTGTCCGGGCAATTGGCAAGCAATTGCACGGCCGGGGAATTCCAAAGCTCACACAGGGTCATTGTCTCGCTGAAGCTCCAGCTATGGGTTGCTAATATGCCCGCGAGCCCTGCGGAAGAGCAGCATCCAGCCATTGTCTCCAGTCCAGAGTCCAGCAGCAGAACGCTGCTGTAACTACTGCAATGAATGGGTGGCTTGAAGCCCTAGAGGGACGGGAGGTGATGCGGGAGCTCCAAGGATAGATAAGCCCACCAGGCACCGGCCAAAACATTGTTGAAAATGTAATGAATTGAGAAGAAGCAATTTGAGGCATGGGATGCAGAAAGCGCAGGTGCTAGACTGGCTGAAACTAGCAGAAGACACAGAGGAGGGCATTCAACACACAGGCCAGGGACTCGACACGCGAGGCGAGGGAGTCAGAGTACATCAGTACAACACAACTGGTGGACAACACAGAGGGGTGGGAGAGGTGATCTGCGCCGCCCTGCCTAGGCGCAGGGGGGTACAAGTACAGGCGGGGGGTACAAGTACAAGGCTGCCACTCCAGGCGGCCTCCTCCTCCTCCATTACTCCCGCCTCCGCTCTCCTATCCCTCCCGCCTGGCTCCTCCTATCCCTCCCTGCTCCGAGGGCAGCCAGGCCCGCCTACACTCCCCTATCACTCCCTCCTAGCTCCATCACCCAGTTTAAATCTCCCTCCACCAGATTGCGTTGTTGGTCGTTACCTAGCAGCGACGCAGCATGCATAAAGTTTCTCCACAGATATGTGAGAAGAAATGTAATAAGAAATCATATTTTGGTGAATAGAAATTATTCAATCAGCATTGAGCAACACAACACAGCACTAATTGTATTATTACAAAACAATTACGCTAATGTAAAAAAATAAAATTAAGCGAAACAGAACAACAGGGATTTGAACCCACGAAATGGCAGCTAAAAATTGTCTATTAAGCTGGGATCTTAACAACTATGCCAGAAGAGCTCTGGTATTCAGCTTTGCTTCTGCGAGGTAAACAGAGGGCAACGTGCGCCGCAACGTGCAACGTGGGGTGGGGACTGGGGGGTGGGGACGTCCACGTACAGGTACTACCGATAGAGAGACTAGCAAGAAATTCAATAGGGAAGCAGAGCACAGCACACATAGCACAACTTTTGGAAATGGGGAAATTTAAAGTATGTACTGTTTGTAGAGACTGTAGTCTGTAGAGACGAGAGAGATTCAATAGGGAAGCGGAGCACAACTTTGGTAAATGGGAAGGGGAATTTAAAGTCTGTAGTTTGACTTCAACTTCAGCTTAATCCAAGCTAACAACGTTAAGACGTGGGCGGGGGTTCACCCCCCCTCTCCCTGTCTGTTGAAAATTGCCAGCCAGCCAACAGCATGTTTGCTAGCAATAAAAATAAAATAGAAATTGAACTAGGATAGGATGCTTTAACAACATTTTCTCTTACCATGCAACATAAAGCATTTGTTTATAAAACTAAGACGGCCCAGGGCCATCTGCAGATTAGAACAGGGAGACCCAAATGTGCATGATTGCAGCGGGCAGGGTACCTAAGCCACTAGGCTACAGAAGCAGTGAAAAATGTGCTCGCATCCTAGCATAGTCAACTCAACTACCGTCCCCATCACTTACTGCAGCACACTGGGATGCAGCATGGCTTTTAAAGTTTAAAAACCGGTTGACTGTTAGGTAGCCAGTGCCACTGAGTCACATGTATAATATATTGCCTGTGGATGCAGAATGCAGAGTGATGCAGAATGCAGAGGACTGGGTGTATATGTAAAAAGGGAATACATGTGTTATGATTGTTTGTTGAACTTGTAAGTACACTGGGCAGGGAGCACACTGGGCAGGGAGTTGGACCTGTGTAAATCAATCACTCTGTCTTTGTTAACTGTCCTTTGTTAACGACACAATACAAAGGCTCTGCTAAAGTAGAAGATTAAAATGCTAAAAGCATCACACACACCACACCCCTGTCCCTGGCTGTGGGTGAAGGGCAGTCAGTGAGGGCATCAGCTACGGGGGTCGGCGACTGCAAGTGAGCGTAATGCCGGTGACGCTAGGGGGCGGGCTCGGCTGCACTAATCAGTTAGTCTTGGGTTAATGTAATAAAAAAACATTAGTTAATTATTTACATTACAAAGTATGGCAGCAAAGCACAGCAATAATTATATTATTACCAAAACAAACAATAACACTGATGTAAAAGTTACATGTAACAGTGGGGATTTGAACCAGTTGAATGACAGCTACAAATTGTATGGCAAAAGGCAACATTAACAACTATGCCAACAACAGAGTTCTGTTGCTCAGCTGAATTCTTCTAGACCGAGGAATTGCGGAATGAGGATTGTGTAAGAAACTATTATGCATGGACTTCACGGTTTCACAGTACACTTCATTCCTTCAACTTTCAGAGCTGGCCCGGTACTAGTATGTAAAAATGACTCGAACAGCAAACACACAGGTCAGTTTAAACTCCCAAAATGAGTTTTGGAAAAAAAATAATTCTTAGCAGATCTTTACATAAAATATCAATTTGCAAGATAATAAAAACAAGATTCCTTCCTTCAACTCACAACCAGAACATGTTGTAATGTACATGCATTTCTGTATTGAGAAGAATGAGCAGTTACTGCGGTACAGAGAGACACACAGACAGCACAGCACCAGCAGCAGTCAGTGACTAAGCGTGACACACAGCGCACCAGCGACAGCATACAAAATAGTCATACTCCCTTTGCGGAACTGCGATAAGCACTTATGAGTATGTCTCATATATCAAATTGGTGGAACGCGGGAAAAGATCGCTGATTAAAACGTTAACAATCAGCAAATCGGTAAAACACATACATGCCGCATCTGTGGATTCTTGTAGTAGCAGAATCGCAGAATCGTGGGGTACCGTACGGAATTCTGCGAGGCGCAACGTGGGATGCCGAGGTTGAGGAATGGAATTGCGGTGCGGTAACAGCAGCTGCTGCAACAGCCCTATCCTGAACCTCCAAATCCTTGATTTTCGTTCCCTCCATGGCCACCAGTAGTCTTCTTAATGGTACCTTTTGGCGGGGTGATGGGAATATCCTTTGAACCACGACCCTCCATTTCTCAATTCACACAGGTAGACTCATACAGGTAAGATTTATTAAGGGGTCCTTAATAAATAAAGGTTATGTTAAATAAGGGCTCATTTCCATGGAAGGGAAAAGGAAAGGTTCTTTAATTCATTCACACTTGAGTCCACTGGGTTACAGGGTTCAGCCTGAAGGCATAGTCCTAGACCTGGTCAGCGGTTAGGTTAGGTTACTTACCTTTCCATTCACACCTGAGTCCAATGGGTGACAGGGTTCAGCCCAAAGGCCTAGTCCTAGACCTGGTCAACAGTTAGGTTAGGTTACTTACTTCTCCATTCACACCTGAGTCCACTGGGTCACAGGGTTCAGCCCAAAGGCATAGTCCTAGACCTGGTCAGTGGTTAGGTTAAGTTACTTACTTCTCCATGCACACCTGAGTGCACTGGGTCACAGGGTTCATCCCGAAGCCCTAGTCCTAGACCTGGTCAGCAGTTAGGTTACGTTACTTACTTCTCCATTCACACCTGAATTCACTGGGTGGTGGAGGAGGGCAAATTTGGAGTGTGTATGTGTGTGTGTTGTACGCATGCACGCATATGGGATGGGGGTAACCCTGTCCCAAGAGTAACCCCATCCAAAACTCCATGTCATCACTCACCTAATGTACTGGAGTGCTCTTGGTTTAATCTCCTCTGGAATGCCAGTTGTTTTCCATGGTAGGAAACCTTGGTAGGAAGCCATTCTTCTGCTATTCCTGAGTCCAGTGTCATTGCAGGAGTCCTCTAGACAGACACAGTCAGACTACAGGGTTTGGAATGATTTTTATTTCAAATCCAAAGGCTAGGCTACAGAGACACACAGGGACCCTTTCTCTTCAAAGGCTCATCAGAAACACCCGCTGAGGAAAAAGGACCCCCATTGCATTGTGCAGTGCACTCATTGGGGGTGGCTGGCAGTAAAAGCATTGATGTTTTGCCTTTCTGGTCCAGTCTGTTCCAGATGAGGTCCCATAACTGTGGTGCTGGAGCCTCAGACATGGAAGGACTCCAGCCAGTGGAATTATTATTATTTTAAAACCAGGGGACTGGAGTCCTACAGTGTCGGAAGGTGCAGTGATGGTGGTGGGGGGACACATCAGATGTCTGAAGGGGACCGGGCTGGAGCTTAGGCAGAGTGAGGTTGTGCACCTGTGCCAATGGCCATGGTCCAATGTGTGTCATTAGTGAGTGGCCCGCGCCCCTGGAAGATGTACCACCCTCCCAAAGCCCTCTGTACATCTTCTGGGGGGTGGGCGCAGCCACCCCACACATGTTGGGCTGATGTGTATTGTGTTGTGTACTGGTGGATCGCTCCACTCCAATGTGTGTGTGCGTGAGAGAGCGGTGGGTGGATGGGGAGGGTGCTGCAGGAGGGGGGCTGGTCTGGGTGATGGGCCATATCATTGGGGAGTGGCCCCCACCCCCGGAAGATGTTCTGTCCTCCCAAAACCCTCTGCATGTCTTCCTGGCAGCAGGGGCGGCCACCCCATGCATGTTGGGCCGATGTGTATTGTGTTGTGTACTGGTGTGGCATGTGACTGAGTGAAGGGCCCTGCTGGGGTGTTCCATTCCAGACTCCAAGGATGGAGTGCAATGGATTAGCCCTGCTGGGTCACTCCACTCCAGTGTGTGTGCGCGCCAGTCAGAGTGAAGGGCCCTGCTGGGGCATTCCATTCCAGACTCTGAGGATGGAGTGCAATGGATTAGCCCTGCTGGGTTGCTCCACTCCAGTGTGTGTGTGCACCAGTCAGAGTGAAGGGCCCTGCTGGGCCGTTCCATTAGGGACTCTGAGGACGGAGTGCAATGGATTAGCCCTGCTGGGGTGTTCCACTCCAGTGTGTGTGTGTGTGTGAGAGAGAGAGAGAGAGAGAGAGTGAAGGGTCCTGCTGGGGCCCTTATTTCCCCTGCAAAATGACTCCTTGTCCTTCCTGGTGGAATGGAATCAAAGGAGGCAACTTGTGGGCCAGCAATATATGGGAATAAGTAGTAGCTTTCCTACTACTTTTCCCTGGTGGAGTGCTTGGACTGGGATATCGCCCTGCTGCGGGTGCCATGCTGGCTGTGCAAATCGAGGCCACCTGCTGTGCTGAGCTCATCAATGACACCGCTGACCAAACTGCAGGGTGATGTAATTGACTGAGTCTTGTCAGGATGCGCACAGGTGCAAGGGAGTGAAGGTAGCCGGAGAGGATATCCCCTGGGGCTGGTAAATTACATCATGTCCCCCAGTCAAAGGTATCGCCCTCCAGGAACCCAAGAAGGGGAAGGTTAGTCTTCAGAAAGACCAACTCTTCCACTGTCTTTGGGTCCATTTTGGTGCGATGTGGGGTAACGATGTCTCCTGTCACACTGAACACCCGCTCCGAGGATACACTTGTAGGAGGACACGAGATGTATTACATGGCTACCTTTGCAAGTGGGGGCCACACATTCATCTTCAATGACCAGTAGGCCATGGGTTCAGTGGATACAGGGCATGGGGGCTCGGCAAGATATTGTGAAACATAGGCGTTTGCAATATCCTGTTCCTCCAGCTCACATGTAGGTCCTGCATCCTCCTCCACTCATTCCCCAAACCCTGAAAGAGTCATGGAGGGCTGGCCCCCACTTGCAACCCCTGTAGGAGCAGTAGAACTTTCCGCATGCTGCGGGGACTGCTGCACTTGGCAATACCACCGCACCTCATTGACGAGCTCGCCCCTGTAGCTCGTGAAGGGAACGATGAGTGCAGTACATTTTATCTTAACCCGTGGGTCAAGTAGCGCTGCCAGGAAATGTGGTTGACTTTCTACCAAGACGTCAAAACATATTTTAAGTCCATCGACCAATGCCACTGTCAGCACCCTCACAGACTCACAAAGGTCAACACGAGAAATAAAGCCTTGCATTAATTGCTGCAGGATCATTAAAAGCGGTAACACTTGGCACAGACTGGAATTCTCAGAGCTGAGCTCCACCGTGCCAACGTGAAACAGCTCCAGAAACTGCGTCAGCTGCTCCACCGCTGTCCACTCCTCCCCAGACAGTGGTGTTTCCCCAATGCTCCTCGACAAGCATAGGGCATGCAGCACCTACTTCTGCTCCAGGAGTCGTTGCAGCATAAAAAAGGTGGAGTTCCACCTTGTGACTACATCCTGAATCAGCCAGTGAAGAGGGGAGCCCAACTCCTCCTGCTTCTCTCGCAGCACCCAGCTGAATGAAACTGACCAGTGGAAGAAACCAGCAATCTTCCTGGCAGTTCCAAGGATGGCTCTGATGGCCTCAGTCCCAGTGACGGCATTCTGAACCACCAGATTCAGAATGTGCGCACCGCAGCGAATGTGGGTGTAGCCAACACGAGTGATGGCTGCAACCATATTATGGGCATTATTGGTTACAAAGTAACCGACCTCGAAGCTACAATTCTCAGCGTGGGTCCACCTACCCAGCATGAAGTTTATCACCTCAAGGATTTCATCCAATTTGTGCTCCCTGTCAAACACCTGGGCATGAAGCAATGCCCAGCATTGCTTTCCAGGGGTCACTGCTCCTCCAGTGCTGCTGCTGGTGCTCCTCGCTGCACTGGTGACAGCAACTGGTGACATCTGCCACCAGTGTGCGGTCAACGACATATATGCGTGGACCGCACTCTAGCTAGTCCACAAGTCCATGGTAAAATGTACCACGGCCCCCTCCATGCATGTGAACTCCACAAGGAGCTGGGACTTCACCCTCCCGTACAGAGACGGGATAACCTTCGAGCAGAAGGTTCACCTGGGCTCTATCAAATTCAACAGCCAATTGAACCCAACACTCTCAAAAAGGTTGAATGGCTGCTCATCCAGGGCAATCACTTCCGCAATTGCCTTGGTGATGGCCACAGCCCGGGGGTGTCTGGGTGCATACGGCTGCCTCCTTTCCCAGAGTGCAGTTACAGTCTGCTGGAAGGATGATGACAGGGAAGCAGTGGGCTGGGATGAGTGGCTAGCATTCTTCCTCTGCCTCTTCTGGGGCCAGGGGGTGGTTTCGGCACTGTCACGAGACAGCCCAGTGGTAGCAGTTGCAGTGGGAGTGGAAGAGGGCTCCTCCTCCTCCAGGGAACTATCACCCACAACCTCTACAACTGCCACCTCCCCACGTGGTCACTTGGAAGAGGACCCCTTGGGATCACAGAGGCACCCATGGTGCTGTTTCAAGTGACTTGTAAGGCCAGAGGTACCCCATTTCATCAGATCGGAGCCACGGTGACTGACCTTGGCATGGCAGTGCACACACATTGCCTTTGCGTGGTCTTCCTCCCAGATGTCGAAATGAGGCCAGGAGCACAGACCTGCAGCCACTGGATCATTCCATCCCACCCCTGCCCATCTCCCTTGCCTAGGGGGGTGAGAGCCCAGAGCCCCGTTCCAAAGGATTTCCCTCTGCCATTACCACTGAGGCCTTGCAGCTGGGAGCAGGGAAGAGTCTCTCTACTGGGACTCTGAAAAGCCCAGTGCTTTGCCCGCCGGCGCTAAGCACAGACCTGCAGCCGTCAGATCATTCCATCCTTCCCCTGCCCATCTCCCTTGCCTAGAGGGGCGAGAGCCCGGAGCCCCGTTCCAAAGGATTTCCCTCTGCCATTACCGCTAAGGACTTGCAGCTGGGAGCAGGGAGGAGCCTCTCTACTGGGACTCTGAAAAGCCTAGTGCTTTGCCCACTGGTGCTGGTGGTGCACACCGGGGCAGCACACCTAAGGGCAGTGCACGCAAGGGTGCACCCTTGTGCATGCGGCCTTAGGCGCCGGACGGGCACAGGGTCCGGATTACCTGAAGAGCCCTGGATTGTTAGTTTGGCCTTTGCGGGGTGGGTCTGGAGGATTATTTAATACACTTGGTTAGGTTATAATGCTGAAGAAGAACAAGAGCAGAAGCCGGGGGAAACTGGGGGTGACTACCAGGGCACGTGTTGGGCAACTGCGAATGGAGGATTGCTTTGCTGCGCCGCTGGCATCCCCGAGCTGTAAGCAGGGGGACTTCCCTCAGCTGTCCCTAGTCTTGCCGGGTGAGGGTTGGGGGGGGTGGAACAGGTCCCTGTTGCTGCCAAGGTGGGCCTTATGTCTTCTGCTTCTCCAATTTTACCAGTACAGGACCCACTAGATTCCTTACTGCTTTGTGCGGTGGCCTTTAAGAAGCAGGGCGAGAAGTGGCATGAGTTGGCCACCAGGCTCCGAGGTTCATCTCAGATATCTACTGGTTCTCAGGCCCCTCCTGTGAGATGGGATTTTGATGCCCCCCCCCCCCCCCGGCTTGTCCTTTGGTAATGGAGTCTCCATCTTCCAAGATCCGAGCTGTTGAGGGGACCAAACTATCATCCAGTTCTTTAGCTGGTAGGAAGGGGGAGATGGAGCAGATCACACCCCCTCTTGGGATACAGTCCTCACCCCGAGAGAATGATAGTATGATCCAGGGGGTGTCGGAGTCCCCCCTTAAGGCAACTAAAGTAAGGAGTTGTTTTTTGGCTACTCTTTCAGACCCTTCCCCTCATTTACAGTTAGTTACTCTGGAACCTCAGTAGTTTCAGGGCACTCAGTATACTCCGCAGAGAGAGGACTTGTGCCCAGTAATTATGGATTGACTGGGGGACATGGACACCAAATTGAAGTTCATTCAGTCACAACTGTCCGGGTTGTGGGAGAGGATAAATGTGATCGGAGGGAGTAGGGTAGATCAGGGAACACTGAGATTGGATCAGGAAACACAAACATCTTTTGCCCATGGCCCTGCCCATTCCTACTCCACAGGTTTTAAAGATGCGAAGGACCAGAAGCTAAATTCTATAGCAGATGCATTGGTCTTCACTGTCCACCCCTTGCCCACTGTTATTTTCCCCCTTGGGGTTCCAAAACTTGGATAGCTCATCATACTACCGACATTTTGGGTTTCATGTTTTTCCCTTCCCATATAAGGTCTTTTTTCCAACTTCCACCCGGGGGGGGGGCGGGGGAGCGTTACGCATAGCAATGTATTTTCGAACACCAGCTATAGCTGAGGCGTTAATGTTGTACGTGCGTACTTTTTTACGATGGGGTGTGTATGTGGCTAAACTTTATTTTAAATCTGGAATCAGCCCATTGTTGCTGCAAGCAGGCCAGGATACTGCGGCTATCCTGAAGAAGGATTGCAATTTGGCCTTGGCAAATAAAAGAAATCCAGTGGACCTTCCGATTGCTGTGGGCCCCAAGGACTTGGTTCGGGTTGAGGCTTTACTGAAGAAGGATTGCAATGGGGCCTTGGTAACTAAGAGAAATCTAGTGGACCTTCTGAGTGCTGATGGCCCCAAGGACTTGGTTCAGGTTGAGGGTCCCTCTGCTGTTCTGTCTGATTGTGTTTTATTTAGAGGGTCTATTGTTAAGGATGTTTTGCCCCTTCCCAAAGTAAATTCTTCTGACTCTGGGATTCTTCCCTCAGCTTAGTTGGGCAGTTCTGTTTCCCTGGAGACGATAGCTCAGGATTCTGCAAATAAGCAAGATTCTCCAACAGAGGCCCCAGTGGCCACGGGTCAGATTGTTAGGCCCTTGTGTGAGCCTCAGATGCAACAGTCATGCCCTATTGTGTCTAGTCCCTGTTTAATTAAGTATGCTTCTATTAAGGAATGGGGCTTCTCCCCTAGAAGGCTTTCCATCTTTGAGGAGCTCATGGCAGTTGATGCCTCTTGTAGGCAGGGCCCCGAGCCAAACGTGGGTCTGCGATTCGCAGATTTCCCGTGGAATTCCCCTCCCCCCTTGGAATCTCCTGCCCCGCTTACCCCAGTGCAGAATTTCTAGCCTGCGCTGCGGGGACATGGGGCAGGAGATTCTACGGGGGAAGGGGAATGAACAAACCCTCTGGGCTTCCCCTCCCCAGCTTCCCCAGTTGCCAGGGCTTGCCTCCCCCCCCCCCATTTAGATAATTAATTAACTTACCAGTGATGGCAGCAACAGCTGCTCCGTCCAGCGTGCTTGTACTTCCTGGCCCCTCCCAACGGGGCCTCTCAGGGTGATGCAGCCGGAAGGCAATTCCTTTTCTAAAAGGGAGGGGGGGAGTCAAGCAAGCCCCGGCACCTGGGGAGGGGAAACCCCGGCAGCTGGGAAGCCCTGAGGGTTTGACCGGGGAGGGGGGAGGAGGCAAGCCAAGCCCCCCCCGCATGGTAAATCACGCCGAGGTGCAGAATTGGGCCCTGACTCCTGTGGATTTTTTTTTTTAATTCCACAGAAGAATCGGGGCCCTGCTTGTAGGGTGACTGTCTTGGGCTCCTCAGGATGATTATGGTAGGGCCTTTTCCCTTTCTCCTTGAAGCTACAAGTTTATTTGGCTGTAAGTTGTCCAGTTTGGGATTTGGTATTTATTTTGTTTATTGGGTGTTTTTTTTACCTGTCCCTGGGGTATTTTTGACCAGTGGGTTTTTTGACTATTGACAATAATTACCAGAGGGCAAAATTTTCTTCATTTTGTTAAGTATCAGCCATGCAATCTTATTTTAAAATTTTTATTGCTGTATGAATATTTGAGATTGTGTGTTGTGTGTAATTTATGTATTTGTCAAAAGCAATGGCCTTCAGACATGCCAGAATAAAATACTACTACTAAATGAGACCACACCCAGGATGTAATGTTCTTTGTGCTTGTTCCTGGGAGGGCAGGAGCAGCATGACTGGGACTAGACCTTGCAAAGGCAGTGCTCAGTGAAACACTTGCAGAAGGGGTGGTGGCAGCAGGCACAGCATGTGTGGGTGTGGCGGGTGGGGCCAGAGGAGACACGGGCATGCTAGAGTGCGTGTCGGCAAGGGGAGAGGGCGGGGTTGCAGGCGCACTAGAGTGCGTGTCAGTGGAGGATGTGGCCAGGGAAGGATGTGACTGTATGAGTGTAAGTGCATGCGCAGAGGTCAGCGGCACACTAGGAGCAGGAGCAGCAGCAGAGGAGGTAGCCAGCGGATGGTCCACTGTTCTAGCAGAGGAAGAAGGAGCCCCCTTCTTACTGCTAGGCAGCGACCAGGAGGAGGAAGCATCCTCCTCCCATCCCAGCCTCTGCAGTGGCTTCAAGGTACGTCCAGAGACCTTAATCTTGCGTGCACTTGAAGCTGGTGTGTTGGAGGAAGAGGCCACAGGTGGCCTTACCTCCGGTGTCCCTGTGCCAGTCAGAGTAAGCTGCCTAAGAGGAAGAGGCTTCTTGCCTCTTCCGGCACTGCCACTCATGGTTGGTTTTGTAGTTCCACGACCACTCATCTTTAAACTGTGTCACTAAGAAAGAACCACGGGCAAAAGGTGTGTGTGTTTGGCGTTTAACTTGTGTGGGGTTAACTAATGGGGGGGGGAACTGTAGGGGGTTAACTAAT
>QEPC01001966.1:476660-491151 GCA_003113815.1 Sphenodon punctatus | reverse complement strand
CCAACCCACACTGGCACAGCTTCCAAAAAGCATGCCACTCACCACAGAACACACAGGCCAGTGGGCACTGCAGTGGGCACCCCCTGCACCCCAAAACAAGTTAACACAATTGAACAACACAAGCAAGCACACAGCAAGCCACCTTTCTCTCCAACCCACACTGGCACAGCTTCCAAAAAGCATGCCACCCACCACGGAACACACAAGCCAGTGCACCACAGTGGGCACCCCACGCACCCCAAAACAAGTTAACACAATTGAACAACACAAGCAAGCACACAGAAGGCCACCTTTCTCCCCAACCCACACTGGCTCAGCTTCCAAAAAGCATGCCACCTACCACAGAAAACACAAGTCAGTGGGCACCGCAGTGGACACCCCAAAACAAGTTAACACAATTGAACAACACAAGCAAGCACACAGAAAGTCAACTTTCTCCCCAACCCACACTGGCACAGCTTCAAAAAGCATTCCACCCACCACAGAGCACACAGGCCAGTGGGCACCACAGTGGGCACCCCCTGCACCCCAAAACAAGCGGGCACAGCCAGGCAGCCCACTTTCCCACATTCAAACCCCCACTGGCTCAGCTTCAAAAACAGAACACACAGGCCAGTGGGCACCACAGTGGGCACTCCCCACCTCAAAACAAGCGGGCACAGCCAGGAAGTCAGCTTTCCCACATCCCATCCCCCACTGGCTCAGCTCCAAAAAGCCACAGACAAGACAGTCATAGTGCTGCACACCACAAGCAGCCATAGTGCTGCCGCACCACAAGCAGGGCAGTGGGCACCCCCACACCCCAAAAAAAGACAGGGCTAGAGACAAACACACACACCATGGTGGAAATTCCCCCCTTCCCCACCCCCTGTGCCAGTGGAAACTCTCATCATGACATGCCCAGTTTGCACACCATGCTGCCCAGCCCCCACACAGCACATGTCCCCACACAGTTACTTTGTAAAGTGCCAGGTACACTGCTGGCACTATATAAATGTTTGTTAATAATAATAATAATGTCCTGCAGACTAAAATCACCCCACACACACACACACATGCTATCCCTATTTCTAGGGGTACCCAGTGCCCAGGTACTACCCTCCCCATCCCCCTTGCTAAGGGCACCAAGGGGATCCTCTACTAGTACTACGGAAGAGGGAATCCCAAACTTACCAACAGTCGCACGCATGCACGCATGCCTCCAGCAGTCTGTGGATTCTTTCAGTCTCCAAGCCTGCTATAAAATGGCTGGCCAAGCACAAGCTCCAGAAGGTCCCCCAGAAAGAAAGACAAAACCCAAGATTATTGACCAGCACCAGCAGCTAGTCAAGTGTCCATAACCCTAAGGAAACCTTCAGGTTTGGATGACTTTTTTGAATTTAAAAAAAAGTCAACCAATCCAAGGCATGTTAAAAAAGGTGCAAAATGTAACCATTTGAACCTCAGGGAGGGACAAACAAATTCTTGAATAACAAAAAGGTGCCAACTGCCACCTTCAGCAATTTTTAAAATCCAGTAACCCGGCACCATTAAAAAGATCCGGTACACCGGTACGCCGGTATTACCAGATTAGATCCAGTATTGCATAAAACCGGCAATATCGGATACCTGGAGAACCGGTATTCCCACCCCTAGTTTCCTTCCTCCTCTCCCAGGATTTATTTACCAGTTTCCCCCCCCACAAAAGGCTGTCAGAGGCCCTCTGCATGCCATTCCAAAATAGTTCAAAATTCTGAAATTTTAGAATTATTTCAGAATTTGTAATTGTAATTCCAAATCTGAAACTCACATTCCTAGAATAATTAATGATATGCTAGCAAAGGGAAAACATGATGAAATGCAGCATGGGTTCACAAAGGGTAGATCATGCCAGACCAATCTGATTTCCTTTTTTGAAAAAAATAACTGACTTTTTGGATAGAGGGAATGCAGTGAATATAGGGTGAAAACAGACATGACGCTAACCACCCTTTAACCACCCTTGATGATTATTTATGCATGTTGAAGGGCTGTATTGATGCCCTATGAAGCCCTGAAACGTGCATAAATGACCACCAAGGGTGATTAAAGGGTGGTTAGCGTCAAGTCTGTTTTCACCCATAGTGTATTTGGATTTTAGTAAGGCATTTTATACTGTGCCAACACATGGAAAATTACTGCTTAAACTTGAAAATATAGGAATCAACAAAAAGGTAGTTAGTTGGGTTCATAGCTGGTTAACTGGAAGAAAACAAAGCATGTTGACAGGTGGACTTTCTAGGTTGGGGGAGGTGCTAGTGGAGTTCATCAGGGATCTGTTTTGGCATCCATCTTGTTTAATATATTTATAACTGACCTTGGTGAGGGAAGTAAGAGTGTGCTAATGACGCTTGCTGATGATACCAAGTTGGGAGGAATTGGCAATGCAGAAGGGGATCAGAAAATGATACAGAATTATCTGGATGGCCTCATGGATTGGAGTGGTATGAATGAGATGAAATTTAATAGTGCAAGGTTATGCATTTGGGGTTAATAAGAATAATTTTAGTTATCAGCTAGGAACTTGTCAGTTGGAAACAACAGAGGAGAAAAGGGATTTGGGGGGTTATAATTAATAAATGACTGAGTTGTCAATGTTGTAAAAACAGTTGTAAAAACAGCAAATGCTATCCTCTAATGTATTAGGCATGGTATTTCCAGCAGGGACAAGGAGATATTGTTGCCTCTGTATAGGGATCTGGTAAGACCACATCTGGAGTTCTGTCTTTAGTTCTGGTCACCCATGTTTAAGAAGGATGAACTTAAACTAGAACAAGTGCAATGTAGAGCTACCAGGATGATTAGAGGGATGGAGGACTTACCCTATGAGATGAGGCTGAAGGAGCTTGGCTTATTTAGCCTATCAAAAAGAAGGCTAAGGGAAGATATGATTACATTGTATAAATATATCAGGAGAGTTAATGCAATAGGAGGTGTAGATTTGTTCAAACTAAAAGGGGACATGGGTAAAAGAACTAAGGGATACAAGCTGATTATATATAAGTTTAGGCTGCAAATTAACCAGAATAAACCTCCAGGGGCAGTTGTGGGAGCAAAGAATCTAAATAGCTTCAAAATAGAGTTGAATAGATTTATGGCATATATCTTGTGAGGAGTTTTTATTATTTGATGTTGCAGGACAAGGTGCCCCCCCCAGCCCCTCCTCCCCCAGCAATACATGTCAGGTTTTTCCCCCTTTCTTCATGTAGAATCAAAGTAGTCTGCAGCTGGAGGTGGGACTGTCAGAGCATTCTGAAACATGGGTACTATATTGTATATCAGGTGTCTTGCTGCTGGAGCCTATGTGCATGCTCAGGGTTTAACTGATCATCATATTTAGGAAGGAATTTTCCCTCTGGGCAGATTGGCAGTTGACTCTGATGATTTTTCACCTTCCCCTGTAGCATGGGTGTGGTTCACCTGTTTGGGACATCTTGATCCTCTTTTTCTAAAATTATTTCCTGTTCTTTAAGGCATCGGTGTGCTCTGGTTGGTCCCAGGCTCTACTTGTAGTGATTAGTGGGGTTTTTCTGTATGGCTGGTTGGGGTGTGGCAGGTCCTGTAGTGGTGCAGGGGGCTGGACTAGATGACCGATGAGGTACCTTCCCTCTTTGTGACTCTATGACTCATTGGCCCGCCTGGAATGTGGGCTTTAAATCATCCAGGGGACCACATCTGGACCAGCTAGATACCTGGGCCAGGCAGCAGAAGGCCCACATCTGGTAGCCCATTATTAAAGAGATGGGGAGTTCCTGGCCCACGTAGACCATAGTGGACCATAGCAGGTACCCACCACATTAATTATTATCCTTAGATACCTCTCTGGCCCGGCCAAATCTTTTTGGACTAGGGCAGATCTCCACTCTCTCCTGCTATGGCCTCCCTCTAATTTCCCAGGTGAAACCCAGGACCATATAGAAAGGCCGGACGTATGGGATGTCACTTCCCTCCTGAGGCAGCACTCAGAACCCTGTGGTCTTGAGGGATTGGCATAGGCTGGGTGTGCCCCCACTGTCTGTTTTTTAAAGCCCTTTTAAAAAAAAGCCCTTTAAACAGGAATCCTGGGTTTTTCAGTACTTGGTTTTTCAGGGCAGAAACTCCCATGGAGGAACTTTCAGGGCACTGGAACACTGACCTCCAGGGAGGTCTGACCTATGAGGACAATTAGGGTGCTGATACCTGGTTGGAGAATGCAAATCTGGGTCAATCGGTTCATGCTACTTTGGTGCTTTTGCGCTCGATGGGCAACCCTTCTTGGTAGTCAGGGACATGGGGTTTAGGTGCCTGATCGGGTTCCTGGCCCTCCAGTTTAAGCTACCCTCGTGCATCACCCTGAGTTGGCAGGTGGTGCCAGGCTTTAAAGGAGCAGGTGAGGGAGCATCCGGGAGGGGCTGGGGGTTCAACCATCCACTTCACCACCAACCTGTGGTTGAGCAGAAATGCACAGCATGCCTACCTGGCAGTGACAGCACACTGGTGGCAGGACCTGGAGCCAGCATTTGGGAGTGGCAGGACGGGTTCCAAAGCAGGGTATAGGTGGGCTCTGCTTCATGCGGAAGTCATGGATGGCCCCCACATTTCTCAGAACATCAAGGCAGCCCTGACCACCATGGTGAGGGGGTGGGTCATGCCAGGTGCGCCTTTAGACAAGGGGTGCATGGCGACCGACAATGTGGCCAACATATTGAGGGCAGTCCATGAGGGGTGTTTTACCAGCATCCCTTGAACCACACCTGGTGGTCAGGGAAACTTTGGGCTTGGGGGAGAAGGGGATTGGGGCAGTCACCCTTAGCTCCCTGATCAAGCGGGGGAGGAAGCGGGTTGGTTTCTTTAACTGGAGCTAGGGGTGTGCGAACACCTGGGGGTTCAGGGTTTGGCTCATTTGGGGTTCGCCCCCAAAACCGTTTGGGGTTTGGCTGTTCATCCCAAACCTGTTCGGGGGGCAAATCTGTTTGGGTGAGGGACGGGGGGCAAGGGGGAACTCAGTTTCCCCTCCCTTCTGGCTGCATGGGTTAAAGGGGTGCCAGAGCTCACCTCCCCTCCCACCCTGTGGAGCCTACTATCTTTTTGAAGCAACCCACCCCAGGGATTGCCCTACCTGGTGGCACAGGGGCTCTGACCTCAGATCCCATGGTGGCGGTGGGTTCGGGTTCGGCTCCGGCGGCTCTGCAGACTGCTTCAGGCCCCTACTAGACCTTCCATGTCAGGTGACCTGGAAGGCTTAGTAGAGGCCTGAAGCACTCTGCTGCCACTGCTGGAGTCAGTCCTACTGCCATTGCCAGCCCCAAGGCTGGAGCCCTGGCACCACCAGGTAGGTCAGGCTCCAGTCCTGGGTCTGGCGGTGGCAGCTTGTCTGGCTCTGGCAGTGCTGCAGAGCACTACAGGCCTCTACTAAGCCTTACGGGTCACCTGACCTGGTCATTTGACCCAGAAGGCCTAGTAGAGGCCTGAAGCGCTCTGCAGCACTGCCAGAGCCAGACCCGCTGCCACCGCCACAGGAGCCAGGGCCGGAGCCCCAGCATGACCAGGTAGGGTTTTCCCTGGGGTGTGGGGTTTAATATTTTTTTTTTAATAGGCTGCGTAGGGTGGTGGTGGGGGAGGTGAGCTCTGGCACCCCTTCCACCTGCACAACCTGGAGGGAGGGAAACCCTGCCCCCCACCTCACGCCTGAACTGTTTTGGAACCCAAACTTTGTTTGGATGGTTTGGGTGGGTGGTAGTTTGGGTTTGGGGGGGTTCATGGACAGGCTGAACCCCCCGAGTTTGGGCCAAACCCCAAACCCCCGAACCGCATTGGCACGTCCCTAACCAGAGCATGAAGGGCAGCGACCTCCTCCATTCAAAACAGGCAGAGCAAGGCTCCCCAATGCACCAGCTGGTGCAGGATGTGTCCACCTGGTGGAATTTCATGTTCCTGATAATTGAGTGGCTTCTCGAGCAGAAAGCCGCCTTGCATCAGGATCAACTGGTGATGGACAGTGGGGCACCTCCAGGGTACAATGGGGCAGAATGGGAGATCCTGGCTCACACTGCCTTCATTCTCAGACAGTTCCTGGACATGACGGAGACTATCAGCTCCTCCACGGCCACCATCAGTCAGGTGACCCCAATGGTCCAGAGTCTCCTCAGGAGGCTGGATGAGATTATCCAGGGGCAGTATTGTGGCCCTCAGGGCAAGAAGCTGGCGGATGAGATGGTTGCCCAGGTGTGGCAACTGAAGGCAGGACTGAAGGCATGGTTTGATGATGTCCTGCAGCAGGAGGAATACGTGTTGACAACCATGCTGGACCCCAAGGGTCAAGGGCAGTGTGGCACAGCAGACACCGCTCTGTGGGAACTGGAAGGGTGAGGTGGTGGAGAGGGTCCAGAAGGCATAGAGGGCTCTGGAGAGTGCACGGAAGCAGCAGCAGGACACCCCTGGGGATGCTGGGAGTTGGAGCAGCCACCCCTTTCAGCTGGAGGGGTCCATACCTGCCCACAGCCCTAGCAGTAGCAGCACCAGAAGCAGGCTGAGAAGCAGCAGCACCCCATTGCTTCTGGATGACATGGATGGAAATCCCTCTCTGCCTTTAAAGTAGGGCCCAGAACCCTGATGGTGGGACCTGGGGCTGCAGTGACTGGCTGTTTCTTGATGCAGTGGAATGACAGCTCCCCATGAGAGGAATGATGGCCCCAGAACCCTGATTGTGTGTCCTGGGACTAGAGTGGCAGCTTCTGGATGAATTGGAATGACATCCCCCTGTGCCTGTAACGTAGGCCCCAGAACTCTGGTGGTGGGTCCTGGGGCTAGAGTGACTGCTTCTTGATGTGGTGGAATGACAGCTCCCCATGAGTGGAATGACAGTTCCAGAACCCTGATGGTGGGTCTTGGGGTGGAGTGGCACTGGCTGCTTCTTGATGCGGTGGAATGACAGTGCCCTGTGAATGGAATGATGAATCCAGAACCCTGACTGTGGGTCCTGGGACAGGAGTGGAAGCTTCTGAACGATGTGGATGGACAGCCCTCCCTGCCTGGAATATAGGCCCTAGAACCCTGATGTTGGAGTGGCTGACTGCTTCTTGATGCAGTGGAATGACAGCCCCCTGTGAGTGGAATGATGGCCCCAGACAGTGGGTCTTGGACCTAGAGTGGCAGCTTCTGGATGAAATGGAACGACATCCTGCCCTCCCTGCCTGTAATGTAGGCTCCAGAACTAGGGATGCGCCGTTCAGCCCGAAAACTTAGTTTGGGTTTGTGGGTTTAGCCCCACAGAGTTTGGACCCCTCAAAATGTTCAGAAACATTGGTCACCTAGAGGCTTGGGGCACTCCAGACGTGCCCATGGGGGCATGGCAGGCCGTCTGAGACACAGCAGTAGCAGCAGTAGAGCAGAGACTGGGAAGGTGGGGGCTTGGCACCCTGGGTTGCCTAGGCAGGCAGGCTAGGTGCTTGGACCCTTGACTGCCCATGGGGGCATGACTGGCCATCTGACACCAAGCGGCAGCAGCAGAGGCCAGGAAGGTTGGGGCTTGGTGGCTGGCCTGGCCCCCATACTTGTCCAGGCTGCAGGCTGCCAGGCATACTTGGCCAGGCATTGCAGGCTGCCAGGCATCGGTGGAGCAGCAGCAGTCATTGGATTGCCCTGAAGCAGAACCCCTGGCACAGCAGAGGTGGCAGCAGCAGCAGCAATGGCAGACATTGGATTTCCTGGTAATAGAACCCATGGCACAGTAGAGGCAGCAGCAGGAGCAACAGCAGACATTGGATTTCCCAGTAGCAGAACCGATGGCACACCAGAGGTGGCATTGGCAGCAGCAGCAGACATTGGATTGGCCGGGCACAGTACCCATAGCACAGCAGAGGCAGCATTGGCAGCAGCAGCAAACACTGTATTGCCCCAGCACAGAACCCATGGCACAGCCGACACAGCATCGGCAGCAGCAGCAGACATTTGATTGCCCAGGCACAGAATCCATGGCACAACAGAGGCAGCAGAAGGGCAGCAGTGGGCATTTGATTGCCGGGCACAGAACTCATGGTACAGCAGAGGCAGCATAAGCAGCAGGATCAGACATTGGATTGACAGGACACAGTACCCGTGGCACAGCAAAGGTGGATTTGGCAGCAGCAGCAGACATTAGATTGCCCGGTAGCAGAACCAATGGCACAGCAGAGGCAGCATTGGCAGCAGCAGTGGAAATTGGATTATCTGGGCACAGTACCAGCAGCAGCAGACGTTGGATTGCCCGGTTGCAGAACCTGTGGCACAACAGAGGCAGCATTGACAGCAGGAGCAGACACTGGATTGCCCAGGCACAGAACCCATGGCACAGCATAGGCAACATCAGCAGCAGCAGCAGTCATTGGATTGTCAGAGCACAGACCCTATGGCACAGCACAGGCAGCAGAAGTGCAGCAGCGGACATTTGATTGCCCGGGCACAGAACCCATTGCACAGAAGAGGCAGCAGCAGCAGGTGCAGACATTGGATTGCCAGTTGCAGAACCCATGGCACAGCAGAGACAGCATTGGCAACAGCAGGAATTGGATTGCCAGGGCACAGTACCCCTGGCACAGCAGTGGCACCATTGGCAGCAGGAGCGGACATTGTATGGTCGGGGCACAGTAGCAGACATTGTATTGCATTTAATCCAATTGATTCTATATAATTTTTCTTAAAGCTGGTGAAGATTTATAATCCATTCAGGCTACGGGATCGTTGTGGCCAGTCTCTGCGTAACATTTGATTAAGCAGGTCTTTCCAGACTTATCATTAAAATGGCTTCCTGTTTTAATTAATTCTCATTTTTCTAATTTCTGTATACTTCCCAATTCAGCTTGAATATTAATTCTCTAGCTGTTCAAGGAATCAGTTCTGATCTGAGATTCTAATCTGTGATTGCCGTGGCACAGCAGAGGTATCATTCAGCAGCAGCAGACATTGGCCGACCAGGGCTAGATGGGGCACTCCAACTTGGCTGGATGTTGCAGGTTGGCATCATACTCAACTGATCTCTAGAAGCTCTACTGAAAATTGGGCAAGTCTTGCCCAGTGGTGAATCTCATGGACACCCAGTCCCCGCCCACCGGTGCACTAACTCAATCTATGCCCATCTACAAGAGAGAGGAGCAAATGGCTGACGTGCAGTACCACCAGCAGCAGGAGACACTGGATTGCCAGGGCACAGTAACTGTGGCTGGCACCCCTGCTTGGCCGGAGATTGCAGGCTGGCTGGCATCGTTGGAGCAGCAGCAGAGACCCAGCCAGGGCTTGGGGGCTGGCACCCCTACTTGGCCTGGCATTTCAGGCTTGGATCATACTCGACCAATCTCAAGAAGCTCTACTACAAATTGGTCATGTCTTGCCCGGTGGTGAATAATGTGGCTACCCAGTAGCAGACATTGGATTGCACAGTACCCATGGCACAGCAGAGGCAGCAGAAGCAGCAGCAGAAGAGATTCCCATGGCACCACAGAGGTGATGTTCAGCAGCAGCAGAAGCAGCAGCAGCAGTAGCAGCAGCAAAGATTTGATTGCAGTGCACAGTACCCATTGGACAGCAGAGGCAGTAGCAGTGCAAATTGGATTCCCCGGGCACAGAACCCATAACACAGAAGAGGCAACAGAAGCGGACATTGGATTGCCCACGCACAGTACCCATGGCACAGCAGGGGCAGCATTGGGAACAGCAGCAGACATTGGATTGTCCAGTAACAGAACCCATGGCACAGCAGAGGAAGCATTGGCAGCAGCAGCGGACATTGGATTGCCTGGTAGCAGAACCCATGGCACAGCAGAGGGAGCATTAGCAGCAGTGGACATTGGATTACCCAGGCACAGTACTCGTGGAACAGCAGAGGCAGCTTTGGTAGCAGCAACATACATTGGATTGCCCAGTAGCAGAACCCATGGCACAGCAGAGGCAGCATTGGCAGCAGCAGCAGACACTGGATTGCTAGGCCACAGAACCCATGGAACAGCAGAGATGACAGCAGCAGGATTTGCCTGTGCCAGCACCCATGGAGCCAGGATGGTAGGATTTTCCAGGGTAGAGCTCCCATACAGCAGCAGATGGCAGCAGCAGGACTGCATGGCCACATTTGGATTTGCCAGGGCAGAGTACTCATGGACCAGAAGACAGCAGCAGTGGGATTACCAGGCCAGTGGGGCACATCACCTAGGGTTGCCAGGGTAGGCAGACAGGTGCCTTAGCATGAGAGGCAGGCAAGCTGGGACAGGACTTCAGCTTTGCCCACAGGGCGGGCAGACAGGCACTTTGGCATGAGCAGAAGATAGACTGAGGCAGGATTCAAGGTTGGCAACCAGGGCAGGCAGACAGGCAGGGTGGCATGAGCATCGGAAGGCAGAATGAGACAGGGTTTGATCTTGGCAACCTGGGTGGTCAGACAGGCAGCGTGGCATGACCATCGGAAGGCAGACTGAGGCAGGGTTTGATCTTGGCAACCTGGGCGGGAAGACAGGCAGTGTGGCATGAGCATCGGAAGGCAGACTGAAGCAGGGTTTGATTTTGGCAACCTGGGTGGTCAGACAGGCAGCATGGCATCAGCATCAGAAGGCAGACTGAGGCAGGGTTTGATCTTGGTAACTGGGCAGTAAGACAGGCAGCATGGTATGAGCATCAGAAGGCAGTCTGAGGCACGGTTCAAGGTTGGCAACCTGGGCGGGCAGACAAACACCGTGACATGAGCATCAGAGAGCAGACTGAGACAGGGTTTGAGGTTGGCAACCTGGGCAGGCAGACAAACACCGTGACATGAGCATCAGAAAGCAGGCTGAGACAGGGTTTGAGGTTGGCAACCAGGGCAGGCAGACAGGCAGTGTGGCATGAGCATCATAAGGCAGACTGAGGCAGGGTTCGAGGTTGGCAACCAGGGCAGGCAGACAGCCAGCGTGGCATGAGCATCGTAAGGGAGGCTGAGGCAGGGTTTGAGGTTGGCAACCTGGGTGGGCAGACAGGCAGCATGGCATGCGAGGCAGTAGGGAAGGAAGGCTTGGACCTTGGCAGCGCACTCAGATAGGATGGCGAAGACTGTGCAGCGCGAGAGAGCCATTCAGATAGGTGGGACGAAATCGTATAGCTAGAGGCCGGCTGGCAGGCTTACAGCTTCCCAATGCCACCCAACATCATGAGGTCAGTCATATAGACTGAGGCCATCGTGTGTGTGTGTGTGTGTGTGTGTGTGTGTGTGAGAGAGAGAGAGAGAGAGAGAGAGAGAAAGAGAGAGAGAGAGAGAGAGAGAGAGAGAGAGAGTGCGGGCGCCGGGCATTGGGAGGGAGGACAGCACCTCAGTAGCAGGAGCCCAGATTGAGGAGGAGCCCCGTCCCAAGACTGCTCCTGGCATGAGATGGCGTGTGCCACTGCACCATCAATCCATGTCCAGGAGCAGCTTGGGGAATCCCAGTAGTGGAAGGTTCACCATAATAAAAAGCAACTGCTCCACCAACTAGGCCTCCAGCCTCAGGTGGTGTGGCGAGCAAATGTCTATGGGCCATGGAGAACACCTGCTTGCTGGGGACACTAGTTGGTTGGCAGGACAACACACCCTTGGCCACTTTGGACAGGGCCGGCCACACATTTGTCTTGCTGGCCCAGTAGGCCAAGGGATCGCTGCTGGGATCAATGCATGGCTCGTCTTCCATGTAGCTCTCCACTGCGGTTGAGGTGCTGTCATACTCCCTCGTGCAGCTCTGCTTGGGCACCACCTCCACCACTGCCCTCAGCCATGCTGCCTGCCCTGCTGTGTACAAGCACATGCTCGCCAGAGTGTCCTGCACGTACGAGCGGCTGCTGCTCGCAATAGGGGTGCTGCTGCTTCTCAGCCTGCTGCTGGTGCTGCTACTGCAAGGGCTGGGAGCAGGACTAGACCCCGCCGGCTGAAAGGGGTGGTTGCTCCCACTCCCACCATGCCCAGGGGTGTCCTGCTGCTGCTGCTGCACATTCTCCAGAGACCTCTCTGCCTGTTGGACCCTCTCCACCAGGTCACCCTTCCAGAGCCCATAGAGTGGTGTCTGGCATGCCATGCTGCCCTTGACTATGGGGTCCAGCATGGTTGCAAAGACATTTTCCTCCCGCTGCAGGAGCTCATCAAACTGTGTCTTCAGCCTGGCCTTTAGCTGCCGCACCAGGGCAACCGCCTCATCCACCAGCTTCTTGCCCTGAGGGCCACAATCCTGCCCCTGGAGAATTTCCTCCAGCCTCCTGAGGAGACTCTGGACCAGAGGGGACACCTGGCTGATGGTGGCCGTGGAGGAGCTGATGGTCTCTGTCACAGCCAGGAACGGTCTGAGCATGAAGACCGTGTAAACCAGGATCTCCCATTCCGCCCCATTGTATCCTGGAGGTACCATGCTGTCTATAAGCAGTTGAACTTGATGCAAGCTGGCTTTCTGCTTGAGAAGCCGCTTGAGCATCAGGAAGGTCAAATTCCACCGGGTGGACACATCCTGCACCAGCTGGTGCATTGGGGAGTCTTGCTCTGCCTGCTTCGCCCAGAGGAGGTTGCTGCCCTTCACACTCTGGTTTAAAGAAACTGGCAGGCTCCCTCTCCCGCTTGATCAGGGAGCTAAGGGTGCCTCCCCAATCCCCTTCTCCTCTAATCCCAGAGCATCCCTGACCACCAGGTGAAGGGTGTGTGTGGCGCAAGGGATGCTGGTGAAGCCCCCTTCGTGGACTGCCCTCAATATGTTGGCTGTGTTGTCCATCACCACGCACCCTTTGGTGAAGGGCACATCTGACGTGACCCACTTCCTCACCATGGCGGGCACTCAGGGCTGCCTTGATGTTCCTAGAAGTGTGGGGGCCATCCATGACTTCCATCTGAAACAGGGCCCACCTATACCCTGCTTTGGGACCCCTCCTGCCACTCCCAAATGCTTCCTCTGGGTCCTGCCACGAGTGCGCTGTCACTGTCAGGTAGGCATGCTGTGCATTCCTGCTTGACCACAGGTGAAGTGGACGGTGGCACCCCCAGACCCTGCCAACTGCTCCCTCACCTGCACCTTTAAAGCCCGGTACAAGGCTAGCACCACCTGCCGACTCAGGGTGGTGTGCAAGTGCAGCTTAAAATGGGGGGGCCAGAAGCCAATCAGGCACCTAAACCAAATGTCCCTGGCCACCCAGAAGGGCTGCCCATCCAGAGTGATAATTTCACCCAACAAGTCCATGGCTTTCAGTTGAAAGCCACACCGCCCTCCACATCCTGCAGCTGCGATGGACTTTGCAGCTGCCCCCACCCCAGCTCCTCCTGGTGCACTGATGCTGCTGATGCTGCTGCTGCTGTTCCCCCCTAGCAGTAATACCGCTCCTGCTGCTAGAGGTAGCTGCTCAAGGACTCTTGTCTGCTGATGGAGGTAGACAACTGGCCGCTGCAGTCGGGAAACTGCTGGCATCCACTCCCCCTGCCTGCCTGCCTGCTTAGCAGCACAGCGCTGTGACATGCCTTGAGATGCCTCACCATGGCAGTTGTGCCAAGGCTGGTGAGCACCTGCCCATGCTTCACCATCTTCTGGCACAAAGTGCACTGCACCTCCCTGGGATCATCCATCTGCACCAACTTAAAATGTGCACATACGGATTATTCTTTGCCCCCCCTGCCTTCTAGCCCACACTGGGTGACGCACCACTGACAGCGCTGATGGCAGGGGCATAACATGGTGGTGACAGAGCTCTCGGAGGGACAGCCATAACCTCAGCACCAGACATCTCCTCCATAGGACTGAAATCTGCCTCGCTATCTCCAATCTGAGATATGTCCTGTGAAGAGGAGTACTGGGACCCTGAGGCTGATCGACTGCCCATGCTGCTGCCACTCTCCCTGTGCCCCCTAAAGATGTTGACGCTACTTCTGTGGTTATTGTTGCTTCTCTCCCTGCTGCCATTGATTGGGCCCTGCCTTTAGCAGCCGGGGTGGAATCCACCAGCCCTGGACTGTTGGGGATCACCTCAATAATGGGTGACAATGGTGTCCCATGATCAACATCCGACCCCGAAGCACCTGCACCTGCTCCTGCAGCTGCAGCAGAGACAGCCACAGCCTCCCGGACTGTAGGCCTTCCAGTGCCCTGCATCGCAGTGGACGACGCTGGTAGGAGGCGATGCCAAACCACACCCCTAGTGCCACTGCTGGAAGCCTCTGAAGCCTGTCTGTCTGTTGACATGGTGATGGGCTTAGGCTGCTGCTGATGCCTGTTGCCACTCCACTGGCACGGCTCCTGCCACCTCTCCCGCATGCCCCATTGCCCGCTTTATGGGCAGCAGGCCGGCCTCTCCTGCTTCCCTTCTCCATTTCTCCCACCCAAATAACGCACAGGAAGATTTAATTTTATTTATTTATTTATTTATTCAAAATTGGAATCTAATATTATATATATCTACTACACTAACTCTAATTGCTATTAACTATTCTAAAACCTATGGAACTAAATGGAATATTATCTAATATCTACAAAGGCCTAGTCCTACAAACACACTATAA
>QEPC01001966.1:451359-476560 GCA_003113815.1 Sphenodon punctatus | reverse complement strand
AATCTAAATAAATGAAACTATGGAGGTAAATGTGTGGAAATGGGTGAAATAGGAGGAGGATGGCAATGGATTGGAAGGAACACAAACTGCTGGGAGAGGGAGAGTTCTGAAAACGTCTGCTGAGAGGGTCAGTGGCTACCTCAGAACAAATTGGAAGGGGGGGAGGGCAATGACTTTTATTACTTGCTGCGCCTGCCTTACCACAAGTCCCATTGACTCTGTGCAGCCTAGTCCGTGGCCAATCGCAGAATGCAAAGCCAGTGGTCTGAGGAAAAGAGGGATGGTGATTGGGCAGACTGGCTGCTAGTCCAAGCCTCTCCACCCCTCCTCAGCTGCCCCCCCTCCCTTCCCTGGGCTTGCCAGTCAGGTTTTTTCTCACCCGAACTCATCCAAACGCGGCCAAACTGTTTGGGGTTTTCCATTTCGGTTTAGCTGTCCAATTCGGCCGTCCGAACAGGCTGAGTTTGGGTCGAACTAGGAACGCCCAAACCACGTTCACACATCCCTAACCCCTAGGTGTTAATGTGAGGTGGGGAGGTGACTAGTCACACTCTGGTTGTTTTGCAGTGGGACATGACTGGTCTGGGCCAAGCAGAAAGTCAGAGTCATGCAGCCTAAATGTGCTCCAAGTGACTCCTGTTTTAGGGATGATGGTTTCAGGCTGGCAGGTAGCACTGCTTCAGGGAACCCACACCTGCTAGGATACATTGCCACCTAGCTTAGAATGACAACATGTTGGCTTTCCACCAGCAGTTTCATTAGCACAAACAAAATAAATGACATGTCCCTGTGAGCAGAGGAGGAAGAGGCAGGGGATGTGTAGAGGACAACAGGCCATAGTGTAATGAAAGTAAAGGGATGGGCAGTCAGGGTCAGGACTCTGTCAGATTCAATTCAGTGGGAGTAACAGCATGTCCCAAGAGGCACTGTGACGGTGAATGAGTGGTGTTAGGAACAACAACACCACCACCCCCAAAGACCATTGGACACACACACACCCTTGGCAGCACCCCATGAGACACAGGTCAACATGTGCAGGGGAACAGAAGGGGAGAAAAAGGGGGAAAATAAAGAAAATGCCCCATGAAAAACCAGGCTAGTCAGAAGGAATAAGAATGAAACAAGGGAGGCTCCCGGGTAAACAATGGAACAATCAAAAAGAGGTGGTTTGAGATGATCGCTCCACAGCCACCTGAAACTCTGGGCAAACAATATATCGATCAGTAAGCTGATCACTCCATGCCCGTCAAAAAATAGCCTTATTCCCCTGCCTATAGAAACTTTCTTTGGCTCTCGTATTCATCTTGCCATACCCCCCAGTGAAATCCTCAAAAGCTTTGTTCCCTCTGGTTCATCCTGCCATGCGCCATTGAAATCCTTAATAGAAACTCCCTTTTGCCCTGAGGTTCATCCTGCCATGCCCCCCCCCATTGAAATCCTTAATAGAAACTCCCTTTTGCCCTGAGCTTCATCCTGCCATGCCCCCCACTGAAATCCTCCAAGGCTTTGTTTCCCCCAACACATCATGTAAAAGATATCTAGGGATGGGCGAACGCGGTTCGGAAGTTCAGAGTTCGACCCGAACTTGGCCTGTTCGGACAACCGAACCGAACTTCCAAACATGAACTGGCCGAACCAAACTCAATTCCGAACGTCAAAATGACCGAACAGTTCGGTCAGTTCGGATCGCATTCGGGTGAATTTGGGTGGCAAAAAAAGGTTCACTGTAAGGTCAAACGTGACAGGGAGGGGTAGTACTAGTTACTGAGGAGCAGACTTCCAGGCACCAGGGGTGGAGAGGCTTGCAAGAAATGAAACTATCTGCCTCCCCCCTTCCCAACACCTTCTGAGCTAGTCACTGTTCCTGAACAGCAGGTGTTGAATAGGATTATTAGATTGCTTTAAGTTTCATTTCAAAATGAAACTTAAACCTTAAACTGAAACCTTGTGTTTGTGATTCCCCCCCATCTCATAGATAGATAGATAGATAGATAGGTTAGGGATAGTAGTTGTAGGAGCTAGCTTAGTGATAGAGATAGCGTTAGTGATTTAGTTTTAGTGTTTGTAGGAGTAGGCCTGTGTACTTATTAGATAATCCATTTAGTTCATAGCATTTAGAATAGTTAATAGCAGTTAGATTTAATGTTATATATATAATATTAGATAAAAAAAATTAAAAAAACCATATAAAAACAAAAAAACCAAATAAAAAACAAAAGAAAACCATATAAAACCCAATAAAAAACAAAAAACCATATAAAAAACCACCAAAAACACCCATAACAACATTTCCCGAATGGCCAAACCGAACAACCGAACGGCCGAACCCAAACCCGGAGAACTAACTGAACTGCCGAATCGAACGGCCGAACCGAACGCAGCCGAACCGAACGGCCGAACCCGAACCGTGATCTTTTCGCCCATCCCTAAAGATTTCTTTGTCAGCCCTAGCCCATCTTTTGTGCACCTTTGAGACCCCTCTACCCACCTTGCAAAACCCAAAACTGCCCTGGCCCCCATGAGCAAATTGGGTCATTCTTGAACTCAACACAAGCAGGATCCTCAAGGATCTCTCCCAGACCATTACTCCCTTTTGGTCCGTCCAAGCCTCTTCCCCCCCCGACCCCCCTTCTCTCTGAATGCCACTTGATCTACAGGGTTACCTGTCCCTTTTCAACAGGATTGGAGAGGTAATATTGCTTATTTCCCCCCTTTTCCTCTCTATCCCTTTTGACACATCCCCTTTCACCAGAGTAACCAGACCGGAGGGTTTTGCTTGTGAAATACTGTGTGTATATGGATTGTCAATTGTGTTTGGGTGGGAGGGTATAGAAACTTATTTGTATCAGTAAGAACTTATTTGTATCATCCGAATTGACCTGTGGGTGAACGGTTTATGTATCATACCTAGTCCTTTGTCAATAAATCTCCCTTATTTGCATTAGAGTATCCCCATTTTGTGTTGGGGTGTGGGAGGGAAATTCCAGCCAGCTGGCAGTGCATCACATCCTCAGACTGATCCCAGTGGACATGTGTGAACCCTTTGAATCAATTCGGCTAATTCCCCCTAAATTTAAGAGGTAGTTTGGATATTGGGGTACCAGCCCCCAATATTCACTCATGGAGTGGGTCCGTGTCCTAACAGTGGAAATCCGTGGTGTGTGGAGCTGCTCTGTGAGTGAAGCATCCCTCTGTTCCAGCCTTGTTTCAGAGTCTATCCTAGCCGAACTGCAACACCAGATGTTATGTCCCCTGCGTAGGGGCTTGGCAGAATGAATAATCTGTGATTGGAGAGACTGCCAGTCAGGATTAGTGCTTTAGCCACTGATAACAGCATCTGCAACAGAAGAAGAACACCAAACTCATCACCATCAGACTGCAGTGAGCAGCGGCAGTAGGACCTGGTAAGAACTTTCAACGAGCTCTTTGTCTACCCTAAATTTGCTGTCACTGAGCAGCAAAGGAAAAAGAAAGGGATCCCAAAAGCTGCTTGAGGCAGCGACACAGCAATATGTCACACCCTGTGACCTCTGATGATGCCCAGACTCTAAGGGCTCACAGATAAAAGTCCCACTATATTGGCTTTTCTGAGAACAGGTTATTAGGAAGGGCTCATGTCAGACTGACACAGTGAGCCAAAGCAGGTGAAAACAGAGTGGAGTGCAGTGCAAGGCAGGGAAGGATAGGGGCATGGAAAGGTTTTACCATCGCCCCAGAGCCTGGACTGAGAAAAAGGTCACATTATAGCATACCCTGGTGGTAGAATGTTGTCTTCTTGAAACTCCTATGGGATAAGGGCAGAGAGCTGTCAAGCAAGGGGTTCAGGTGCTGAGGATGGTGGGGGTACAATTGATTCTCTCTATTGCCATGCCAGCAGGTCCTGGCTTAGGCTGAAGAGAGGTGGGGGTGTGAAAGAACCAAGCTGGTAATGTCCCCCATCATCTCCCCTTCTTCTCTCTTCTTCCTCTCCATCGCCCCATGTCTCAGTGCTACCCTCCTCACCCACTCATCTTCACTCCATTCCTTTATAGGGCTTTCCTGTCCATAGATTTGCAGATCCAGATGCACCTGTGATGAGGAGAAGATCCTAGCCAGCCATGGATGGGCTTCAGCTACGGGTAAGGCTTGACTTTGACAGGCTTCTGAGCCTGCTCACTGCTCCCCAGCCTGCATGTCCCAGGACCAATTGGGAGGGGGATAGCCTGACTATGGGTGAAAACAGACATGCATCTTAATTCGTTTTAACACCACTTTAACATTTCTTATGCATGCTACAGGGATGCATAGGGTGCCAATACAGCCCTACTAGTAGTAGTCAATCTATAGTGCTACTACATGTACACAGTGCTTTACAGTCACAGATTTTTCAAAGACAGGTCCCTGCCCAGTGGGCTTACAATTTAAGATGGACCAGGGTTGGGGAACACAGAGAAAGACAGACACATACATATTCCAATTTTACAGATGGCAAACTGAGGCTGAGAGCTTGTGACTTGCTCAAGGCCACCCAGTGAGTTCATGAGTAGGAGAGGAGTTGAACCCTGCCTTCCCAGATCCTAGACCAACAAATTATCCACTATACGGTACACCGCACTGGCTGCAACATGAATAAGAAATGTTAAAGCAGTGTTAAAATGGTGTTAAAGTGGAGTTATGTGCATGTCTGTTTTAGAATCATAGAGTCACACAGTTGGAAGGGACCTCAAGGGTCATGTAGTCTAGCCCCAAACACCACTGCAGGACCTGCCACACCCCAACCATCCACACAGAGAAATTCCACCAATATCTACAAGCAAAGACTGGGACCAACCAGAGCACACTGATTCCCGATCACCCATTGCTGTAGCCAAATGACAAAGAAACACCCTGGATCTGATCCTTCTCTCTGTTGCAAGCACAAACTTTATTGGATTTATGCAGGGGAAAGGGGTTGGGAGGGGGGTTGTGGATATGGGACCTGATTTGGGCCTATGTCTCCCATATTTGTGCCCATTTCTGTTTTATGAATGATCTGTGTTGAAGCCAGTTCTTTCCTGGACCAGTCTGAGCCGCGGCTTTAGGAACGCTATAGGCAGTAAGCATAGAAGTGCTGTCCATCTCACAAGGTAATCCCCTCTCCAGGCAGATGCCAAAAGGAGATGAAGGAGCTATAAATAGCTTTTGAAGTCCAGTTGATTTCAGCCTCTGCTTCACACACATGACAGAGGTATTAGAGAGAATTACTATTCAGTCTTTCAGACACTGGGGGGAGAGAGGCACAGATTCCATTCTAGCCTCATAATGTGAATTACTTGCCCTACCTTCCTCAGGAAGGACAGGATAGCAGCACTTTCCGGAAATTCGGAGTGGCCCAAATGGGCAGTGAAAGGCAGATGACGAAAAGGCAATTAGGAAGTAAAGTTCACTTCGAAGAGCAAGATGTCCACCTACTAGGGTGCTGGGGATTGTCGCAGTAGGAAAGCATGGCTGTGCTGGAAGCAGAACTAAGATCAGCCAGAATGGACTGAATAACCCCATGGACTCAGACCTGCATGACTGAGAAACCGGCTGATGATGGTATAGAGTGGGAGCTGTGAATTTTGTGGGACAGGAGTGTGCTACTTCCTTAGGATGGGCTGAGTGGTGGTGGTGCTGGTGGGGGCAACACTGGAGAACCCACTTTGAATCTTTGGGTCCCAGATAAAGGGGGGGTGTAGGCTAGCCTCTCTCTGGCACATGGTGTGTGTGAGGGTGGTGGTCACTGAGTTTGGGGGTTACTGACTGATTTTATACTGGCATCAATAAGCCAGCAGGCGAGTATCTGCTAGTAGGCTCACTGTTTCTGACTGTCCGTCTGTTTGTCTGAATGTTCCTGAATAGGAATGCATAGGTTAAAGGATGTCTGGAGAGTATTTAGTAGGGATGGGACTTTCGGTTTCAGATTAAATCATAATGGCCCCCAAAAGTACATTACAGTTTAATCCAAAGCAGGCCATACATTCATCCGACCTTTTTGGCCTTTAATTTTCAGTTCCCCCACTCCCTGGGGGCCCTGGCATGTACTTATCAGTCTTGAAGGACTTAAATAAACTCCACTGACCTGTTGCTGCTGTGGGGGCCTCCTGGCAGGCTCCCTTGCTGCAGTGCACTGCCAACTGCCAAGCTCCATGCTCCACAGAGCGCATGTGCAAAATGGCTGCTGGAGCCGTTTTGCACATACACAAAATGGCAACTGCCCTTAACCAAAATGGCAGTGATGTCATTTTCACTGACACTATTTTGACAGTGGACATTTTACATATATCCAGAAACAACTGAGCCTGAATTCGCCCCTGTGGTCCACCCCTAGAGTACTGGGGAGTTTTGAATAATTATTTTTTGTCCTGCCCTATACCAAGGACTCAGGGTGGGTTGTAACACACAGAAATCCCCAACTTACCCAAACCCTATTTCTGCTTGCCACTTACCTGACCAAATAAAAAAGTATTAATTCCAGAGGTATAGCCTCTGGAAAACGAGCAGGTTTGGGCTCAGATGAACCTCCATGGGGAGGAAGTTCATAGTTGTGAGGCAGTAACAGAGAATGCCTCTCTAAGGGATGGGAATTTTGGTTTCAGATAGAACCAAAATTAAAATGGCAGTTTCAGGTTAATCCAAAATTCAGATTTTTTTCAGTTCAGGTGCTTTGGTTCTTTTATATTGATTTTATTTTGTTGTTTTTTGCATTGTGTTGATTTCAGGTTTTTTTTATTATTATTGTGGCTTGTTCCCATTGGTACAATTGTTCCAAGTGGTACAAAAAGATCAAAAACTGAAAATCCAAAATTGAAACGAGATCCAAAATTTATAAAGAACTGAAAAATCCAAAACTGAAATTCCCCCTGAAGTTCCATCCCTAACCTCTCTCCATGCCCTTGCTATGTGAAATTGATGGGCAGATGGTACATGCAAGAGGTTGCTGCTTGCACTGCTTGGCACTATAGAGGGTCATGCTGTGAATTCTTCAGCTTTGACTTTTGCCATGTGACTTTTGCAGTTGCACTTTAGGGGTTCATCTTGTGATTGTCTCGCTTTTGCTCTGGGTTTTTTGCCATTGTACTTTAGCTGTGGGTTCAGCTGTGCCAACATGTGCCCAGCTGGGGCACAGGGGGGATACTTTCTGGTTAATTTATGGTGTGTGGGGGAGGGGGTTTGTGTTGCATAGAGTAAAGAAGGCATATTTTGGGGGGTATGTCTGGTTTCTTGTGACTATGCTTGCTGGCTGGTGACACGCATGGGACCTTGACCCCACACTTGTTGTAACTTGATTGATTGATAATGCTGTGTTTTGGAGGGGCACCCCAGTGCAACCCACCACTGAGCTTGCATGTAATTATGGGGCATGATAATAGTCACTCTGCTTTTTAGGGGGTGTCAAGTGTTTCTGAGTTTCCATGATTTCAACTCATCAGATTCCGAATTCTGAGGATTTCCAAGGTCTGGAGTTCTAATTTCTGAGTCCTCGGAAAAATTTCAGAGTGACGACCAAAGACTCGGTCCCAGTACTCAGAATCTCTGAAATCCTCACAAGTACTTGGAGCACCTATTTGGTGCAGCCCTAGCCTGAAGGCAGGGAGAGTTTGGGTGTCCAACTTGTTTGGATCAATATCTGGTCTGGGAAAATCCAAGGTATTGTAGAGTTAGCTTTCTGTTCAGTAACACACAGCAGAAGTTTCTTCAAAACAGAACTTTACTAAGAGCTCGGAAGAATGCCTCCATACTGTTCAGACTGCATGAGACAAGATGGAGAACAGCGAGAGGAGAAGAGAGGAGACAAGGAGGGAAAAAAACCTGTTTCATCCCCTGACCCTCCCCCTACTGGACAAACCCCATATTAAGCTTTCAGGGCATGCAATGGGCTTTTACTTGTGACTGTTGCACAATCCAACACCCCTTCTCAACAGTCACTAGTCAAACCCACCAGGTTCATTCTTCTTAATAGCTTGTGATGGTGTTCCCCTGCTAGTGGCTTCGTGAACACATCCACTGTCATATCCTCTGTAGGACAGTATTGCAGATCTATGAGTCCTTGTTCCTGTGAGTCTTTCAGGAAATGGTATTTTACGTCAATGTGCTTGGTTCTGGGGTTGATTCTTTCTGTTTGCGCCAGTGCTATACATCCTTGGTTGTCTTCCAGGATTGGTGTGGGTCTGTCCAATTTTTGCCCCAGATCATTCAGAAGCTGTTGCAACAAGATAACTTCTTGGCTGGCGTGTGCCGCTGCCAGGGACTCTGCTTCCATAGAGGAAAGTGTCACAGAGGCTTGTTTCCTACTGCACCAGCAGATGGGTCCTCCACCAAGCAAGAATAGGTACCGACTGGTAGATTTTTGGTCCGAATGGTCTCCAGTCCAATCTGCGTCTACGTACCCTATCAAGTCTGACACGGAAGTTGCTGGGAGCCATAGCTTGAGGTGCACAGTCCCTTTCAGGTACCATAAGACCCTCTTCATTGCGTTCCAATCCCTTTGGGTTGGGACTGAGCCTTGTCTACACGTATACCTATTGCCACCGCAATGTCAGGCCTTGTGATTGTGGCACTGTTCAAAAGCTTTCCTATCACCTTTTGTATTGCTTATTGTCTGGCAGCAATAAGCTCGGTTCTTTGATCTCCTTTGGCCAGCTGGTTTCCATAGGGGTATTTGCTGCCTTCGCACACACACACACACACACCCGCCACATGCCGAAACTTTCTATCATCTCTTCTATTGCCTGTCTTTGGTTGAGAAGATAGCTTCTGTTGTCTTCTCTTTCAATTTGTATTCCAAGGTAGTGTGTTATGTTACCCAGCTCCTTAGTTTCAAAGTCCTGATTTAGAGCTCTCATTGTTTCGCACTCACCCCCTTCTTGCTCAAAGCATACGATAAGGTCATCGACATAAATTAATACAAAGATCCATCTTCCCCTTAGTCTCTTTGTGTATAAGCAGGGATCTGCTTTGCTCCTGGTAAAATTTTCCCTCATGAGCACGTTGTTTATTTTAGTGTTCCACGCTCTGGCGGCCTGCTTAAGCCCATATATGCTTTTGTGCCGTTTGCCTACAAGATCCAGCCTTTCAACATCTGCAAACCCTGGTGGTTGGTCCATGTAAATATCTTCCTTCAACTCACCATTTAGGAATGCTGTTTTCATGTCCATATGCTTGACTTACATTCCTCTTCCAGCAGCTATACTTAACAATGTTCTGATTGTAGTGTGCTTAACTACAGGTGCAAATGTTTCATCATAGTCTTCTCCGTATTTCTGAGAGTATCCTTTCATGACAAGTCGGGTCTTGTACCGTTCAATATTTCCCTGCTCATTGTACTTTATTTTAAATGTCCATTTACAACCTATAGTCTTTCTCCCTGCGGGCAGTGGAGTAAGTGTCTACGTCACCTTGTCCTGCATGGACTTTACTTCTTCTTCAGCCGCTCTTACCCATTTTTCAGCTTCCCCTTCTAACATTTGTGGGATGTCCTCCAGGATGCTGGCTCTAACAATTTACTGGTGCTGACTTTGTAGGACAGTCGAATGGGGGGAATGCCTTTGTTAGACCTCGTTGACTGCCTTGACTCAGCATCAGCAGCCGGCTGTGTCTGTTGCTGCACTTCTGTTACCTTCATGTCAATTTCGACTATTTGTTCAAAGGATTGCTCCCTTTCAGTAGTTTTGTCTGTGGTTGATTGTTCTCCTTCACCTGGACCTTGGAGAGTCATCATACTGTCGCTTGAGTTTTCCACAAAGGTCACACTGTTACTAATGCATGGATCCAGGAGCCTGTAGCTTTTTGAATGCTCACTCTATCCTACAAGGATGCCTTTCACAGCTCTGTTTTGCAGCTTGGTATGTTTCTCCTCTGTGATATATATACGTAAGTCTTACTTCCAAATAGTCTGATGTGGCCCACACTAGGTTTTTGACCATGCCATAGTTCGTATGGCATTTTCCTCACTGTTCTAGAATACAGCCGATTTTGTAGGTAGGAAGCAGCAACTGCTTCAGTATCTTTATGGTAGTCCAGAGTCTGTTAACATGCATCTAGTTAGCATTCTGTTTTTCCTTTCCGCTGTTCTGTTCTGCTCGGGTGTATATGGCACTGTCTTTTGGTGCTCAATTCCATGGAGTCTCAGGAAGTCCTCTACTTCCTTTCCTGTGAACTCCCCTCCATTGTCAGTCTGCAGTGTCTTTGGTCTGCACTGGAACTTGTTTCTTGTCATGCTCACATAGTCCTGAAGTTTGTTGAATACTTCATCTTTACTCTTTATAACATACGTGATGTGTACCTTGAATAGTCATCAATTAAAGTTACCATATACCGGTTGCCTCCTGGCGTGGGAACCTACATTGGGCAGCAGATGTCACCGTGTACAAGATCAAGTGGTTTCATGGCTCTATTCTGACTCTTCTTAGGAAGCGTAGCCCTCTTTGGCTTTGATGCAACAGTCACATTTCATGATCACAGGACACGTTGATATCTTAAGGTCTTTGGTCAACTGCTGTCTGTGCATTGCGTTGATGGTGTTTGGGTGTCTCTGTCCCATGTGTCTATGCCACAGGTGGATGCAGTCATCATTTGGCTTGTGCGCAGTGAGCTTCACCTGTTCTTTTGCTGTGCTCCGACAGTACAGGTGCTCATCTGCAGTGGCTCTGGCCAGTACTTTTGTCCCACTTTGAATTTTGCATTCGCCTCCCTGGAACTGGATGGTGAGCCTTTAGCCTTTAAATTGCCCACGTGTCCTGGCTCCAGAGGAGCAGGACATGTGGGCAATTTAAAACAAGTAAAGTCCCCCCCCACACACACACACACCTCTGCCTGCCGCCCGGGCTGCCGGGGACCCCCGTAGCTGCAACCAGGTAAGTGAAGATCCCTCCCCCCACCATGCTCCCCCCACCCCTGAGGGTCCCCACCCTGATCCCACCCCTCCAAGGGTCCCTCCACCCCCGAGGGTCCCCCCACCCTGCTCCCACTCCTCCAAGGGTCCCTCCAACCCCGAGGGTCCCCCCACCCCCAAGGGTCCCCCCACCTTGCTCCCACTCCCCCCGAGGCTCCCTCCCACCCCTGAGGGTTCCCCCATCCTGCTCCCTCCCACCCCCAAGGGTCCCCCCACACAGCTCCCACCCCCTGAGGGTGGGATCTTTAGATGTGTATTCACAATGCTGAAAATGGGATGCTTTTAAAATCCCGAGATGTAGCTGTGAGTCTGGNAGGGTTCCCCCACCCTGCTCCCACCCCCCTGAGGGTCCCCCCATGCTGCTCCCCCCTGAGGATCCCCCACACACTGCTCCCACCCCCTGAGGGTGGGATCTTTAGGTGTGTGTTCACAATGCTGGAAATGGGATGCTTTTTAAATCCCAAGATGTAGCTGTGAGTCTGGAGATCTTTAGGTGTGTATTCACAATGCTGGAAATGGGATGCTGGAAATGGGATCTTTAGGTCTGTGTTCACAATGCTGGAAATGGGATCTTTAGGTGTGTGTTCACAATGCTGGAATGGGATGCTGGAAATGGGATCTTTAGGTGTGTGTTCACAATGCTGGCAATAGGATGCTTTTTAAAAACCCGAGATGTAACTGTGAATCTGGAGATCTTTAGGTGTGTGTTCACAATGCTGGAAATGAGATGCATTTTAAATCCTGAGATGTAACTATGAGTCTGGTGAGTCATAGAGCAAGGCGGGCAATGGTGGGTGGAGCCAGGGCAACGGTGCCTTACTGCCTTACGGTCGACCTTACTGCCCCTCCAACCTTAATACCCACCAGCCGCCCCTGTTTCTTTCACAGTCTGCACTCCTTCTGGGCTGCTTCTAGTCTTCACAATTGCCTTGAAGATTTCCTGGGCCCATAACCTATTGTAGAGTTAGCTTTCTGTTCAATAACACACAGCAGAAGTTTCTTCAAAACAGAACTTTACTAAGAGCTCAGAAGACATGCTTCCATACTGTACAGACTGCATGGGACAAGATGGAAAACAGAGAGAGGAGAAGAGAAGAGACAAGGAGGGAGAAAAAACAATTTCATCCCCTGACCCTCCCCCTACTGGACAAGCCCCATATTAAGCTTTATGGGCTTGCAATGGGCTTTTACTTGTGACTGTTGCACATCCAACACAAGGCACATGAAGTGAGCAGATGAAGAATTACCTCCTGCCCTGAGGGTTTAACCAAGAAAATATCTGGATTTCATCCTGACAGCCCTAGAGCCCTAGTCACTGGTAGCATCATGGAGGAAAGGGAAATAAGGAAGGAATGGGGTAGTTGGCAGAGCTATTTCACTGTGCTGGGACAAAACCCAAAATGAGATCCAGGAGAACAGCTGCAGCAGCCCATATTCTTCTAGTTCTGGCTCCTGCCCAATCCTGCAGGCACTACAGGAGACAGCTCCTTCGTATGACACCCTCTTCTCCTAACGCATTGAAGCACTAGGGGTGTCCTTTTGACCTGTGCTAATGACCAGTCAGACTGGTAGGAATGGGAACTGGGCCAAGACACATGCAACAGGGGAGCAGGGGCCATGCCTAGCAATATAGGATAAGGAAACCAGTCACATAGGACAGAGAAGTGGGCGTTGGGCCTGCACACATTAATCAGGGAAGCAGGGCTGGGGCTGGTTATACAAGATAAGGGAACAGTGTCTGGGTTCAGTCACATGGGAGAGGGGTGTGGGGGCTGAGACTTCCCCTAGAGAGGGAAAGTGGTGTAACTGGATTTCATAATAAAAAGTTGTTTTATAGAAGCAGAATTGTAGTGGTTGAATTTATCAGTCGCCTCGAGCCGACTTTGGTTGGGAGAGTGCGGGGTATAAATTAAAGATGAAATTAAGTGTTGTATTGAATATTGCTTCAGCTCTAATTTTCAGAGAAGCAAAATTGATGTGAGAGCGGGGAGGAATTTGATGTAGATGCCCAGTGAGCTGGGAAATCTATAGGACTAAATAAGACAGAAAATTAGACAAAAAAAGGAAGAGCCAAAAGATTGATAATGATAAAAAAATAGTTAATAATAATGAATAATAAATAATAAAATAATGCCCACCTACACTGGAGGTGGGACTAAACTTGCAGTAGACTTAAATATAGTCTTCTTCTTTTTATTTTTAAATTATAATATCATTATTTATTTTGTATTATTACTACTATTTTTTATCATCAATCATCATCATAATCATCATCAGTTTTTTGGTTCTTCCTCTATTTGTCTAATTTTCTGTCTTATCTAGCCCAACAAATTTATTTGTCTAATTTTCTGTCTTATCTAGCTCACTGTGGGCACCATTTTGGAAAGGTGTGATCATACTCAGAAGGGGCCATTTGGCCCTTCTGAGCAGCATGTCCAGCTTTCCCTCCTCTTTTTTAAAACTTACCTGGCCCCAGAGGAAGCCATGCATCACCGGATCCCCTCCAGAGGCTGAGTATTCTACCCTGAGCCCCCACTAAGCCCCTACATCCTCTTCCCTGACCCATTCCTTCCCTCCCAGTCTCCTTCTGGTCCCCTCCTCACCCCTGCCCTTGGAAACTGCTCAAGTATTCTCCAAGTGTTCTCGGACCAGCCCAAACAGTCAGAACTGGTTCTCAGACACTTGGAAATACTCACAAAGATTTTTTTTTTTAATATTCAGTGCAGCCCTAATATGGACCATCAAGTTCTGGCATGTGGTGAGAACAAAGGTAACTTGCAACCTTTTTGATCAGAGTTGGACATGGCCGTTGTCATCCATGCCTTCATAACATCTAGGCAAGACTCTGCCAATGCACTGTCCATAGTACTGCCTTTAAAGACTGTTCCGAGGCTTTAGATGGTGCAGAATGTGGCAGCATGCCTTCTGATGAGGGTGGGTCACGTGAAGCACATTACACCTGTGCTCCAGAGTCTGGATTCCAATACTGTTCCAGGCATGATTTGAGGTACTGGCTTTGATCTATATAGACCTAAATGTCTTGGGCCCAATGTATCTGAAAGATCACCTCCTCCCATTTCCCAATGTGATCCTTAAAATCAGCCAAGAAGAGACTCCTGCTAATTCCATCATGGCACCAAGTCTGTACAGTCAAGACTGCAGTGAGGTGTTCTCAGTGGCGGCCCCACAGCTCGGGATCTCCTTTCCCCTGGACATTTGCCAAAGCCCAAACCTGAGCATCTTTCCTGAGGCATTGTAAAACTTTCCTATTGGCTAGGTATTTGAACGATGGCGATAGGTTTTGGGATGGAGGTTTCAATTTATATTGGATTTTGTTCATGTGTTGTAACATGCCTTGAGCCCTCAGGATAGGATGGACCATGAATACAAATAAATAAACAAATTAAATAAAAGGACCACCCTGTCCTCACCTCCCTACCTGTTCCATGCTTGCAGTACCTTGAACACTGGGTGGAATAAGATGTTCATTAAACTGCATCCCCAAAATGTATTTCTAAGGGTATCAACTTCTGGGCTGGGTCCTTTACACACTCTGCTGTTCCATTGTTTGGCAGCCCCTGCTCACCTTCTCCTTTCAGCCATGGCCTGCAGGATATCATGCAGACCCACATATATCTGTTTCTTATATAGATATTTGTTCTACATAGAATCAGTTACTCTCTCTGTCTGTCTTGTTTTCTCACACTGTCTTTGCTTCTCTCACTAAAATTTGTCACTGTACTTGAGCAAGGAAGGTAGTGAATGCAACGCCAATGTTTAAAAAGGGCTCCTGAGGCAGTCCTGGAAACAACATATCAGTGAGCATAATGTCAGTGCCTGGCAAACTGGTGGAAACAGTTGTTAAGAATAGAATTACTGGGCACATTGAAAAATATGGCATAATGGGGAAGAGTCAACATGGATTTAGGAATAAAGGGTAGTCATGCCCCACTAATCTACTGAAATCGTTTGCGGGTGTAAATAAGCATGTGGATATAGGTGAGCTGAGTCAGTCGATATCGTATATCTGGATTTTCAGAAGACATTTGACAAGGTTCTTCTCTTGAGGAAACTAGATAATCATGGGATACGAGGCAGTGTCCTATCATGAATTGGTAAGTGGTTAAAGAATAGGAAGCAAAGAGAAGGACTAAATGGTCAGTTTTCACAATGGAAAGAAGCAAATAATGGAGTGCCTCAGGGATCTGTACTGGGACTGGTGTTGCTTAATATAATGAAGTGGAAAAGGGAGTAAAAAGTGCGGTGATAAAATCTGCATATAACACAAAGTTATTCAAGGTAGTTAAAACCTGAGTGGACTGTGAAGAATTGCAGGAGGATCTTGCAAGACTGGGTGACTGGGAATCTAAATGGCAGATGCAATTTAATGTCAACAAGTGCAAAGTGATGCACATAGGAAATAATCTGAACTATATGTACACAATGTTGGGTTCTAAATTAGGAATTACCACTCAGGGAAAGGATCTTGTAACCATTGTGGACAATATATTGAAATCCTCAGTTCAGTGTGCGGTGGTGGTCGAAAAAGAAAACAAGATGTTAGGAATTATTTGGAATGTGATAGAGAATAAAACTGAAAATATCATAATGTCTCTATAAAACTATGATGCGACCACACCTTGGATATTGTGTACAGTTCTGGTCACTTCATAAATAAAAAAAATACATAGTAGAATTAGAAAAGGTACAGAAAAGGACAACAAAAATGATAAATGGTAAGGAACGTCTCCCGTATGAAGAGAGGCTTGATAGGTTAGGACTCTTCAGCTTGGAGAAGAGACAACTGAGAGGGGATATGATAGCAGTTTATAAAATCATGAGTGGTATGAAATTAGTAAATAGGGAATGGCTCTTTACCCTCTCAAATAGTACTAGAATTAGGGGGCGCTCCATGAAACTAACTGCCAGCAGATTTAAAACAAAGAAAAAGTTGTGTTTTTTTCCCTTCATCCAACGCACAATTAACTTGTGGATTTTGTTGCCAGAGGATGTGGTCGAGCCCAGTAGTATAGATAGGTTTTAAAAAAGGATTGGATAAGTTCTTGGAGAGTAGCTCCATTAGCGGCTATTAGCCAAGTACATTTAGGGGACATAACTGCTTACTGTTGTGGGGAACTGGGAAAGAACAACAGGGATTGCCCATTTGGACCAGTTGGGTACTTCTCCCAAGTAACCTAAATTCTCCACTGTCAAGAGACAGGATTCTGGGTTTGAAGGACCATTGGTTGTTGGAAATGGACCCCTGCCCAGGACTAAGTTCCCTCACTCAGAAATAGGAGCGACATAGAAGTTTAAGGTTATGCCAATAAGAAAGAAAAGTTTATTTAAAGAAAAGGCTGAAAGGTGCACAGCTACCAATCATGCCTGAAAACCGATGTTACCATGAGAGGAAGGTTACAAAGGAGGTGGATTCCATGCTGGTCTTTTTACAGCTACAAGTGAGATGTAAGATACTACATCACTACAAAGCTAATGAATATGAAAATGAGGGGAAATTACATAAAGATATGTTTACTTTTATAGGTATGTGTTTATATAGATCTGTTTGATTGACTGTTGTATTTATGAAAATGGCTGGATGAGTTTGTTTGTTTATATTTTACGGCAATGATCTAAGGTCATGCCTTCAATAAATAACGATAATGATATGTTTACAGAACTTCTCATTTTGAATGACAGGTACAGTACACGACAGGAAAGAACAAAAGGAACATAAACATGTTTACAGGAAATTTATTTCATAAATCAAGTTTATTTCAGCTACCGATCCTGCCTCTCTGTCTCTTCTGAAGGCTAAAGCCAGCTATGACATTGAGGGAGAGCTGAACTAGGTAGATGTTCAGCTTGTTATCAGTATTGCCTTGGATAACAGAGAGCTAATTGCTTAGCTTAGAAGTTGGCTGGCTTCTGAGTTATTGTTAGAACAAGAATGCAGTGGCATAGCACCCATTGAATGACCCCGGATTTATGTCAAGGGCCACCAGGCACCAGGGGCCACCAAACCCAGTTCCAATTTTGCCCCCCTTTTTCGTCCAGCCATAACAAGGGGGTGGGGGTGGGGAAGGGGCCGGCCACTCCCGCCGCTCTCTCCTCTTCCCGGGCAGGTGGGTGGTCACCTTAGGAAGGACAAGGCTTTGCTGATAAGGATCGTCGGTTAGAGTGAGAGTCTGGTCCGGTCCCACTCCACCCACCCCCGGTGCTGTGGCTTGAGTTTCCTTACCTCCAGTGCCTTAATATCATCTGCTTCCAACTCCAGCCAGAAGTAGTTGATACTAGACAGCTGCTGTTGGCTCACAAATTCAAATCACAGTGGTGGGGACCAGACTGGCTTCCCAAGGCATCTGCCCACCCGGGAAGAGTAGAGAGTGGTGGGAGTGGGCGGTCTGCCACAAGCAGCACCACTTCAGCCACCCCCGCTTCAGCTGCAGCCCCAGCTGTTGCTGAACCATGGTAGGTCAGTGAGGGGGGAAGCGGGAGGGGAGGGAGGGCTTGATTGGTGGGTGGGGTGGCTGGGGCCCTGTACCACTCTCCACTGTTGGGGGGTCACCTTGGGAAGCAGCATGAACTAATTATGGGGCTGGAGGCAGGGGCACAATGGTTATGGGGAGGGGGCAGCAGATTATCGGGGGCACTAATTAACTGGTTATGGGCGGAGGCAGCGTGAATTGATGGGGGCACAACTGGTTATAGGTGGGGGCAGCGTGAATTGATGGGGGCACAAATGAACTGTTTATGGGTGGGGGGCAGCGTGAATTGATGGGGTCACAAATTAACAGGTTATGGGGTGGGCACAGTGTGAATTGATTATGGGGACACAAATAATGAACTAGTTATGGGTCAGATGCATGTAAGCTGGGCAGCACCCCTAGGCCCACTGGCGGAAGAGAAAGGAAATGGCGGGGGGGAAATCTTGTTTTCTTGGCCAGGGGCTCATTCCACCCTAGCTACGCCCCCTGCAAAAGTGTAATGAGTCCCATTTTCTGTTGAGCTGATCTTAGAGCTGCTTAAGGGGTCTATTACCACATTGGTCTGACTTAGTATGGCACTACTTATGTTCTCTCTCTTTCTCTTCCCATAGCCAGCACAGCTGAACCTGTATGTCTTCTTTCTTTGCAGAAGGCCTCCAATGGCCGCAGTCTCCTCTGGCTCTCCATGATGGAAGTAAAGTGGATTCATGTAGCACTCCTCTTCTTTTTCTTGTTCTCTGTTGCCATGACCAGCTGCTTCTTCTGGCAATACAGTCTACCTAAGATGGAGCCCGGTGAGTACTGAACCAGCAACCTCCACACAATTCAGAATAGTGCCTTTTCAAAGTCCAAAAAGAGAGGAGACAGATCCTCCCTACCTCATGGTCTCTTGCAGAATGATGGTTGCTGCTACGAAATTAAAATGCTGAAAGGAAGAAGAGTGAATTGGGGGAAGTCCCCTCCTTAATTTCAGCTCATCAGTGGTGGCAGCAAAATTAAGGAGAGAAATGCTCTTGTGCTCCTGGGGTGGGGGTAAGTGTACTTTCTATACCCACCCCCTCTCAATTTCACACACATGAACCCTATGTCTACAGCAGAGGTTCCAAAACACCATATGCAGATGAAGTAACAATCTCAACTGATATTTCAGATAATCATATAGGGTTAAAGGGGATCTTAATGCTCATCTAGTTCAACCCCCTGCTCCAAGGCAGGATAGGATATCCTCTGCCTGCAGCTTTGCAAACAGATGCTTGTCAAAAAGGAGTGAATATTTAAGTACTTAACTGTACTCTGATTTTAAAAACCTTCTGTATTAATCTTGGAGGCCCTCGGAGGCTGATGGAACCCCAGCGGTTCCAAGAGGTCCTGAGGGAATTAACCTTGGACCTGGAAAGTCACTCTGTCGATGAGCTGGTCCAGCATTGGAACAGCTTTCTGGAGGAGGCCATTGACAGGGTGGCTCCGAGATGCCTTCTGCCTGCGGTGTATGAAATGAGTAGGCAGGGGGCTGGAGCAACGCTGGCGTCGAACTCGATCTGATTCCGACTGACTTCTCCAAGGGCCCATTTGTAGTCCTATGTTGAGGCTGTGAGGACAGCAATGAAGGAGTTCCTTGCTGTCCTCATAGCATCTGTGAAGTCACACCTGGCAGAGCTGTTTTGGGTGGTGTGGGGACTGGTCAGTCCGGCCTCCCTCCGCCTGGACGGGGACTTATCCCAGGCCTGCTGTGAGGAGTTTGTCACCTACCTCACAGACAAGATCGCTCGGATTCAGAGCAACTTTGATGCTGGATTGGGGGCAGTAGGGGGAGAGCGCGAGGTGATGGAGGCCCAATCTGGTCCAGCTTTGTGGGGGGAGTTTCAGGAAGTGACACCAGCCGATGCGGCGGATGTCTTGGGGTCTGTGAGAGCCACCTGTTGCGAACTTGATCCATGCCCATCCTGGTTGGTGAATGCCTCCAGGGAGATGTTGGGGACGGTGCTGGCGAGGGTGGTGAATGCGTCCTTGTCGCCCAGTCTCAAGGAGACTGTGGTGCACCCCCTGCTGAAGAAACCATCATTGGACATGGACGCGCTCGCTAGTTACCGACCTGTCTCTAACCTTCTCTTTTTAGGGAAGCTTATTGAGCGGGCAGTGGCGATCCAGCTCCAGGTGCATCTAGATAGCATCAGTTTCCTGGACCATTTTCAATTCAGTGCCAGGCTACGGCACTGAGATGACATTGGTGGCTTTGGTCGACGATCTCCGCCGGGAGATGGACGCAGGATGTTCAACATTTCTCATCCTGATAGATCTCATGGCTGCTTTTGACACCGTGGACCATGGGCTGTTGTTGATATGGTTGCATGACTTGGGAGGTCTGGATGGGACTGTTCTTGAATGGTTCCGTTCATTCCTCTTGGGGAGAAGTCAGTGGGTGGTGTTGTGGGATGAGACATCTTGCCCCCGCGCTTTATCATGCGGCCTTCCGCAGGGTTCCATTCTGTCTCCATTATTATTTCATGTATATATGCAGCCCTTGGGGGAGGTCGTGAGAGGGTTCAGGGTGCGATGTCATCAATATGCTGATGATACTCAGCTGTACCTCTCTTTTTCAACTGACCCAGACCCTGCCATCTCAGTGCTATCCCAATGTTTGGAGGCCATGGCAAAGTGGATGTGGCAGAGCAGACTGAAGTTCAACCCCAATAAGACGGAGGTGATGTTGGTGGAGAAAGCGAGGGAGGTGTTGGCCCCCCTGATTGGGGGGGGTTCGCCCTCTTATAGTTCAGCAGGTCCAGAGTCTGGGGGTGATATTGAATGCGGATCTCCACCTGGAGCGGCAGGTGGAGGTAGTCGTGAAGGCTGCCTTCCACCAGTTGCATCTGTTGCTGCGGCTGCGTCCGTATGTCTCCGGACTGGACCTGGCCTCCCTAATCCATGTCTTCATCACCTTGAGGCTGGACTACTGCAACGCGCTCCACATGGGGTTTCCCTTGTTCCTGGTTCAGAGGCTGAAGCTAGTGCAGAATGCGGTGGTCCAGCTCCTTTCGGGGACGGGTCATCGGGAGCACATAACACCTGTGCTCCAGACTCTGCACTGGGTGCCAATAGCGTGCTGAGTCAGGTTCAAGGTTTTGGTATTGATCTATAAGGCCTTTCACGTTCTGGACCCCTCATACCTCAGGGACCGCCTCGACCTCCACGCTCCAGAGCGGCTCCTTCGGTCTGACGGTTGTGCCTTCTTGGAGGTCTCCTGCGTTAAGCAGGGGGTCACAATGGAGAGGGCATTCTCGGTGGCCATGCCGCACCTTTGGAACTCCCTCCCGGAGGAAGCTCGCCTGGCCCCAAGACTTTTGACATTTTGCTGAAGTTGTAAAACCTGGCTGTTCACCCAGGCCTTTGGGGAGGGGGGAGGGAGGGAGTATTAGTGGGATTTTATCACCCCTTACCCTTATTTATTGTTTTATTGTGATGCCCCGGTCCTGTTTTAGTTGTAGGATTTCTGAATGTTTTAATTATTTTTAGATGTATTTTATATTTGTGGTTGTTGGGGGCTTTTTGTAAGCTGCCCGGAGCTGTTTTAGGAGGGGCGGGGTAGAAACTTGATTAAATAAAATAAATAAAATAAATAAATATAAATAAAAATCTGCTAATATACCACAGTTACCTCACAATTGAAAAATATAAATATGGTTGATTTGAATATGACTACAGTTTAACATACAAATTAAATTTAGTTGTGTTTGTCACAGAAATATATGTCTAGTACAAACGTCTGTGGGTTACTATGGCCCCCCAGTATCAGGGACAGCACATTCATATACAAATGAGATAACATCTAGCTGTTAATAAGTGTTAACATCCCAAAGTTATCTCCATTCATAAGCAGACAAAGATAAAGTAGGTCTCACTCACTAGCAGACAGCTTGTCTGCATCTCAAGCACCTGAGCTAAGAGGAGCTAGCTTGTCTGCATTTAAAAATTTGGTTGCCATAGTAAATAATGGTGAGGTCAAAATGACCCCTTCAGCCTAATAGGATCATTTTTTTCAGCACAACCTTGGAAAAAAATAAAATCAAAGTCATTGAAGCTTCACGCTATGAAAGGGTTAACTGCTGTGTAAAGAATCTAAAGGTACAAGTTTGCTTTAAGTTTGTAACTGGAGTTTTCCACTTGGGGTATAATTGACCCACCCCCCCAACACATTTGTAATGAAATTCTTCTGTGCATATATAAAATGGCATATTAAGAAAGCAGATAAAATTCTACATCTTTTGGGGGATAAATATGACCCCATAATCTTGGGCATATGTTGCTTTCATTTCCCCATTCATTCCAATATGGGTCAGTCATACCCCATTCATAGTCTAGTATTTATCTTCAATTTTTTAAAAAAATAAAAAAAATACAACTGGTGGGGGGCGTGAACCATTGGGGTACAACCGACCCCATTATCCTTGAGGAATGCATAGAATATGAAGTGGTACAGGTTTACTAAAAAGATTTATGATTTTTTTTTTTTACAACTTCCAGAGTACTATGTAACCCCGTGGTCGGAGGAGGGTTTAATACCCTTTGCTTGTTCTTGTTGCTTTCTGGGGTCACAGGGTTATATATACATCTTTAAATGGTGACACACAGGCAAGAGGTGGGATCCTCTACCTAAGATATGGGGACTCATCTGCAATGCACATCTATGTTTCCTCAAGCCAAACACCCCAGTTCTTGCCCCCTGGGTGCCATTACACAAAGAGGTCCAGCAGAGCAACGCTAAGCCAGACTGTAGGGGGTGAGACTTAGGGGAGAATTATCAGTTACCAGTAATATTGGATACTGGTTCTCGGATTATCGGATTTACCATTATTACTGGTATTGGATTTTTTCCCCATTGAAATCAATGGGGACGTTTCCCCATTGAAATCAATGGGAGAAAAACAGAAAATACCTGCAATAAAAGATGTCTCTTGTCTTGTAAAACAGAGAATTACTTCAGTTCAAACTAGTTCTTTCCTTAGCCACACTAGAGACTACAGTAGCCCCAGCGAGCCACTTCACTACTACATTTTTTTTCCTCACACAAATAGGTTTATTTTCACAGCATAATACAAACAAACTCAAACAAAATCATCAAATCAGCAGCTGCCAGGGGAGGACACTAAGCACAGTGGCATGTCAGTCAATCAGTTTAGTTTGTGTGCTAGGTGCTAGTCAAAGTGACTAGTAATAACCTAGCCAGTGGCCAGCCACCAGCCACTTTACATTTGCCACACAACAGTTTTAAAACTTTTTTCACAGCACTTCAATACACAAGACAAAACCAAAAAAGTGTACTTGTTCTGTCTACTGCCAGGGGATACCCATGCCATACCTCCATATCGCCATGACAATGCCAATGTTGTCAATCCAAAATCCTGTGTGAACCCCCAAATGACTAACAAGTACAACATACATGCCAATAACTAGATTCCAAACCTACCTAGTATGTAGGGATGTGCGAACAGAATGCAGTTTGGATGTTCGGTAGTTTGGTAGTTCGGTCCAAAATTAGAATTCGGGTTCGGTAGTTCGGTTTGAAAAAGTTCAGTCTCACCAAACGTTTGGTGGCGTTCGGACACCCTGTGAGGCTTGGGGCGCTCCAGGGACCCCAAAAAGTGCCCGTGGGGGAATGGCAGACCAACAGAGACCCAGGAGCAGCAGCAGAAGAGACCGGGAAGGCTCGGGGTTTGGCACCCCGGCTTGCCCGGGCAGGCAGGCTCGGGGTTTGGCAGCCGGGGGTGCCCATCGGGGCATGGCAGACCATCAGAGACCCAGTAGCAGTAGCAGAAGAGACCGGGAAGGCTCAGGGCTTGGTACCCCGGCTTGCCCGGGCAGGTAGGCTTGGTGCTTGGCCCCCAGGGGTGCCCGTTGGGGCATGGCAGGCTGTCACAGACTCAGCAGCAGCAGCTGCATCAGAGACTGGGAAGGCTTGGAGCTTGGCACCTCAGCTTGCCCGGGCAGACAGGCTTGGCGCTTGGCCCCCGTGGGGGCCCGTGGGGGCATGGCTGGCCATCACAGACCCAGCAGCAACAGAGACCGGGAAGGATTGGGGCTTGGAACCCCGGCTTGCCCGGGCAGGCAGACCCGGTACTTGGCCCCCGGGGGTGCCCGTGGGGGAATGGCAGGCCGTCAGAGACCCAGCAGCAGCAGCAGCAGCAGGAGAGACTGCGAAGTCTTGGGGCATGGCATCTTGGCTTGCCCAGGCAGGCAGGCTTGGCACTTGGCCGCCGGGGTTGCCTGTAGGGGCATGGCTGGCCATCACAGACCCAGCAGCAGCAGGAGCAAAGGCCGCGAAGGCTCAGGGCTCAGTAGCTGGCCTGGCAACTCTACTTGGCCAGGCATTGTAGGCTGCCAGGCATTGGTGCAGCAGCGGCAGACATTGGATTGCCTGGTAGCAGAACTCATGGCAGCAGCAGCAGCAGCAGCAGCAGACAGACACCTTGATGAAAAGCAACTACTCCACCAACTTGGCCCCCGGTCTCAGGAGGTGCTAAGGGCAAACCTCCCCCATCCTAGAGAACACCTGTTCGCTGGGGACACTCATTGGCGGGCAGGACAAGAGACCCTTGACCACGTTGGACAGGGCCGGCCACACGTCCCTCTGAGAGCTGTGTCGCCACCATCTTCTGCCCCTCCCCCACATATGTTCCATTCAACCCATCAGCTTGAGCTTCCTGGATGACCCCGCAGACAGTGGCCAAACCAACAAGATAGAGATGATCATGGACTATGTCCGGGTGCAGGATACTGACGTGGGAGACCCCATGTGGGTGAGTAGCAAACCACCTGTCAAATCTCACCTGGGCTTTGGTCTCTGGAATACTCGGAGCTGCCACCGCCTATTCTGGTGCCCAAAAGGTGGGCAATGGGGCATGTGGCAGTGGTGGCAGGGGCCGTGCCAGCGGAGGGCCAGCAGGCATCAGCACCAGTCCGAGCCCATCACCACGCCCCAAACTGAACAGGCCTGATTTTGCGAGACAGGCTTCAGAGGCTCCCAGCAGTAGCACTAGCCGGGGTGTGGTTCAGCGGCACCTTCTGCCAGTGTCCTCCACTACCACGCAGGGCACTGGAAGGCCTGCAGTACATGAGGCTGCGGTTGCCTCTGCTGCTGGAGCAGGTGCTTCTGATGTTCCTCCAGGGCCACCAATGTCCCCCATTGTTGAGGTGATCCCCAGAAGTCCAGTGCTGGTGGATCCTACCCCGGATGCCAGAGGCAGAGCCTGATCCCCACACAATGGCAGCAGGGAGAGGAGCTGCAGCAGCTGCAGCAACTATAGGGGGCACAGAGAGAGTGGCTGCAGCATGGTGGTTAGTCCATCAGCCTCAGGGTCCCAGTACTCCCCTTTGTGGTACATCAATGTGATTGGGGACAGCGAGGCAGACACTAGTCCTGAGGAAGAGATGTCTGGTGCTGTTCTTCCCCTCCCAGTAGCACTGACAGTGATGTGTCTGTCACCTGGTGCAGGCCAGAAGGCAGGAGGGGGCAACAAATCCTTGGTTTGGGCGCATTTTAAATTTGGTGCCAGAAGGTGGTCAAGCATAGGCAGGTGCTCACCAACCTTGGCACAACTGCCATGGTGAGGCACCTCAAATCATGCCACAGTGCTGTGCTGCTAAGCGAGCAGGAAGGGGCATGGATGACAGCAGGTTCCCAGCCACAGCATCCAGTCATCTGCCTCCATCAGCGGGCAAGTGTCAGTGCACCATAGACAGGGCTCCGAGGGAAACGCGGGTCTGCGAATCGCAGATTTCCCGCGGAATTCCCCTCCCCCCGCGGAATCTCCTGCCCCGCTTACCCCAG
>QEPC01001966.1:425308-446634 GCA_003113815.1 Sphenodon punctatus | reverse complement strand
CATGAGCAGAAGGCACTGGCAGGCAGACTGAGGCAGGCTTTGATCTAGGGCCCCTGGGCGGGCGGGTGGGCAGCATGGCATGAGCAGAATGTACTAGCAGGCAGACTGAGGCAGGCTTTGGTCTAGGCCACCTGGGCGGGCAGGCGGGTGGGCAGCGTGGCATGAGCAGAAGGCACTGGCAGGCAGACTGAGGCAGGGTTTGAGCTTTGCAACCTTGGCAGGCAGACACGCAGCACGGTATGAGAGGCAGTAGGGAAGGCTGGCTGGGACCTAAGTTGCCAGGTCACTCGGATAGGCTGGCGAAGACTGTGCAGTGCGACAGAGAGAGACCCAGTCAGATAGGCGGGCTGAGATCATCTAGACAGAGGCCGGCTGGCAGTCTTACAGTTTCCCAATTCCACCCTGCGTCATGAGGTCAGTCAGATAAGCCGGCAAAGGCCATCTAGTATGGCAGAGAGAGAGAGAGAGAGAGAGAGAGAGAGAGAGAGAGAGAGAGAGGCAGGGTGGGTGCCAGGCATTGGGAGGGAGGGACAGCACCTCAGCACAGCAGCAGTAGCCCTTGCCCAGATTGAGAAGGAGCCCCGTCCCAAGACTGCCCCTGGCATGGGATGGCATGTGCCACTGCACCATCAATCCATCTCCAGGGCCAGCTCGGGGAATCCCAGCAGCGGAACGTTCACCTTCAGGAAGAGCAACTGCTCCACCAACTTGGCCCCCCGTCTCAGGCGGTGTGGGGAGCAAATGTCCCCCACCATGGAGAACACCCGCTCACTGGGGACACTGGTTGGTGGGCAGGACAAGATACCCTTGGCCACTTTGGACAGGGCAGACCACATGTTGGTCTTGCTGGGATTGATGCAGGACTCCTCCTCCAGGTAGCTCTCCACTGCTGCTGAGGCACTGTCACACTCCTTCACATAATTGTGATTTGGCACCACCTCTTCCACAGCCCTCAGCCATGCTGCCTCACCTGCTGTGCACGGTCCCATACTCCCCAAAGTGCCCTGCACAATCGATCTGCTGCTGCTGCTCGCGATAGGGGTTCTGCTGCTGCAGCTCGTGCTGCTACTGCTCGAGCTGGGGGCAGAAATACACCCTGCTGGCTCAAAGGGGTGGCTGCTCACACTCCCATTATCCCCAGGGGCATACTACTGCTGCTGCTGCTGCCACTGTCTTGCACTCTCAAGAGCCCTCTCTGCTAGGGATATGCAAAGAGAACCGAGTTCAGAAATTCTGTTCGGTTCTGTTTGGAACTTCGGTTTGGTCGACCGAACTAGTCAAGTTCGGTCAAATTCCGAACTTCTGAACCAAGTTCGTACATTCAAAACCGGGTTTTTGGTCTTCCGAACAGGTTCAGTTTCGACCAAACAGTTCGGTCAAATTCAAGTTCACTTCGAAAGTTTGGTTTGGTCGACCGAACTATTCGAGTTCGGTCCGAACTCCAAACTTCCGAACCGCGTTCACACATCCCTACTCTCTGTCCGCTGGACCCTCTCCACCAGCTCAGCCTTCTAGTACTCGTAGACTGCTGTCTGCTGTATCACCCTTGACTCTGGGGTTCAACATAGTTGCCAGCACATATTGCTCCCGCTTCAGCAGCTCAGAAAACTGCCCCATCAGCCCTGCCTTCAGCTGCCGCACCTGACCAACCACCTCAGACCCCAGCTTCCTGCCCTCAGGGCTACCATACTGCCCCTGCAGAATCTCTTCTAGCCTCCTGAGGAGACTCTGGACCAGAAGGGTCACCTGGGTGATGCTGGCCATGGAGGAGCTGATGGTCTCCGTCACGACCAGGAATGGTGTCAGAACAAAGACCGTTTGGGAGAGGATGTCCCATTCCACCCCTTTGTACCCTGGAGGTGCCCCGCTGTCTGTTACCAGTTGAACCTGATGCAAGGTGGCTTTCTGCTCCACAAGCCGCTCGAGCATCAGGAACATGGAATTCCACCTGGTGGAAACATCCTGCACCACCTGGTGCCTTGTTCTGCCTGCTTGGTCCGGAGGAGCTCGCTGCCCTTCACGCTCCAGTTAAAAAAACTGGCCAGCTTCCTCCCCCACTCTATGAGGGAGCTAAGGGTGCCTGAATGAATCCCCTTCTCCCCCAAGAACAGAGCGTCCCTGACCACCAGGTGAAGGGTGTGTGTGGCGCAAGGAATGCTGGTGAATCCACCATCACGGACTGTCCTCAGTATGTTCGCCCCATTGTTCATCACCACGCATCCCTTGGTGAAGGGCACACCTGGGCATGACCCACTCCCTCGACATGCTGGTCAGGGCAGCCTCAATGTTTACAGAGATGTGGGGGACATCCATAACTTTGGTCTGAAGCAGAGCCCATCAATACCCTACTTCAGGACCCGTCCTGCCACTCCTGAAAGCTGCCTCCGGGTCCTGCCACCAGTGCGCTGTTACCGCTAGGTAGGCATTCTGGGTGTTCCTGGTGGACCACAGGTTTGTGGTGAAGTGGACTGTGTTCCCCCCATCCCCTGCCAGCTTCTCCCTTGCCTGCTCCTTTAGAGCCTGGTACAGGGCTGGCACCACCTGCCAACTCAGGGTGGTGCAGGATGGCAGCTGAAACTGGGGGGCCAGGAACCCAATCAGGCACTTAAACCCAATGTCCCACACCACGGAGAAGGGCTGCCCATTCATGGTGATCATTTCCCCCAATAGGCGCGTGGCTTTCTTCTGAAAGCCACGCTGCCCTCTGTGCCCCCACCCCAGCTCCTCCATGGTGCTCTGACGCTGCTGGTGAGGCTGCTGCTGCTGTTCTTACCCTATAGCAGGAATTCTAGTGCCCCTGCTGCTAGAGGCACCTTTTGGAGCAGGACGCTTGCCCACTGATGGAGGCATGCGACTGTCCACTGGGGTTGGGAACTCGCTGGCCTCCACTGCCCCTGCCTACCCGCTTAGCAGCACAGCACTGTGGCATGATTTCAGGTGCCTCGCCATGGCAGTTGTGCCAAGGTTGGTGAGCACATGCCCATGCTTCATCACCTTCTGGCACAAACTGCATTGAACCTCCCTGGGATCGTCTGCCCACACCAACTTAAAATGCTCCCAGACCAAAGATTTTTTTCTCCCTCCTGCCTTCTGGCCCGCATCGGGTGATGCACTGCTGGGAGCTGAGGCAGGACATTGTGGCGACACAGCTCGCGGAGGGACAGCCATCACCTCTGCACCGGCAGATACCTCCTCCACAGAACTGCTGTCTGCCTCACTCTCTCCAATCTCAGGTATGTCCCTACACGAAGGGGAGTACTTGACCCCTGAGCCAGATGGACTGCCCACCATGCTGCTGCTGCCACTCTGAGCAGCACTCTCCCTCTGCCCCCTATAGCTGCTGCTGCTGCTGCTGCTCCACTTCCTGCTGCCATTGCCTGGAGATCGGGTCCTGCCTCTAGCAGCCTGGGTGGGATCCACCAGCCCTGGACTGCTGGGGGGGATCGCCTCTACAATGGGGACAATGGGGAACCCTGAGGAACTTAGGCTCCTGAAGCACCTACAGCCGCAAATAAGACAGCCTCAGCCTTCTGCACTGCAGCCGTTGCAGTGCCTCGCATGGCAGTGGAGGATGCTGCCAGGAGGCAACGCCTAACCACCCCCTAGTGTCGTTAGTGTTGGCAGCCTCAAAAGCCTGTGGCCCAAAATCAGGCCTACGAAGCTTGGGGCATGGTGATGGGCTCTGGCTGCTGCTGCTGCATGCTGCTACTCCACTAGCACAGCACGTTCCACCTCTGGCATGTGCCCCATTGCCTCCCCTATGGGCAGCAGACTGGCCTCTCCTTCCCTTCTCCATTTGTCCCTTCAAAATAATGCAGCACACAAAGATTTTATATTTTATTTTTTAATTCAAATTTTTTATCTAATATTATATATATCTAAAGTATTAAGTCTAACTGCTATTAACTATTCTAAATGCTATGGAACTAAATTGATTATCTACTAACTACAAAGACCTAGTCCTACAAACACACTGAATATTAAAACTAAATCACTAAACCCTATCTCCTACAACTATCTACTAGCTAAACTAAGCTAAGCTAAGCTAAACTAAGCTAAGCAGATAGAAAGAAAGAAAGAAAGAAAGGGAGGGGTACAAAACTGAAATGAAACCCAAATCAATGTAATCCTACTCTAAATAAATCCAAAAAGAGGGGAAGGGAATCAGGGATGGAATATATGGGAAAGGATGGGGGTGGGAGGGAAGAAGATTAAACAAAGGGAACACAGGGAGGAGTAAAAATTAAAAACAATTTATCTAATCTAAGGTAAATAAATGAAGCTAGGTAGGTAAATACTGCTTGCAGGAGGGGCGGGATATAAATATATTAAATAAATAAAATAAAATAAATATAAAATAAATAAATATGTGGGAATGGGTGAATAGGAGGAGGATGGCAATGGATTGTGACTTTGGGAGGAACTGGGAGAGAGGGAGACTTCTGACAATGCTGCTGAAAGAATCAGTGGCTAGCTCAGAAGGATTTGGAAGGAGGGAGGGCTATGACTTTTGTTTCTTTGCTGTGCCCGCCTTTCCACAAGCCCCATTGGCTCTGTGCAGGCTAGTCTGTGGCCAATTGCAGCCTGAAGCGGGCTTGGGATTGGTCAGGCAGGCTGCTATTCCAAGCCTCTCCACCCCTGGTGCCAGGAAGTCTGCTCCTGAGCTGTCCCCCCTCCTCCCTGGACTTGTTTACCTCATTTTTCCCGTCCGAACTCAACCAAACTTAACCAAACTGTTCAACAGTTCAAATGTTCAGTTCGGACATTCAGTTCGGTCGACCGAACATGCCGAGTTCGGTCCAAACACCGAACATCCGAACCGCATTCGCACATCCCTAATAGTGTGTCCCTGGGATCCCCAAGATGACCCATATATTGCCAATGTCAACATTTCCAACAATACCAACAGTGAAATCAATTCAAAATCCATTGCAACTGCTAAAATGACTCCCTATATAGTCAATAATGCCAAAAATTGACTGTCAATTCAAAATCTTATTGTAATGTTCGTTCAGTGTCCCAGGATCCCCAAACAAACTCAAACAAAGTCATCAAATCAGCAACTGCCAAATCACCCACATATTGGCAATGCCAACAGTTGCAATGCCCACACAACACAGTGTCAATCCCAAATTTAGTGTGACCTAAAATATACCGTATCTCCCCCCACATTTCACCTCCATAATCCCAATCATGGGGACAGGGAGTGCATGGAACCCCAATAAAAGGCTCTCCATCCCCCCAGAGGTAGGGCCTAACCCAGCAGCAAGTAGTTCACAGAGTTAACATTGGTTAACCCTGGGAACTCCTTGCTGCCCTGCTACTGGGTGGATAGAGAGCCTTCTACGGTCCCATGAACTGTCTCTCCACCAACCAGACCCCATTGGTTCTCTAACCCAACATTTAAAAAAATAGATCACGTTGCCATCGCCTACCTTTATCCTGCACCCTTGAATACTCGATTTCTGTGTCCTCCTTGGTCACCTGTAGTCTTCTGAAGGTGTAGGCTTTGGGACACAATCCTTCCTTCTGGCTTGGAGAAGTGGGAGGACTGAATTAGCCCCCAATCCTGTGACAAGCCGAATCAGAAGAGATGAAAGGGAAGAGAAGGACAGGACAGAGGAGAAATAGGAGGGAAAGGGTTTTCTTTTGGTGCACAAGTTGAGGAATGGAAAGATGGGTTTTCAGCAGGAAACACAGGAAAAAGGACTCCGTTGTTGTTGTCTGAAGCTTTCTCTCCTGCAAGGGTTTACCAACGTCTGCACCGTGTCAGGGAGATTGAGGTGAGGTGTGGGAGAATTTGGAGGGGAAAAGAAAAATTTAATGTGCTGTTTGAATTAGAGACAGAGACTTTTTAATTTTACCCCTTTATTGACCTCCCTCTAAAGAGGAGGTTTGGTGTACCTCAAGACATCAGTGTGTACCTCAGCTGGGGTCCTGGAATGTGCATTCTGCTTCTTATGAGGTCAGTGGCAGGCAGTTGAGGTACCATGGCTGCTGGTGTTGAGGCCTCCAGACATAGTGGGACTTCAGGACTTCAGTGGGTAGCAGACAGAACACCGCAAAAGTCTAAAGTCCTTCTGAGTCTGGAGGTGCAGTGGTGGTGGGGATGTTGCATTCCACTGCTGTGTGTAGAGGTCAGTCCCAGGCAGTTGGTCCTATGGCTGGAGTTCCAGAGGTGCCTTCCAGATGTGATGTGTCTTCATACTTTAGTTGGGCTCTCGCACATGACTCGACTAAGGTCTGAGAACAGACCTGTGTCTGGACATGAAGTGGTTGAGGGCAGGGCCCCGAGGGAAAAGCAGGTCTGCGATTTGCAGATTTCCCGCGGAATTCCACTCCCCCCGCGGAATCTCCTGCCCCGCTTACCCCAGCGCAGAATTTCTAGCCTGCACTGGGGGGACGCGGGGCAGGAGATTTCATGAGGGATGGGGAATGAAAAAACCCTTGGGGCTTCCCCTCCCCAGTCTCCCCAGTTGCCAGGGCTTGCCTCCCCCCCTTTAGATAATTATTTAACTTACCAGAGATGGCAGCAGCAGCTTCTCCGTCCAGCACGCTCGTACTTCCTGGCCCCTCCCGATGGGGCCTCTCAGGGCGACGTAGGTGGATGACGTCATCCGGCTGCGTCGCCCTGAGAGACCCCGTCGGGAGGGGCCAGGAAGTATGAGCGTGCTGGATGGAGCAGCTGCTGCTGCCATCTCTGGTAAGGCAATTCCTTTTGTAAAAGGGGGGGGAGAGTCAAGCAAGCCCCGGCAGCTGGGGAGGGCAAGCCCCGGTAGCTGGGGAGGGCAAGCCCCGGCAGCTGGTGAGGGGAAGCCCTGAGGATTTTACCAGTGCGGGGGGAGGAGGAGGCAAGCCAAGCCCCCCCCACATGGTAAATCGCGCCGAGGTGCAGAATTGGGCCCTGACTCCCGCGGAATTTTTTTTTAAATTCCACGGAAGAATCGGGGCCCTGGTTGAGGGGTCAGTTGGTGGAGGAGTGTTTCACCCTCCCAATGCCCTCTTTACCTCTTCTTGGGGGTGGGGGTGGGCCAGGTTTTGGCTGTAGTCACCACCAGCATGGGCTGGAGGAGCAGACTTGATCCTTGTGAGGGAGAAGGGGTGTGGGGGTTTCCTGTCCTGTGTGGGGGCCTGCCCCCACAAAGAGGTTCCACCTTCCCAATACCCTCTGTACCTCTTCTTGGGGGTGGGTCAAGTTTTAGTTGTAGGGCTGGAGGAAGAAGACTTGCTCCTTGTGAGGGAGAAGGGGTGTGGGGGTATCCTGTCTGGGGGCATTCCCCCATCCCCAAGAAGAGGTTCCACCCTCCCTCTGGGTGGAACTCTTCTTGGGGGCTGGTGGTGTAGCATGAGGGAGAAGAAGGGTGGGGGGGTGCCCGGGTGGGCCTGCCCCTGATCCAGGCCCCAAGAAAGGTTCTGGCCTCCCAAATGCCCTCTGTACCTCTTTTGAGGGGCAGCGATGGGTCCAGTTTGGGCTGGAGCCAACATGGGCTGGAGGAGCAGCTCCTCAAAGAGCTCCTAAAGGAGTTCCTAAAAAGACCACCTCCTTACCCTTCCTGCTTGAAGGGTGTGTTTGAGGAGGAGTGAATCCTCTTTCCTTGCCCTGGCATGAAAGTACTATGTACATGGAGAGTGTTAGGTTGGAATGGGCCCTGATGGGAGCACTCCACACCAGTGTGCGCTTTATGTATGGGATGGTGCTAGGTTGGAATGGGCCTTGATGGGGCACTCCACTCCAGTGTGGCATGGCTTATTATGTATTTGGGGGGGTGCTAGGTAGGAATGGGCCCTTATGGGACACTCCACTCCAGTGTGTTGCATGGCAGACGCATTATATACATGGGGGGGTGCTAGGTTGGAATGGGCCCTAATGGGACACTCCACTCCAGTGTGACACAGCAGACACACTATGTACGTGGGGGGTTATAGTTTGGAATTGGCCCAGAAGGTCATGCCACTCCAGTGTGGCACAGAAGGCACACTATGTACATTGGGGGTGCTACGTAGGAATGGGCCCTGATGGGGCATTCCACTCCAGTGTGGCATGGCGGGTGCACTACGTACATGGAGGGTGCTAGGTTGGAATGGGCCTTGATGGGGCACTCCACTCCAGTGTGGCATGGCGGGCACACTATGTACATGGGAGGTGCTAGGTTGGAATGGGCCCAGTAGGTCACTCTACTCCAGTGTGGCATGGTGGGTGCACTATGTATGTTAGGGGTGCTAGGGATGAATGGACCCTGACGGGGCACTCCACTCCAGTGTGGCATGGCGGACGCACTATGTATGTGACTGGTACTTGGGAGGAATGAACCCTGAGGGGGTACTCCACTACAGAGTGCAGTGGCGTGGAAGGTCAGGGAGGAGGACGGAGGATCAGGGAGAAGGACCATTAAGAGGATGGTGGATGAGGGAGGAGCAGATGGTGGAGAGGGGGTGTTAGGGTTTGCCCAGCTCCACCACCCCAGTCCCGTAGAAGAGGTTCCACTCTCGCACCGGGTGGAACTTGTCTTGATGGCCAGCATGGTGGATTAGGGAGGAGCGTGAGAGGGTGAAGGCGGGTGGAGGTGGAGGGAATAGGGTTTCCCTGGCCCCCCAGTCCTCAAGAAGAGGAACTCGCCTCATGGGGCCAGGACGGTGGAGCAGAGAGGAGCATGAGAAGGTGAAGGAGGGTATGTGTGTGTGTGTGTGTGTGTGTGCGCGTGCGTGCATGCGCATGTGCCCACTTCTCTCTGCCTGGCACCAAAGAGGATACAAAATAAATTGTACTGTATAATAGAATTTGAAGGGGAAGGAGTAGTACTTTCTGTACTACTTTTCCCTGGTGGAGGGGTTGGACTGGGAAAAATTGGTGCCAAGCTGCAGTGTAAGCACAAACCAATGGCTGCTGCTGCTGACTCATCAGTGCCACTACTGACCAAGTTGCTGGCAGATAGAATTGCCTGCATCTTGTCAGGATGGGCACAGGTGCAGGGGAGTGAAGATAGCAGGAGACGATATCCAGGGGCTGGGTTTTCAATCATCATCTGACACCACATCATTCATTCATTCATTCATTTATTGGATTTCTATACCGCCCCATCCTGCACAGCAGCTCGGGGCGGTTTACAACAATAAAAACATTTAAAACATTTAAAATACAACCATAAAACAAATCAATAAAGCTGGTGGTATATAAAATAAGTAAACAGGTGGGGGATTAAAAATCACCCCCCCCCTCCCTCCCAAAGGCCTGGGCAAACAGCCAGGTCTTACAGTTCCGCCGAAAGGTCAAAAGGCTTGGGGCCAGGCGAGCTTCCTCCGGAAGGGAGTTCCACAGCCGCGGCCCTACCACCGAGAATGCCCGCTCCATCGTGGCCCCCCGCTTAACACGGGGGACCTCCAGGAGGGCACCCCCGGCAGACCGCAGGAGTCGTTCCGGGGCGCGAAGGGCGAGGCGGTCCCTAAGGTAAGAGGGGCCAAGGCCGTATAGGGCTTTATAGATCATTACTAGGACCTTGAACCTGGCCCGGCACACTATCGGCAGCCAGTGCAGCGCTCGGAGCACCGGTGTAATGTGCTCCCGGCGACCCGTCCCCGTAAGAAGACGGGCCGCCGCATTCTGCACCAGCTGCAGCCTCCGGGCCAGGAACAAGGGAAGCCCCACGTAGAGCGCGTTACAGTAGTCGAGTCGCGAGGTGAGTCAAAGGCATTGCCCTCCATAATCCCAAGGAGGGGAAAGTTGCTCTTGACAAAGACCAACTATTCCACAGTCTTTGGGTCCATTTTGGAAAGATGGAGGCTGACAATGTCACCAGCCACACTAAATATGCACTCCGACGATACACTTGTGGGAGGACACGAGATGTACCGCAATGCTACCTTTGCAAGTGGGGGCCACACCTGCATTTTCTGGGCCAAGTGGTTGGTAGCAGCAGGGCTGGAGGGTTCGGCAAGATATTGCGACACAAATGTGTCTGCCATATCCTGGTGATCCTGAGCCCGCGCTCCACCTTCTGTCTCCTCCTCCACCATGGCCTCTAGGTCAGAAAACAACAAGGAGGATCTGCTCCCACTTGGAACCCCTGTAGAAACAGCAGTTGCCTCTGGCAGTGGGGGTGGCTGCTCTGGACAATTCCATCGCACCTCAGCAATGAGCCTGCCCCTGAAAACATCAAAGGATTCAAGGTCTGCGGTCATGCTCTTCTTGGCCCATGGGTTGAGTAGAGCAGCAAGGAAATATGGATGGTTCACTTTCAAGGAGCTGAAATGCCTATTCAGCTTGCCATCCAATTTCTTCACCAGCAGCACCCTCACAGACACATGCAGGTCAGTGCCAGAGAGCACCCCTTGCAGACGTCGAAGCAGGATCTTAACGAGTGGGATCACCTGGCTCAGAGTATCAAGCTCTGTGCTCAGCTTGCCAGTGGCCTGGTGGAATGGCTCTAGAACCTGCGCAAGTTTCTCCACCACTGTCCAGTCCTCCCCAGACAGTTGTGTTGCTTCAATGCTCTGTGAGACCGTGACAGGCAAAGAGCTTGCAGCACCTCCTTCTGCTCCAGGAGACGTTGCAGTATCAAGAAGGTGGAGTTCAACCTTGTGGAAGTTCCACCTTGTGGCCTCATCCTGTACCAGCCAGTGAAGTGGGGAGCCCAACTTCTCCTGCTTCACTCGCAGTGCCCAGCTGGCTGAAATTGACTGATGGAAGTACCCGCTGATCTTCCGGGCAGTTTCAAGGAGTGCCTCCAAGCCCTTGGTTCCACTCAAGGCACCCTGAACCACAAGGTTCAGGATGCACACGCTTTAGCAAACATGACTGTAGCCACCAAGAGTAATGGCTGCCCTCACATTGTTGGTGCTATTGGTTGCAAAGTAACTGACCTCTACGATTAACCCTTGGTACCAGACCCACCCCCCCCAGCATGCCATTCACCACTGTGAGGATTTTGTCCACTGTGTGTTGATTGTGAAGCACCTCAGCATGCAACAATGCCCATTGATGCTCTCCTGCCCTCCCCAGTGCTGCTGCTGCCCACCGCTGTATTGGTGACAGGGACTGATGACATCTGCCACCAGCGTGAGGTCAATGACATATATGAGTGGACTGCACTTTTGCTAGTCTACAGGTCTGTGGTAAAATGTACCACACACCCCTCCGCACGGGAGAACTCCGCGCAGAGCTGGGACCGCACCCTCCCGTACAGAGACTGGATAACCTTTGTGCTGAAGGTTTTGCATCAGGGAACTCTGTAACGGGGCTCCAGCAAATTTATTTATGTATTTATTTAATCAAATTTCTACCCCATCCCTCCTAAAACAGCTCGGGGCGACTTACAAACCAGAAAAAACAAACACAAATATAAAATACATCTAAAAATAATTAAAACATTCAAAATATACTACATTAAAACAGAACCGGGGCATCACAATAAAACAACAAATAAGGGTAAGGGGAGATAAAAACCCACTAACCTCCCTTCCCGCCTGAAGCATCCGTTTGAATCAGACACCCTCAACAAGGTTGAACGGCCTCTCATCCAAGGCAATCACCTTCCCAATTGCCCTGGTGATTGTTGCAGCCCAGGGGTGGCTGGATACAAACAACATCTTCTTTTCCCAGAGTGCAGTTACAGTGGGTTGAGACAAGGATTGGGATCATGGTGGAGTGGGGTGAAAGCTAGCGCTCCTCCTCTGTGGGGGCTGGGTGGAGGGGGTAGAATTGTCACGAGACAGCCCAGAGGTGGCAGTTGTAGTGGGAGACGAAGAGGGTTACTCCTCCTCTGAAACCTCACCCATACCTTCTGCAACTGGCACCACGCCACGTTTTCACTTTGGATGGCACTTGGTAGGAGCATGTATGTTCCTGTGGTGTTGTCTCAAGTGACTGTGTAGTCCAGAGGTGCCATATCTCATTGGATCATTGCCACCATGACTGACCTTGAAACGACAGTGCATGCACACTGCCCTTGAGGTATCTTCTGTCCCAGGATGAGAGAAGCTGCCTGAAGCTGAATCTCAACAAGATGGAGGTGATGCTGGTGGAGAGGGTCGAGAGAGTGGAGGTCCTCATCATTGATGGGGTGCTCCCTGTCCTGGTTCCTCAAGTTTGTAGTCTGGGGGTGCTCCTCGATTCGCAGCTCCGCTTGGATGTCCAGGTGGCAGCTATGGCAAGGAATGCATTTGCAAAATTACATCTGGTGCGATGATTATGGCCTTATGTCTCAGACTGTGACCTTGTCACCATCATCCATGCCTTCATCACCTTGAGGCTTAATTACTGTAACGCACTCCCACCTGTGGCAGGAGAGAGCGGAATATAAATTTGGTAAAACCAAATAAAAAAATAAAAATATGTGGGGCTACCCAAGGTGATGGTCCAGAGACTGCAACTGGTGCAGAATGCAGTGACCTGTCTCCTGACGGGAATGGGCCACCACAAGCATATAACACCCGTGCTCCATTCTCTGCACTGCTTGCTGGTTGCCTACCGGGCCTGATTTAAGATGTTGGTGGTGACTTTTAAAGCCCTACACGGCCTGGGCCCCACCTACCTGCAGGACCGCCTCACTCCCAGGGTTCTGGAACAGCCGTTGGGGTCGGGCAAGGGCAGCCTTTTAGAGATCCTCTGTGTTCAGTGCGGGGCCACATTGGAGAGGGCATTCTAGGTCACCGCATGTGACCGGGGTGGGGGGATATGGGACACACTCGCATGGGTTCAGTCGCGACCAAGGTCTTGATTCCAGTAACGGGGGCACACGCCCTGCAGGTAGAATGCCCGTCAGGATAGTGTGTGGGTCTTTACCTCTAATTAAAGAGAACAGACCCCTATCATCATAGGGCGAGTGATACTGGAAGAACCAAGGTACACCCTGACACTCCAGGGATTCAGGGAGGGGAAAAGGAACGCAGTGAGGTCTTGTGAGGGGGATCAGGGAAGGGGGACCCCGAAGGGTAGGGGGACAAGGGGACACTCGCACCGAGGGGGGAATTATCCCAGGGAAGGGAGGAACCACGCAGGGAAGCTCGCTCAACTTACCGACACTTCACACGTTCAAGCTCTCAGTATCTCGGGGGGGAAGGATCCACGCACACTCCACTCGACTTCAAAGTAAGACTTGCTCTCAGGGCTCAACAAGGCAAACAACAGGGGGCCGTTCTCTCCACAATCACCAGAGCCGCTGTCTCGGCGGCGCTGGCTCATATACTGCAAGCCCCGCCCCTGTGCGTGCCCTCAGGCGCTCTGAGCGCCGCAACAGGGGCGGGGGAACTCCCTGGGCATGCCCCAGTGCCAGAGGTGCGGCCAGCGCGCACGCCTCCATGGCCACGGGGTCTGCTGGGGCCTGGGGAACCCCCTGCATGCTGGACGTTACCGGGGGCGTGGCTGCCGAGCACGCCCCCGGCCCCAGCACCGACGGACTCTCCAGGGCTCGGGACTCCGTGGGAGGTGGGGCCAGCATCTCAGGTGGCCCCATGCCTTGCCGCGGGGGGAGTCGGTCTCGTGCTTGCCCCCCGCGGCATGTCAGGAGCCTAACAATACCCCCCCTCGAGGCCGCTGATAGGCGGTCTGAGAGGGGCCGGGTCGGTAAGGGTGCCATAGATGAAAGGCACGCACGAGGCGAGGAGCCGCAATATGCCCCGCAGGCTCCCAGGAACGGTCGTCGGGCCCATACCCGACCCAGTCAACAAGGTATTGCAGTTTCCCATGGAGTCTCCGGGAGTCCAAGATGGCACGAACTTTGTATTCAGGCCCTAAGGGTGTGTGGCAGGCAGGCCCAGGGGGAGTAGCCGCCTGCAGAGGGTGACAGGGCACTGCTTTCTTTAAAAGGGAGACATGGAAGGTGGGATGTATTCGTACATGCGAAGGAAGTTGGACGGTGTATGTAACATCGTTTACCCGTCGTGTGATGGGATATGGGCCAATAAATTTGGCTGCCAATTTCGCCGAAGGGCGTAAAGAAGGATGGTGCCGCCGATCGACCCAGACTAAGTCCCCAGGAGAGAAGGGCGGAGCCTCTCATCGGTGTTTGTCGGCTTGGGTCTTATACCGTTGCCGGGCTTCCTGAAGGACGCATCTTGATATGGTCTGGGCGGCATGGATTTGTTGCACAAGGGCTCCCGCGGCCGGCACCACAGGCGAGGGGGTTTCTATCGTCCCAATCTGCGGGTGATACCCATAAGTCACATAGAAGGGGGAGTTCCCAAGGGAAGCATTGGGGGCATTGTTATAAGTAAACTCCGCCAAAGGGAGCCAACGGTACCAATCATCTTGTAGATAACTCACATAACAACGAAGGTACTGTTCCAAACCCTGGTTGACGCGTTCTACTTGGCCATTGGCCTGAGGATGATACGCGGTCGTAGGGTTTAGTGTCACTCGGAGGGCTTGGAACAGCGCTCTCCAAAAACGAGACGTGAATTGCGAGCCTCGGTCGCTTACCAGTTCCTTCGGGGCTCCATGGAGTTTAAGGACGTGTCGTACAAATAACAAGGCCGTTTTCTTAGCAGTGGGCAGACCTTTACATGCAATGAAGTGGCCCATCTTTGAAAAGTGATCTACCACCACCAGTATGGTGGTATATTGGCGGGACGGAGGGAGTTCCACAATGAAGTCTAGTCCTACTCGTTGCCACGGCCCTGCAGGTACTGGACGCAATTGAAGCAGGCCCGTGGGACTACGACGAGGGATTTTAGTTTGTGCGCATGTGGCACAGCTAGCCACATGTTGCTCGACGTCTCGGGTCCATGACGGCCACCAAAAGGCTCTCTGAATTAATTGTTGGGTCCGCTCAATTCCCGGGTGACCCGCTGTAGGTGCTTCGTGGTGTGCCCAGAGGACCTGTGCTTGACACGAAGGGGGTACTATTATGAGTCCTTTTCGAAGATGGATCCCATCTTGGATAACCACGTCCGGGCCTCCGTCTACGGGGAGTTCACGGGCAGATGCGTTGCGGAGGTCTGCAAGAGATAGAAACGTGGCCGCAAAGGTTTTCGCCTGGAGAATGGGGGATCGAGTCATGGGCAGGGTGGGACATTCTTCATGATAGCGGGATAAGGCATCCGCAAGAACCTGTAATCGTCCTGGTCGATACTGGATCCGGAAGTTGAAACGAACAAAGAACAGGGCCCACCGTGCGTGCCGGGCGTTAGAGATGTGGGCCATTTGGAGAAAGGTAAGATTTTTGTGATCGGTAATGACCGTGACGGGGTGAGTCGTCCCTTCAAGATAGTGACGCCACACTTCGAAGGCTACCTTGATCGCGAGGAGTTCGCGATCCAGAATGTTATAGTTGCATTCCGCGGGTGTTAACTGCCGTGAGTAGTACGCACAGGGCAGCAACTTCTCAGTGGTCGGTGGGGCTTGTAGTAATACCGCTCCTACGGCTTGTCCGGACGCGTCGGCTTCTACAAAAAACAGCCGGGCGAAGTCTGGGTGTTGCAATAGGGGTGCCGACATAAAAGGCTTCTTCAAAAATTCGAAGCTAAATTGCTGCTCCGCTCCCCATTGGTAAGGGGCATTCTTTTTCAGTAACTGAGTAAGGGGAGTGGTAACTTCGGCATAGTTAGGAATATACTGCCGATAATAGTTCGTGCTTCCCAAGAAGCGTTGTAGGGCCTTCACCGTCTTCAGGGGCGGCCACCGTTGTAAGGCGTCGACTTTTTGCGGGTCCATCATCACCCCCGTAGGGCTAATGATGAACCCCAGGAAGCTCACGGACGCGATGTGGAACAAACATTTCTCTCTTTTACAATAGAGCTTATGGGTTCGTAGACGTCGGAGGACTTCTCTGACCTGTTGCACATGTTGTTCCCTTGTGGACGAATAGATGAGGATGTCATCCAGGTATGCAATAACGTACACATCCAAAATATCTCAAAAGATGTCGTTAATAAAATGCTGGAAGGTCGCCGGTGCATTCGCAAGACCGAACGGCATCATCCGATATTCGAACAGGCCATAATGTGTCCGAAAAGCCGTTTTCCATTCATCTCCAGCTCGAACGCGAAGCAAGTTATACGCCCCTCGTAGGTCGAGCTTTGTGAAGATTTGGGCTCCTTGGAGGCGATCTAACAATTCAGGAATTAGGGGCAGGGGATAGCGGTTCTTGATGGTGATGCTATTAAGACCTCGGAAATCCACGCAGGGTCGAAGTCCTCCATCTTTTTTCGCCACAAAAAAGATAGGGGCCCCAGCAGGGGAACTAGAGTGGCAAATGAATCCTTGGCGCAGACTCTCTTCCAGGTACTGTCGTAACGCCTGCAGCTCTGGCTCTTCCAGCGCGTAGATTCGCCCAAAGGGGGGCTCGGTTCCCGGAAGGAGTTCAATGGGGCAGTCATAGGGGCGGGGCGGAGGAAGTTCCAATGCCAGAGCCTTGCTAAATACGTCTTGGAAATCACGGTACTCTTCCGGGAGGAGTTCCGACTCCCCTGTCTCCACTGGCCTAGGGGCGGCCAGGGTGGTACACCCCTGCACCTGAGGACTCAGCCGCAGACACCCCTGTGCACACTGGGGAGCCAAAAACTGGATGGTCCTTGTTGACCATACGATGTGAGGGTCATGGGCACAGAGCCAGGAGGCTCCTAGGACTACGCGAAAAAGGGGTGTGCACACAAGGTCAAAAGAAATAAACTCCGCGTGTTTCCCGATGTCGCAGTGCACCGGGGAAGTGGTGGTGGTTATAGGTCCTGAGACCAAGGGGGACCCATCAATGGAGTGGATGGATTCTGGAACCACCTTGGCCTGTGTACAGAATCTCCGGGCATGGGCAAAATCCATGTCTATAAAGTTTCCGGAAGGCCCTGAGTCTACAAGCGCCCATGTTACCAATGAACTCCGAGGGGATATACCAAGGGTGACGGGGATTTGGAAATGAGAGTCCCCCTTAAGGGTCATAACGAGGCTTTTGGACTGACTCAGAACCGAAACGGCCCCGGTCTGTCTCGGTTCCGGGTGTTTTCCGGATCTCAGCGTTGCGGTGGCAGGGCAGGACATTCGCCGATGAAATGTGATGGTTCCCCACAATAAAAGCAGGAGCGCGAGACCCGCTGGCGCTCGCGCTCCTCCTTCATCAACGGACCCCGGGAAGCCCCCAGCTGCATGGGTTCAGCCTCGGGGGCCTTGGGGGCTCCGGGGAGCGGGAAAGGTTTGCCGTGGAAGGACCTGGTGTCTTGTCAATGTTCCCACTTACGCTCGGTTAATCTTTCCTCAATCTGCAAGGATAAGTGGGCAATGGCCTCCCAAGTTTCTGGGAGTGCCACAAGGGTCAGTTGGTCCTTGATCTCATCGCATAAACCCCTGCGGAACATCACCCTCAACACATTATTGTGCTATCGCAATTCTAAGGCTAGCTGTTGAAACCGTGTAACATAATCCAGCATATTACCCTTACTCTGCCGGAGGGACATGATCAGGGCCTCTGCATCCTGGGTGCGGTGGGGGTGATCGAACAGAAATGTAAATTCCTTTAGGAAATCCTCATAGGCCTCTAACAGCGGGCTATTCCCTTTTAACAGGGTCGTAGCCCATTCCAAGGCAGTGCCACCTAAATTCCCGATAATAAAAGCTACTTTCATCTTATCGGAATTATAGGTATTGGGCTGGAGGGTAAACGTAAGGCGGCACAGGGTCAGGAACCCCTGAAATGCTCTCCTATCCCCTAGTAATTTTTCCACCTGTGGAGCCCTGGGCTCCCGGGGGAAGGCCCCCACGGGGGCCGGGGGGGGCCACTACTACAGGAGGGGGCGGCACCGCGGCCGCAACCCCTTGAATCTGGGTTACCACCATAGCAATTTCCCCTTGTTTGGCCTTAAGATCTTTGACTTCCATGGCCAGGGACTGCACTGCATGCACTAATTGTTTGATTTCATCTGCTATGTCCATACTGCTCAAGCCCACACTGGGGCCAGTTAGGGGCTGGTGATTTGTGACCGGGGTGGGGGGATATGGGACACACTCGCACGGGTTCAGTGGTGACCAAGGTCTTGATTCCAGTAACGGGGGCCCGCGCCCTGCAGGTAGAATGCCCATCAGGATAGTGTGTGGGTCTTTACCTCTAATTAAAGAGAACAGACCCCTATCATCATAGGGCGAGTGATACTGGAAGAACCAAGGTACACCCTGACACTCCGCTCTTTCGTACTCCAGGGATTCAGGGAGGGGAAAAGGAACGCAGTGAGGTCTTGTGAGGGGGATCAGGGAAGGGGGACCCCAAAGGGGCCACTCACACCGAGGGGGGGATTATCCCAGGGAAGGGAGGAACCACGCAGGGAAGCTCGCTCAACTTACTGACACTCCACACGTTCAAGCTCTCAGTATCTCAGGGGGGGAAGGATTCACGCACACTCCACTCGACTTCAAAGTAAGACTTGCTCTCAGGGCTCAACAAGGCAAGCAACAGGGGGCCGGTCTCTCCACAATCACCAGCGCTGCTGTCTTGGCGGCGCTGGCTCATATACTGCAAGCCCCGCCCCTGTGCGTGCCCTCAGGTGCTCTGAGTGCCACAACAGGGGCAGGGGAACTCCCTGGGCGTGCCCCGGCGCCGGAGGCGCGGCCGGCGCGCACGCCTCCATGACCACGGGGTCTGCTGGGGCCTGGGGAACCCCCTGCATGCTGGATGTTGCCGGGGGCGTGGCTGCCGAGCGTGCCCCCGGCCCCAGCGCCAACGGACTCTCCAGGGCTTGGGACTCCATGGGAGGCGGGGCCAGCATCTCAGGCGGCCCCATGCCTTGCCGCGGGGAGAGTCAGTCTCATGCTTGCCCCCCGCGGCGTGTCAGGAGCCTAACACCGCACCTCAGTTGTGGAACTCCCTCCCAGCAGAGGTTCGTTTGGCCCAGGGCCTTCCCTCCTTTAGGTATCAGTGTAAGACTTGGCTGTTCCGCCAGGCGTTTGGTGAGAGAGATGGGTAGGGGGTGGGATGGGATAGGGCTGGGGGGAATTGATGTGTTTATTGTTTGTTTTAAGTTGTATGTATTTTTAAAATGCTTTTATATTGTACGCCGCCCCAAGTTGCCTTTGGCAGGAGTGGGCAGGATAAGATTTTTTTATGTATTATTATTATTATTATTATTATTAATAATAATAATAATAATAATAATAATAATAATAATAATAATAATAGACCATACCCAAGATGTGATCTTTTCACGCTGTTCCTGGGATGGCAGTAGCAACATAACTGTTGGTCAACATCTCAATGGCAGTGGTCATAAAACTGGAGGAAGGGGTGGGAGTGGTAGCTGGTGGAACAGAGTGCATCGATGTGGTGGGAGGGGACCAAGCTGGCATGCTAGGATGCATGTCATCAGGGGGAGGGGGTGGGGAAGCAGGCGCGCTAGAATGCGTGTCAGAAAAGGGAGAGGGTTGGGCAGCTGATGCATGTCTGAGCAAAAGCGCATGCGCTAGGGAGACCTGGGCGCTAGAAGGAGCAGCAGCAGCAGTGGTGGTAACCTGGGCTGTTACACTAGCAGAGGAAGAAGGAGCCCCCTTCTTCTTACTGCTCGAGTGCTCATCAGCACCAGGGAGGAGGAAACACCATCCCTGCATGCCAGCCTCTTTGAGGTCTTCAAAACGTGTCCAGAGCCCATAAGCTTGACCATGGTTGAGGCTTGTGTGTGGGAGGTTGAGGCCACAGGTGGCCCTATTTCAGGTGTCTCTGTGTCGGACTGAGTGGGCTGCCTAGGAAGAGGCTGGCCTCTTCTGACACTCCCACTCATGGTCTGTTAGACTGTTTCTTCTTTCCACGACCGCTCATACTGATATCCCAGTCATAAAAAAAGAGAGAACCACCGGCAACAGATGATGGGGTGTAGTGATGTGTGTGTGCACACAGTGGACTGAGTGTTTGTATGTGTGTGTGTGACCACAGTACAGGGGGGCTAAATAGGGGGGTCTAACTAGAGGAGTCTAACTAAATAACTATGTGGTCTAACTAAATAACTAACTAGGGGGTGCCTAACTAGGGGGGTCTAACAAACTAACTAGGGAGTCTAACTAGGAGGGTCTAACAAACTGACTAGGGGGTCTAACTAACTAACTAACTTGGTGGAGTCTAACTACGGGGTCCAAATAGGGGGATCCAACCAAGTAGGGGGTCTAACAAATGAACTAACTAAATAACTAGGGGGGGTCTAACTAACTAACTAATTGGGGGTCTAACTAGGGCTGGGGGGTCTAACTAGGGGTAGGGGGTCAGAGGACTAGGGGTTGTCGGGTTAGGGGTCTGGGGCAGGGACTGGGTATTAGGGGCTAGAGGTCTAGAGGTCTGGGGCTAGGAGTTGGAGGGCTAGGGGTCAGAGGGCTAGTGGTCGGAGGACTAGGGGTTTGAGGGCTAGGGGTCAGAGGGTCAGAGGGATAGAAGTCTGGGGGTTAGGGGTATGAGGTCTGGGGAGGGATTGGGGATTAGGATCTAGAGGTCTAGAGGTCTGTGGGCTAGGAGTTAGAGAGCTAGGGGTTGGAGGGCTAGGGGTTGGAGGGCTGGGAGTCTAACTAGGGGTCTAAGTAATTAGGGGCTCTGAAGTCTGGGGGTCCTGAGGTTAGGAGTCAGAGGGCATGGGGTCTGAGCAGGGCCAGCCCAAGGGTTTGAGGGGCCATGTGCCAAGCCTTGCTGCGGAGCCCCAAAGGCCATCCGGTGGAAGTTTATGGCTGGCAGAGCTCTAGGGAGGGGCGTGTACATTTTAGGCGGAGCCCTGGCAGAGGTCTAGGGAGGGGCTTGTCTATTGTAGGTGGAGTCTCCAAAAATCCAGCAACAAAGAGTTTTCAATGTTAAGATATGATGAACAGAACATTAGTTTACACTGGGAACTTCTTGCTGCTGAGCAAAATTCTGCCACTTGGAGACTGAGAGAACCTTCCTACTAGCATCTCATCCAGTAAGTGGATGGGACTCCAGTAGGACAACTCTCTCTCTCTCCATCAGTGGTAGTGCTATAGCAGGATAAAAAAATCCTGTTCACATATTTAAAACATACAAAACCTCTGGGCCACATCAAAATAGACGCATGCTATTAACAATACCTGCCCCTGTAACTCCGTCCAGCTCCCTGCCCACACCCATTCAGCACAGACCCCCCCTTCCTGCCCCTTCCCCTGTAAACCCAGCTCCCTGCCCCTGCCCCATTCATCACAGACCCCCCTCCCTGCCCCTGGAACTCTGTCCAGCTCCCTGCGCCCCCACCCATTCAACACAGACACCCCCTCCCTGCCCCTGTAACTCCATCCAGCTCCCTGTGCCCCCACCCATTCAACACAGACCCCCTCACTTCCCCTTCCCCTGTAACTCCATCCAGCTCCCTGTGCCCCTACCCATTCAGCACAGACCCCCCCTCACTTCCCCTTCCCCTGTAACTCCGTCCAG
>QEPC01001966.1:395506-415268 GCA_003113815.1 Sphenodon punctatus | reverse complement strand
GTGCCTTCTGGGAGTTTTGACCATGGCGGGGGTTCGGCTGCACGTCTGTTGTGCAGCCCCGGTCCGTGATGGTTCGGCCCGGTTCCCGGCCGTGGCCCAGGTCCTGTCACGTCTGTTTGGGTCATTTTTCCACCCCGGGGCGTGGTTGTGCTGTTCACCCCCCCTGGGGGTTCACTGTGGTGAACCGCCCGCCCGTAACGTCTGAAATCACCCTAAGTCTAATTTGAATGTGTCCAGCCTCCAGGAGAGGGAGGCAAAACAGGAGCCAATGACTGAGAATCAAAGAGCCCTCTAGTCTCCAGTGCTATGTCCCAGTGAAGGTCAGCAAGCCACCTAAATCTTGCTAAGCTCATGAGACTGTGCTGCTTCAGTCTCTGGCTGGCAGTCTTGTTTTCCAGACAATAAATCATTCTTGGATCTCTATTTGGCACTCTGTATATACTAGAGCTGAAATGAATAATCTGAAAAACTAATCTATCCAATTCATTTTCCTGCTTTGGGCTCATCTGGACAAAGCACATATGAATAACTATTTCTTCCTGCCTTTTTTATTCATTTGGATATTGGTTTTAGGGATTTCAGTCCTGTTATCTCCGCTCAACTAAGATGACTGAAATAACCAAAATTATGGGACTGAAATTCCTGAAGAAAGGAGCATGCCAAATTTTTAGGTGGGAATACTTATTTAGATATTTAGAAGGCTACCTGGATATGCCAAAAAAAATAATAATGTAAATGTAAAATTTGTTTTTCATTTCAGCTCTAATCTGTATAAAACAGACTTGGGCAAATGGAGGCTTGGAAGGCACATGTGGCTCTCAGATGCCTGTACTGCAACCCTTGCCTAAAGTGGCTGTCTGGGGGAATGTTCATGTGTCTCTCTCAGGAGCAAAAGAAGCCAAGCCACTACTGCCATAGTCTTCTGAGGACCATTGGAGCAGGGACGGTGTGCCCTGAGCCACTATTGCTACCGCTAGACCACTAGAGTTTTGATGTGAGGGAAGATGACTCGAGGGAAGCTAAACTGCTACATCCCTGGGATCAGGGGAAGCCAATGAATAACGTAAAGTGTCTTGTGGCTCTTGGTGATACGAAAACCTTGGTTTGAGACTTTTGGGCTTGGGAACTTTGCCCACTCCTAGTATAGAATAAGAGTGTTCATAGAGTCTTTTGCACCAGTTAAATGCAAATAGTTTCAAACAGTTTCAGTTAAAATGGTGTAGCTTTATTTCCTCATATAGAAGCCCAAAAGTTCTCTGTTCCTGAAGGCTCTAATCCTGATGAACTCTGAGGCCTGCTGAAAACAATGGAAGGGTGAGAGCTTCTCAGAGAAAGGTCATATCAAACCAATCTCAAATGGCAAGAGTTCAAAACCCACAGCATCCCTACCTCCCTGCAGTGTATCCATAAAAGCAGCTCTACAGAGAATTTCTCCCAGGCAGGAGTTTCTCAATTCTCTGTCTACAATGAGAACCTGACTGAAGTGTACTTGCAGCTGATCTTTTTTCCTGTTTCTGTATTGGGTGCTGTATTGGAGACTGGGACAAAGCCTGGTCTTCTTTACACTGAATGGTAAAACCCCTCCTCATCATCATCACCAGCAGGGTCAGTGCCAGATGGGATTCCATGTGGGTAGAGGATTTATTTTACACTCAGTGTCTTCTCAGATATGGTGACCAGCAGCATAAGATCAAAGGCCTATCCCTCACCTCTTCATCTGTCATAACTCTCTAATCCATTTCAAACATTCTATTGGACACATCCAATCTCTGAAACTATTCCTAGGCCCGTCTGTGATGGAGGTGAGGTCGGAAGCAGTGCAGATGTGTCCCCGCTATCCAGAGCCAGTCCCGCTGGACCACCCAATCCCAGTCCTGAAGGATGCACTGGAAAAGGTTGGTTGGAAAGGAGTGGAGAAAGTGTGTGATGTGTGCCCCGTGGGTGCATGGGAGAGAGTAATATTCCTGCTTCTCTTTATGATTTGAGTGTACTCTCCCTTGCTGCAGAGTACACTGTAGGATTATCTGATCCTTTGACTTCTGGGAATTGGATTGCAATAATAAGTAATAGCATTAGAGGCTCAGTTCATTCCTGGTGTAACTGTGCTAAATGTAAAGTAGTTTTGAGTGGATTGACTAGAATGAAATAAGAACCAACAGCCTATTTCTAAATTCATGTGTACCATGTACAAGGGTGTGTGTGCATTCTCAAAAAAGACATAGCTGAACTAGAAAAGGTACAGAGAAGGGCAACAAAAATGATAAAGAGCTTGGAGGGCTCCCGTATGATGAGAGGCTTGGTAGGTTGGGGCTTTTCAGTTTGGCGAAGAGACGACTGAAAGGAGATATGATAGAGGTCTATAAAATCATGAGTGGTGTGGAACTAATAAACAAGGAACAGTTATTTACCCTCTCAGCTAGTACTAGAACTAGGGGACACTCCATGAAACTCATGGGTGGCAAGTTGAAAACAAACAAAAGAAAATATATTTTTTCACTCAGCGTATAATTCAGTTGTGGAATCTATTGCCAGAGGTTGTGATAAGGGCCAGTACTATAGCTGAGGTTAAAAGTAGGGATGTGCAAACAGAATGCAGTTTGGATGTTCAGACATTTGGATGTTCAGTCTGAAAACTTAGTTAGGGTTCATGAGTTCACTCCCCCGGAGTTTGGACCCCCCCATAACATTCGGCCACAGCAGAGGCTTGGGGTGCTCCAGGGGTGCCTGTGGGGGCATGGCAGGCTGTCGGAGACACAGAAGCAGCAGCAGAGATTGGGAAGGCTTGGGGTTGGCACCCTGGTTTCTCCAGGCAGGCAGGCTTGGCATTTGGCCCCTGGAGGTGCCCGTGGCACCATGGCTGGCCATCAGACAGGCAGTGTGGCATGAGCATCGGAAGGCTGGCTGAGGCAGGATTTGATCTAGGCCACCTTGGCGGGCGGGCGGGCGGGCAGACAGGCAGTGTGGCATGAGCATAAGGCAGACTGAGGCACATTTCGATTTAAGCCACCTGGGCAGGCGGGCGGGCAGACAGGCAATGTGGCATGAGGAGAAGGCAAACTGAGGCAGGCTTTGATCTAGGCCACCTGGGCAGGTAGGCAGACAGGCAGCGTGGCACGTGTAGAAGGCAGACTGAGGCAGGCTTTGATCTAGGCTGACTGGGCGGGTTGTGCAGACAGGCAGCATGGCATGAGCATCAGAAGGCAGACTGAGGCAGGCTTTGATCTAGGCCACCTGGGTGGGCGAGCGGGCATACAGGCAGCATGGCATGAGGATGGGAGGGCAGACTGAGGCAGGGTTTGATCTAGGCCACCTGAGTGGTCAGACGGGTGTGCAGGCGGGCAGACAGGCAGCGTGGCATGAGCAGAAGGCAGATTGAGGCATGTTTTGTTCTAGGCCACCTGAGCGGGCGGGTGGGTGGACAGACAGGCAGGCAGCATGGCATGAACATTGGAAGGCAGACTGAGGCAGGTTTTGATTTTGGACACCTCGGTGGGCGGGTGGGCAGACAGGCAGCATGGCATGAGGAGAAGATAGGTTGAGTCAGGGTTCAAGCTTGGCAACCTGGGCAGGCTGGAAGACAGGCAGTTGTTTGTTTACAAACAACTCCTGCCCATGCGAGTGATCAGAAGGTTGTAAAGAAGGTTCTTCGAGATGGATCATAACATTCTCACAACTGGGTTGAGCACACTAACCCTATTCAAATATTAGACCACATGATGGTCTTGTAAAGAAGGTTCTTCGAGATGGATCATAACATTCTCAAAACTGGGTTGAGCACACTAACCCTATTCAAATAATAGACCACATGATGGTCTCGTGCTCTTCTAGTATAAAAAGCGCGCTCCCCCTCAGAATGACAGTTCCTTCCAACCCTTTCTAGGAATATAAGGAAAAAATTCCATGCGGGCCTGAAAGGGTGGGTGTTGTGAGCATGTTAGGATCCATCTCAAATAACCTTATTTACAAGGTAGCAACCTTCTGTTCTTTTTCAAGTGGCTCCTCATAGGCCATTTTTACATGACTCCACCCAGTGGAGGGGGTCTGTGGGCACGCCGGTGCGTGGGTGGGGCATGCACATGGGTGCAGATGCATCCACACTCACCCCCCACCTCATCCACACCCACGGAGTAACCGCCGTTTCCCCGGTTTCTCTGTGCATGGAGACGAGTGGGGGGTGAGTGGGGATGCGTGTTAGGCAGGCGCACACGCACCCCCACTCACCATGGGCATGTGCACCACGTTGTTCATATGGGGATCCCCCACTCATGAACACGCAGAAATCTGCATGTTCATGGGTGGGAGAGGTCCATGTAAAAAGGGCCACATTCTCACAACTGTCTTTCTAATATTTCCTTAGGTAGGAATTTAGGATGTAAAGTAATATCTATTCTATCTTGGAAACTCTGCAAATATGGTTTCTATTTCACTAACTCTTCATAATGAAGTTTTTGCTAGCAGGAATACTGTCTTTAAACCTCCACCCCATAACCAGTTCATTCCCACCACCCCCCTATAATCAATTCACATTTGTGCCCTGGGAGCAAAAATTAAATGGTTATGGGTGAATTGATTATATGGGGGCGAGGGTGCAAATGAACTGGCTATGGGGTGGGGCCAACATGAACTGATTATGGGGGCACAACTGAACTGGTTTTCTCTCTCTCTCTCTCTCTCTCTCTCTCTATATATATATATATATATATATGTCTCTTTTCATGGCATAATATGCTTAATAGACTAGTTGCATTTTGGGTGTCTTGTGTGTTTGATAGCAGCACCTCTGAACCGCTTGCACTGTGTGCATGCACAAGGCACAGCAAGAAGCAACAGGCCCTGGAGGCCAGGCTAGCTAAGCTCACCCTCCTCCCCCAGTAAGGCAATGGATGCAATCAGTCTCTCTGTGCCTGCCTCACTGCTCGCCTGGCTGCCCCTGCAGTGGAACCACTCCTGGGGAGTGGTGGTAGGTGCTCAGCTGGGGAGGTGGCGGGGGGAAGGATTGGGAGGCCATGCTTCTTCATGGCTGCTCAGAGGGGTGGAGAATGGGTATCCTTCCTGTCCAGAGGGAGTAAACGTTATGTAAATGTACACATTTGCATAATTAGGTGAGGCGCAAGTATGCAAATTAACCCCCCCACCCCCCTGCAAAAAGACTTCGATGGCCTCACAAACCCTGGGGCTGGCTCTGACCCATTATCCCTGCTGCCCTCAGAATGCCATTGTTAAGGAGTGCATCTGCCTTCATGCACCAGGGTACTGTATTATTCATTCCAAAAATACAGTGCATTTAGGTTGTTCACTTTTGCTCTGTAAACATGGTTAGAAAATACTGCACAAATAATGGGCATGACTCCTAACCCTGTCAGTTGTACTGAGCAAGGATTGCTGTATAATCCTTTATCTCAGGGGTTATGTCTGCCACAATATACTAGTGGTAAAGTGGTGAATGAAAGATGGAAACTGGGTGATCTCCCCCAGCCAGTGGTGTGGGTCATCCATCTCCAGTAAAGTCAATAGCATACCTTCCAGGCAAGATGCTATCTCCTTGTCTCAGTTGCCTATCTATAAAATGGGAATTATAATGACCACACACGACCATACAGCAAGGTTATTTTTTTAAGTTTGCCTTGATTATTATTTATTCAGCTATTAAGAAAAGTGCTCCTTAGCAGAGGGTGAAGCCACCATGGTGCTTGCCTGGCAAGGGTAGGGCTGAGGGCAGGACCTGCTCACCTGGGTGGGGTATGCCAACTTTGAACTTTAGCCGCCCATCCACATCACTTCTGGATCCACCCCTCTTGGGGGCTGGTACCCCAATATCCAAATGACCTCTTAAATTTAGAGAGAATTAGCCGAATTTATTCAAAGGGTCCACGCGTGTACACTGGGATCAGTCAGAGGATGTGATGCACTGCCAGCTGGCTGGAATTTCAGAAAAGGGATACTCTGATACAAATAAGGGAGATTTATTGACAAATGACTAGGTATAATACATAATACATAAACAAGGGATGGACGAACGCGTTTCGGAAGTTCGGAGTTCGGCCCGAACTCGGCCTGTTCGGAGAACCGAACCTGAATCCAAACATGAACTGACTGAACTGAACTCGATTCCGAAAGTCGAAATGACAGCACAGTTCGGTCAGTTCGGATCGTGATCAGGTGAGTTTGGGTGGCAAAAACATGTCACTGGAAGGCAAAATATGACAGGGAGGGGGAGTGAGCTTAGGAGCAGACTTCCAGGCACCAAGGGTGGAGGGGCTTGGAGTAGCAGCCAGCCTGCCCAATCACTATCCCTTTTTGCCTCAGACCACTTGCTTCACAGTCTGCGATTGGCCACGGGCTAGACTGCACGGAACCAATGGGACTTGCGGTGAGGCGGGTGCAGCAAGAAACAAAACTGATTGCCTCCCCCCTTCCCAACACCTTCTGAGCTAGTCACTGTTCCTGAACAGCATGCCTTTCAGAAGGCTCCCTCTTCCAGCAGATTTTGTTCCTTCCTCTTCCTAATCCATTGCCATCCTCCTCCTATTTCACCCATCCAACCCATTTACCTCCATATTATCATTTATTTAGATTATATTAGATAGATGTAGGTGTTATTTTTTTGTTTTTACCACTCCCTGTGTTCCCTGTGTTCAATCTTCCTCCCCCACCCCCACTGAATCCTTTTCCTCTCCCTCTATATATATATTCCATCCCTGATTGCCTTCCCCTGTTTTTTGATTCATTTAGAGAGTATTATTAGATTGATTTAGGTTTCATTTCAGTTTTGTACCCCTCCTTGTGTTGTTTGTTATTCCCCACCATCCGATAGAGAGATAGAGAGAGATAGAGAGAGAGAGAGAGAGAGAGTGAGAGAGAGAGAGACAGTTGTAGGAGTTACTAGTTAGCTTAGTGATAGAGATACAGCGTTTAGTGTTTAGTTTTAGTGTTTGTAGGAGTAGGCCTTTGTGATAGATAATCCATTTAGTTAATAGTTGATAGCATTTAGAATAGTTATAGCAGTTAGATTTTGTGTGTGTGTGTGTGTATATATATATATATATATATAAAATTATTTACATTTTTAAGCTAATATTGTATATATATATATATATATATATATATAAAATATTAGCTTAAAAATGTAAATAATTTTTTTAAAAAAATTAAAAAACAATATGAAAACATTATTTTGGAGGGAGAAATGGAAAAGGGAAGGAGAGGCCAGTCTGCTGCCCATAGGGGAGACAATGGGGCATGTGCTGGAGGCGGAAGGGGCCATGCCAGGGGAGTGGCAGCAGCAGTAGCCCGAGCATATCACTACGCCCCAAACTCCACAGGCCTGCTTTAGGGCAACAGGCTTCAGTGACTCAGCGTTGCCTCCTGGCAGTGCCCTCCTCCACTGCCACGCAGGGCACTGGAAGGCCTGCAGGACTTGAGGCTGCATGTGTCTCTGCTGGTGGTGGTTCTGGAGCAGGTGCTGGGGCTGCTTGCGATGTTCCTACAGGGCCACCAATGTCCCCCACTGTCAAGGCGATCCCCAGCAGTCCAGAGCTGGTGAATCCCACCCCGGCTGCTAGAGACAGGGCCCAATCCCCCGGAATGTCAGTAGGGAGAGGAGCAGCAGCAGCAGCAGCACTAGTATCTATAGAGGGGGGAACAAGGAGAGTGCCAGCAGCATGGCGGGCATGGGCAGACTAGCCTCAGGGTCCCAGTACTCCCCTTCACGGAACATCACCATGATCGCGGACAGTGAGTCAGAGGCAGACACTAGTGCTGCAGAGGAGATGTCTGCAGCTGAGGCGGTGGCTGAGCTTCCTCCCAGAACTGTGTCGCCAGTGCCACCAAGTTCTCCCCCTTCCAGCAGCGCTGGCAGCAGTGTGTCACCTGGGATGGGCCAGAAGGCAGGAGGGGGGGGAAATCCTCAGTCTGGGATCATTTTAAGCAGGTGCGGGCAGATGATCCCAGAGAGGTGCAGTGCACTGTGTGCAAAAAGGTGGTAAAGCATGGGCAGGTGCTCAGCAACCTGGGGACAATGGCAATGGTAAGGCACCTAAAGTCATGTCACAGTACTCTGCTGCTCAGTGGGAAGGCAGGGGAAGTGGATGCAAGTGGGTTCCCAACTGCAGTGGCAAGGTGCCCGGCTCCTTCAGTGGGCAAGCGTCCTGCACCAGCACCAACTGCTGCCTCTAGCAGCAGGATCAGTATTCCTCCTGCTAGGGGGACAGAACAGCAGCAGGAGCCTCCCCAACAGCACCGTCAGTCCACCATGGAGGAGCTGGGGTGGGGGTACCTGTCAAGGCCATCAGCAGGGTGCAGTGGCACTGGCTTCCAAGAGAAAGCAAAGCACATGTTGGCAGAAATGATTGCCCTGGATGGGCAGCCCTTCTTAATTGTGGAGGACAAGGACTTCCAGCGGCTGATTGGGTTCCTGCCCCCAACTTTAAGCTGCCTTCCCACTCTACCCGGAGTCAGACTGTGGTGCCACATCTCTACAGGACTTTGAAGGAGTGGGTGAAGGAGCAGCTGCTGGCAGGGACTGCGGGGGGCATGGTTCACTTCACCACTGACCGGTGGTCTGCCAGAAACACCCAGCATGCCTACCTGGTAGGGATGGGTGAACGCGGTTTGGAAGATCATAATTCAGACTGAACTCGAATAGTTCAGTTGACCAAACCGAACGTGTGAACTGAACTCGAATTTGAACGTTCGGTTCAGATGCGTTCAGTGAGTTCGGAATTGAATTTCCATTGGTTTCAATGGAAAACACATTATTGACTGTACCTTTTGTGTTCCTTATCCTATGTGTCTGAAATCTGGACTGCCTATACCACCAATAGAAAGCATTATGTGTACCAAATTTCAAAATGATTGGATAAAGGCATACGATTTTAGAAGCAGTTGAATTATTGTATTTTGCAATATTCTACATATAAATTCTTAGCTGTAACTTCTTTGCCTCATATATAATGTAGTGAAACTTGTCCAGCTTATACCCCTTCACATATTTATTGTCTTTGCCAAATTTCAGAAGGATTGGACAAAAGGTCTTGGTGGTATAAACAATTAACATATACATGTATATCTGACTATAACAACTTTGTAGTCCAACCAGTGTAAATGAAATTTGGCAGGACTATATATTACACTTTCATGATCATCTATTCCAAATATCAAAAAGATTTTCTAAAGGGTCCCAATTTTATATGCCTGTACAACATATGTAGAGAAGGGGCCTATGCCTGGGATTCTCTTATGTCACTGTGGTATAAGATTGGTTTGTAATGCAAATTGCCCAACAGAAATGTCAACCAAATATCCTAATTCTGTGCTGGGACCATCCCAAAATATCTCCCCCACTTGTTTCTGGGAAGTCAGAAGCATCTGTTTAGGAAAGCGTCAATAGAGATTCTCTTATGTCATCTGTCTCAGTGCTGCAGGATGTGATCGTGATGATAATTGGCCAGCCTAGATGTGTTTAAACTATGTCTCCTGACTGCTGGGATGCTATCACAGAAGTCCCAGTTATGTTGATTATGCCCGCCTCAGGACCGCCCCCTATGCCCACCTCGAAGCCACTACCAATTGGTCCTGTAAAGCTAGAAGCTTGCAGTAATGTGTTTGGCCATTGAATGTGTCTGCCAGTCTTTGGGGTTACTCCACATCCTTCCTCCTACAGTCTCTCTCCCCCTGCCATTCAGGGTGCCCGCCTCTGACTCGCACTGAAAATGCTGATATTCATCTGAATAATGATCTTCACAGGGACAACATCAATGGTTTATATAATTGGGTCCCTTTATCAAAATCTCCTGTACACTTGCTGAAATAGCAGAAAAGGTATTTGATACATTCTTGCCAAATATCCTGTAAACAGAATGGAATGTAAAAATGTTACATCTGGAAATGTATTTTCAGGTTAATGTCTTATACCCTTGGGACTCTTTATCCACTCTTTCTGAAAATTGGCAGAAGCATTAAGAATATGGAGGGACATAATATGTACAAGTGCCATGAACATTGAATGCAAGATAAAGAAGTTGTATCCATGAATGTGTATGGAGCTTTTCCTAAAATCACAACATTAAATTGCTTCTGAAATCAGTTCCCTTTATCTAATCATTCTGAATTTTGGTACACATAGTTCCCTCCATCAGGGGTACAATCTCCCTAACTTTCATCAAAATTGAATAAGAAAAAAAATGTTATAGCCAGAAATATGTTTTTCAGTTTTTTCCCTTCATTTAAAAAACCAAGTGTTATTTTCAGTTCCTGATTGCACCAAACTAAAGACCGAACCGAGCTCAACCAAACCGAATATGACTGAAATTTCGACCCAAACCACCGAACGGCCAAACATACAAACCTGTTTCTATTTGCACATCCCTACTACCTGGCAGTGACTACACACTGGTGGCAGGACCCAGAGGCAGTGCTTGGTAGTGGTAGGAGGGGTCCTGAAGCAGGGTACAGGTGGAACCTTCTTCAGGCACAAGTAATGGACAGCTCCCACACATCAAGGAACCTCAAGGCAGCCCTGGCCACCATGGTGAGGGAGTGGGTCACGCCAGGCACAGCCTTCACCAAGGGGTGTGTGGTCATGGATAACATGGCCAATATACTAAAGGCAGTCCATGACAGGGGCTTCACAAGCATTCCTTGCACCACACACACCCTCCATCTTGTGATGAAGGATGCTCTGGACTTGGGGGATAAGGGGATTTGACCAGGCATCCTTAGCTCCCTGGTCGAGTGGGGGAGGAAGCTGGTGGGGTTCTTCAACCGCAGCGTGAAGGGCAGAGAGCTCGTCTGGGAGAAGCAGTCCGAGCAAGGGTCCCCGGTGCACCAGCTCATCCAGGATGTCTCCACCAGATGGAATTCCACCTTCTTGAAGCTCGAGCGGCTTCTTGAACAGAAAGCTGCCCTGCATCAGGTGGAACTGGAGACAGACATTGAGGCACTTCCAGGGTACAACGGGGAGGAATGGGAGATTCTTGCTCACACAGTCTTCATCCTGAGACTGTTCCTGGCCATGACGGAGACCGTGAGCAGCTCCACTGCCACCCTCAGTCAGGTGACCCCGCTGGTCCATAGTCTCAAGAGGAACCTGGATGAGATTCTCGGGGGGCAGGATTGTGGCCTTCCGGGCAGGAAGATCTCCGATGAGGTGCTTGACCTGGCACGGAAGCTGAAGGCAGAGCTGAGTGCATGCTTTGATGAGCTCCTGCACCAGGAGGAATATGTCCTGGCAACCATGCTGGACCCCAGGATCAAGGGCAGCATGGCACGTGAGACAGTGGTCTATGGCCTCCGGAAAGGTGCGCTGGTGCAGAAGGTTCGGCAGACAGAGCGGGCCATGCAGCAGGACACCCCTATGGATGGTGGGAGTGGGAGCAGTGACCCCTTTCTGCCATATGGGTCTATCCCTGCCCCCAGCTCTAGCGGTAGCAGCAGCAGCAGAATGAGAAGCAGGACCCCTACTGCCAGCAGCTCCTCCTGTGTGCAGTCCACTCTCTGTCTCTTATACACATCTAGATGTGTATAAGAGACAGGTCCCCAGCAAGCGGGTGTTCTCTGTGGTGGGGGACATTTGCTCCCCACACCGCCTGAAACTGGGGGCCAAATTGGTGGAGCAGATTTTGTTCCTAAAGGTGAACCTTCTGCTGCTGGGATTCCCCAAGCTGCCCCTCGACAAGGAGTGATGGTTCAGTGGCGCACGCCATCCCATGCCAGGGGCAGTCACGACGGGGCTCCTCCTCCTTCTTCTCATTCTGGGCTAGGGCTACTGCTCCTATGCTGCTGAGGTGCTCTCCCTCCCTCCCAATGACTGGCACCCGCCCTGCCCTCTCTCATACTAGATGGCCTGGACTGCCTTATCTGACTGACCTCATGATGCAGAGTGGCATTGGGGAACAAACTGTAAGCCTACCAGCAGTCTATGGCTACAGGATCTCAGCCCGCCTATGTGACACTGACTGGCTCTTGCTCTCTTGCGCTTCACAGTCTTTGCTAGCCTATCTGAATCCCCTGCTGCCAATGTCCCAGACTGCCTGCCCTTCTGCCTTGCATGCTATGCTGCCTGTCTGTCCGCCCAGCTTGCCGCCAAGCTCAAAGTATGCCTCAATCCACCTTCCTGCCTCCCATGCCAAGGTGCCTGTCTGTCCACCCAGGTTGCCTAGCTCAAAGCCTGGCCAAGGCTGCCTGCCCTACTGCCTGTCATGCCACGCTGCCTGCCTGACTGCCTGCCCACCCACCGAGGTTGCAAAGCTCGACCTCTGCCTCAGTCTGCCTGACTGCCTCTCATGCCATGCCATCTGCCTGACTGCCCTGGCAACCAATGTGGCTGGAACAGCGCATACTCTGACCTGGACAGTGGAGAGGGGGCCGGAAGATCACGCTGCCGTGGCTGCCTGCAGAGACATTTCAGCAAGGTGAGCGCTGCCGGATAGGGGGTCTGCCCAGGGGATGGACAGTGAGACGCTCCCCCCATTGGAGAGGCTGTGTGGGGGTGTTTGGTGGGTTTTCCCCTCTGGCGAGACCTGGTGCCCCTGTGCGCCCCTCCCCCGTTCTCCCTCCCCCCACATGGATGTTGGGGTAAGGGGGGGGCTAGCCCCTGCCGGGCAAGCTGGAGACCAACAAGAGCAGGGTAGGAGGAGTGCCAACAGCTGTGGGGCTACAGAGGTCCCGCCCTCCCATGCACAGAGGGGGTGGGGTCAGGGAGGACCCACCCCCAGGCCACCCGTACAGGAACTGGGGATGGCCGCAAGATCCCAGGTGGCCGGAACAGCGCGTACCCCGACCTGGGCAGTGGAGAGGGGGCCAGAAGATCACGCTGCCGTGGCTGCCTGCAGAGACATTTCAGCAAGGCGAGCGCTGCCGGGTAGGGGGTCTGCCCAGGGGATGGACAGTGAGATGCTCCCCCCGTTGGAGAGGCTGTGTGGGGGTGTTTGGCGGGTGTTCCCCTCTGGTGAGACCTGGTGCCCCTGTGCGCCCCTCCCCCGCTCTCCCTCCCCCCACATGGATGTTGGGGTAAGGGGGGGGCTAGCCCCTGCTGGGCAAGCTGGAGACCAACAAGAGTGGGGTAGGAGGAGTGCCAACAGCTGTGGGGCTACAGAGGTCCCGCCCTCCCATGCACAGAGGGGGTGGGGTCAGGGAGGACCTGCCCCCAGGCCACCCATACAGGAACTGGGGACGGCCGCTGGCCGTGCCGGCGGCACGCGCCGAAGGGGCACGGCCAAAGGGGCGTGCCCTTTGGCGGGGCTCTTTGGTGGGGTACTGCGGCCAAGGCCAGGACAGAGGGTTGATATCATGACCATGTGGTGGCAGGGGGAGCTGCATAGGCGGGGGATGAGGGTGTTTTTCCCTGTTGTGAGTAGGGGGGTGGAGAATGTGGAGGGTTGGGTGGAGGGAGGAGAAGGGAAAGAGGGGAGGAGGGATGAGAAGAGTTGATTTATTGTGGATGTGGAGGGAGGAGGTAGGGCAGATTGTGCATGACCTAATTATGGGTTTGACCTGCTGGTTCCGGCTTTGAAAATGTTTATGTTGAAATATTATATTATAATATGCATTGTAATCTAGGAAGTAGGAATTTTTGTGATGGGTTGGTTGCTCCCCCCTCTTCTGGTGATAGTGCAAGGGTTGTGGGGAGGAGTAGATAGGGAGGATTGCTCCCGACCTACTTTTTGGGCTGACCTACTTAGTGATTTAAGAGTGAAATGTATTTTGTTGTTGTAGAAGAATCTTAGGCAATCCTAGGGTGGGGTTGGGTGTACCTTCCCTTCTGGTGAGAGCAGAGGGGAGGGAGGTAAGAGGCTCCCCTCTCTCTCTCCTGGTGGCAGCAGGAGGGGGTGGGGGGTTGAGATGAGTTGGTGGATTGCAGGGTGATAGTAGAATTTGGGTAGAATTTGGGTTGAAATGTTGTTTTTGTTTATGAATTTGATATATTGTATTTATTTCATAGTGTATTTGCATTGTTGTTTATTATGTTATATTGTTATGTATTTCATTTTCTGTTTGCCGCCTCGAGTCGCTTTGCGAGAGAATGCGGGGTATAAATTAAAATTGAAATGAAATGAAATGAAATGTCTTCAGCTTCTAGTGCCAATGGCCCCCAGGCCTATATGCTGTCTGTGCCAGAGGTTCTGTACCTGTGCAACCCACTGTCTGCTGCTGCTGCCCATGGCCCCCAGGCCTATATGCTGTCTGTGCCAAGGGTCCTGTACCCTGGCAACCACTGTCTGGTGATGCTGGTGCCAATGGCTGCCAGGCCTATATGCTGTGTGTGCCAAGGGTTCTGTACTCTGGCAACCAGTGTCTGGTGATGCTAGTGCCAATGGCACCCAGGCCAGGCCTATATGCCGTCTGTGCCAAGGGTTCTTTACCCTGGCAACCACTGTCTGGTGATGCTGCTGCCAATGGCCCCCAGGCCACTCCTATATGCTGTCTTTGCAAAGGGTTCTGTACCCTGGCAACCACTGTATGCTGCTGCTAATGCCAATGGCCCCCAGGCCTATATGTTGTCTGTGCCAGCCAAGGGGTCTGTACCCAGGAAACTCGATGGCTGCTACTGCTCCTAATCATGCCACATAGTCTATCTGTCTACCCAGGCTGCCAAGCTCAAAGCCTGCCTGATTGTCATTCATGCCACGCTGCCTGCCTGCCCACCCAGGTTGCCATTGCCAGCTCAAAGCTTGCCTCGGCCCACCTGCCTGCCTGCCTGCCTCTCATGCCAAGCTGCTGTGACTGCCTGCCTACCCGCCCATGTTGCCAAGCTCAAATCCTGCCTGAATGACACTCATGCCATGCTGCCTGCTTGCCCTGGCAACCCATGTTTTCTGCTGCCAAAGGCCCCCACCCCCAGGTCTATATGCTGTCTGTGCAAAAGGTTCTGTTCCCTGGCAACCAGAAATCCACTGTCTAACCACCAGCACCCACCGCCTACTACCAAGGAGCCTGTCTCTCTTTCTCTCTGGCACACCCACACAGACACAAGCCCTGCCATTCCTGGGGGGGGGGGGCTGTCTGCAAGTTGAGACCCTGCTGCTGGCACATCTTTCGGTCAATGTACCTTACCTACACTATATGTGGTGCCAGGTGCTTCTGGTAGGGATCGACAACTCAACCTGTATGAGATTCTGTGTCTGCCTGCCTATGTGCATTCCTGTACCTGCTGCTACCACCTATTGCTTGATTGAATGAAGTGTGCCCAGCCATGCGCTAATTCTAGGGGCATATTATCATTAAACTCACACAGGCTGTCATTCCATTGTACCTGAATCAGTCATGCCCGCCCAACCCAGGAACCATTAACGAGATTCTGGGACCATCATTCCAGTCACTGGGGGTGGCATTCCATTCCACTGCATCCAGAAGCCCAGTGCCCACACGCCAGCCTGCCCCCCCCAGCCTACTCCTCCTCACCCACCCATGGATGCCCGCTGAAGCTGATGGAAATAAAAGCCCCTCCAACCACCAACTCCCACTGCCTGATGCCATCTGCCAAGGAGCCTGTCTCTCTTTCTCTCTGGCACACCCATACAGACACAAGCCCTGACCCTCCTGGTGGACTGTCTGCAAGTTGAGAACCTGCTGTCTGGCACATCTTTGGGTTAATACCTTAATTATGCTACATGTGGTGCTAGGTGCTGCTGGTAGGGATCAACAAGCTGTATGAGATTCTGCCACCTGCCAGCCTGGACTTCTGCACAGAGGGATAAAGATTGGAAAGTACAAACAAAGCTCATAACAATAACAAGAAATATAACTTTTATTAACAAAACAAAACAACAAGAACAACAACAACATTATAAAACAAAAACCAAACATTTTAAACTAGAAAGGAAATGTATCTGTCTATTTATTCAGTCTTTGGGCCTGCCCCCTGGAAGTTGGGGGAATGGCAGAAGGAGTGCACGGGAGGTAGGGGTAGGGGGCATCACACCCACCGGCATTTTGTACCCGTGCTTGACGGCATAGTCGACGGCCCCTGACATGGCCGCCTGCCAGTTGGAGACCGACTGGCGGAAGTGTTCTGGGTCGGCCATCTCGGTGGAGAAGTACTTTGAGCTGTACTCCGCCTGCGCCTCCACCTTCTGTTCCCTCACCTTGACCGCCTGGAACCATTCCACCAGTTGGTTCTCCATGGTGGCTGCTTGCACCTTAGGGCAGCCACAAAGTCCTGGGTGGGCCTCTCCATCTCTGCCCGAAAGGCCTTGTCGTCAGCAGACTCCCGGGGCACAGGGGACTCCACATCGGGGCTGGAGGAGGGGGAAGGGCTTACATGCCGGCACTTCCGGGTTGCCTTCCCCCCCTTCTTCTGGTGCTGTTACTCAGGCTCCATGGACATGCCAGAGTCCTCATCCGCATCACCTCATGCAGCTTTTCAATATGGGCAATGGAAGATAGGAACATAAGAAGTGCCATACTGCATCACACCAATGGTCTGTGTCAAGCCCTGCCTGCATTCTGTCTCCTCCACAAGTGGGTGGGTGGCCGGCCAATCTCTCTCTGCAGGGGACTTCTGTTCCTAACAGGTCATAGGTCATTGGGCAATCCATTCCCTGTTGTTCCAGCCCCCGTACCTTACCTTGCAGATGGTGTATTTTTCTTGCTTCTCAAACCACTTCCAGACATTGGACCTTGTCCGCTGACTGTCTGGGGGTGGTACTGGTGAGTCCGACCGCTGCCTCATTATCCTGTGTGGCGTGGCACCAGTGCTGGGGCTGGCATATGATTCCTCTCTGAAACAGGAACACTTAAACAACACCTAAGTAATATCATGCATTTATGATGATGCCTCTAGTCCTCCCTCCTACGGGTGCTAGGGATGGCAATGGGAGATTGTGACCCTGGCTGGCACGTGCAAATCCTGTCCTCCTTGGGGTGCTGCTAGGGAGGGATAGCAATGGAGAGACCCTGCCTGGAACGTGCAAATCCTGCCCTCCCTGGGGCGCTAGGGATGGCAACTGGAAAGACCCTGACTGGCATGTGAAAATCCTGCCCTTATTTGGGGGTGCGTAGGGATGGCAGCTGGAAAGTGGAGACCCTTGCCAGGGATGACTGGCAGGCACATGTTTTTGTGGGGGTGCTGTTCGTGTTCGTGTCTGACTGCTGGAAGATCCCCACACACTACAGTACCCTCTCTCTCTATGGTAGACATCCACTGCTACCTGCTGATGCCCATTGTTTGTGCCTGACTGATGCCCACCACCCATGCACCCACCCACACACCATTGAGCTCTCTCTAATAGATAGAGCCTTAAGTTTCTTGCCCTCAAAGTAAAAAAAAGTTTACAACAGTGGCAGCAGCACTTCCTGTGCCCACTGTCTCTGGCTCCTCCTCCACCACGAAAGGTTCAGCAGCAGCAGCAGGAGGAACCTCTTCCTTCACCACCGGTTCCGCCACCTTGGCCTTCCCCCAGACCCGGTGTTTAATGGTGGTGGCACTTGTCACCTTCTTCTCCATTTTTTTTAAACAGACACACACAGTTAACACACAACACTCACCAGCCAGCCAAACCAGAACCAACACACACCACACAGCAAAAACACACAAATCAAAACAGAACACCCAGCCAGCCACAACACATACACAAGCTCCACACACACTCGAATTTCCAGTTTCTGGCATGATCACGGGCTCTCATGATACTTTTTCCTAACGCCCAAACCGAACCGAACACGGCCGAACTGAACAGCCGAAACCGAACTTGGAGACCGAACCGATCGGCCGAACTGAACGGGCGAACTGAACCGGACCGAATCAAATGACCGAACACGAACCGCGATCTGTTCGCCCATCCTTAACATAAACAGTTCACCCACGGGCCAATTAGGACAATACAAGTAATGTTCTATACCCTCCTACCAAGCACAGTTGACATAGATATGCACAATAATCTATCAAGCAAAACCCTCTGGTATGGTTACTCTGGTGTAAATGGACGTGGAGAGAAGGGGGGAAGTGGAAAATAAGCAATATTACCTATCCCGTCCTGTTGAAAAGCGACAGGTAACCCTGTAGATCCAGCGGCATTCAGAGAGGAGGCGGAGAAGAAGCTTGGACAGACCAATAGGGGGTAATGGTCTGGGAGAAATCCTTGAGGCAAGCACAAACAGAGTCACCTGCTTGTGTTTGCATTCAAGAATGACCAAATTTGCTCATGGGGGCAGGGGCAGTTATAGGTTTCTGAGAGGTGGGGCAAGGGGTCCCAAAGGTACTTCTTGCACAAAAGGTGTTCCACAGGCACTTCGTACACAAAAGGACTCCCAGAGGAGCTCATGAATGATAGGGTTGAAAAAGAATCCTTTGCATGATATATTGGGGGAAATAGGGCATTGGAGGACTTCAATGGGGGACATGGCAGGATGAACAAGAGGGCAAAAGGGAGTTTCTATAGACAGGGGAAGAAGGCTATTCTTAAACAGGCATGGAGCGATCAGTCTAACAATCGAACTATTGCTTGCTCAGAGTTTTGGGCGGCCATGGAGGGCTCATCTCAAAAGAGGGAGGCCTCAGGCCACCTGTTTTTGACTGCTTCATTTTTTACCCAGGGGCCTCCCTCCTTTCATTCTCTTATTCCTTCCCAACAGACTGGTTTTGCATGGGGCGTTTTTTCTTTTTCCTTTTCCCCCTTCTGTTCCCCTGCACCATTTGACCTGTGTGTCATGGGGTATTACCAAGGGGGTGTCTATGGTTTTTTTGGGGGAAATGGTGTCATTCCTAACACATATAATACAAACAAACTCAAACAAAGAAATAATCAAATCAGCAACTGCCAGGGGAGGACACTGGGAGAGTAGTACATCAGTCAATCAGTTTAGTTTGTGAGCTAGGCGCTAGACAAAGTGACTAGCAGTAGTCACTGTCAGTCACCAGCCATTTTATGTTTGCCACACAACAGTTTTTAAAAAACTTTCACAGCCCTGCAACACTCAAAACCAAACAAGAGCAATTATTCTGTCAACTTCCAGGGGATACCCATGCCGTACCTCCACATTGCCAATGCCAACGTTGCCATTTCAAAATGCTGCGTGATTCCCAAAATGACCAAGAAGTACAACATACAGGCCAACAACTAGATTTAAAACCTACTGTGTCCCTGGGATCCCCAAGATGACCCACATATTGCCAATGCCAACTTTTCCAATACCAACAGTGTTTAAAATCAATTCCAAATCCATTGTGACCCCTAAAATGACACACCCACCCCATATAGCCAATGTCAAAAACACTGTTATTTCAAAATATTATTGTTCAGTGTCCCAGGAACCCTGCAAATCACCAACATATTGGCAATTATTATTATTAAACATTATTATTATTAAACATTTATAAAGCGCCAGCAACAACCTGGCGCTGTACAGAACATATAATCAGCTGCGGTCCCTACCTGTGGCTTACAATCTAAAAGACAAGGAGGGGGAGACAAGGAGAGGGGACAGTGGGAGAGACATGGGAGAAGACAAACAAACATTCAGGCGGATGCGAAGTCTCAGGCGCGTGTACTTGGCTTGGTTACAAGGTGGTCGGTAGCAGCAGTCAGCAGAGGAGGGCCGACAGTAAGAGCAAGGGGAAAGACTAGAGGGCATTGGGAAAGGCAGCATGGAAAAGGTGGGTCTTGAGGAGGGATTTGAAGGAGCGGAGGGAGGAGGCGAGGCGGACGTCGGCAGGGAGGGAGTTCCAGGCATGCGGGGCAGCGAGGGAGAAGGGACGAAGGCGGTTGGGCGAGCAGGAGAAGCGAGGGAGAGCGAGGGAGGGGACAGCGGAAGAGCGGAGAGCGCG
>QEPC01001966.1:382969-392986 GCA_003113815.1 Sphenodon punctatus | reverse complement strand
GGGGGGGGGGGGACAGAGCCTTCTGTTATCCCATGCATGGCCTCTCCCCCAACCAGACCCCTCTGGGTCTAACCCAGCATGAAAAAAATGGATCACGTTGCCATCGCCTACCTTTATCCTGAACTCTCGAATCCTCTATTTTTGTGCCCTCCTCAGCCACCTGTAGTCTTCTGAAGGTGTATGCTTTGAGACACAAGCCTTTCTTCTGACTTGGAGAACTGGGAAGACTGAGTTAGCTCCCTGTCCTGTGACAAGCCAAATCAGAAGAGATGAAAGGGAAGAGAAGGACAGGACAGAGGAAGAATAGGAGGGAAAGGGTTTTCTTTTCTTTTGGTGCACGAAGTGAGGAAGGGGAAGTTGGGTTTCCAGTGGGGAACAGGGGAAAGGGGACTCCGTTGTTGTTGTTTTCAGCTTTCTCTTCTGCCATGCTTTTACCACTTTCTGCACTGTGTCAGGGAGAGTGATGCGAGGCATGGGATCTGACAAGATCTCAGAGAAATTTGAGGGAAAAAGAAAAAATTAGTGTGCTGTTTGAATTTGAGACAAAGAACTTTTAATTTTGCCCCCTTATTGACCTCCTTCCAAAGAGGTTTTGTGTACCTCAAGGCTTCAGTGCATCCCATGACTGGCATCCTGGAATTTGCATTCTGCTGCTTATGAGGTCAGTGACATGCAGTTAAGGTACCACAGCTGCTGGGGTTCTGGAGTCCTCCAGACGTAGTGGGACTTCAGGAATTCAGTGGGTAGCAGACAGAACACCACAAAAGCCTGAAGTCCTGATGAGTCTGGAGGTGCAGTGGTGGTGGGGATGTTGCAATCCGCTGCTGTGTGTAGTCTTCAGTCCCAGTTGAGGTCCCACGGCTGGGGTTCTGGAGGCCTCCAGATGAGGTGTGTCTTCATACTTTAGTTGGGCTCTGGAACATGATTCGACTAAGGTCTGAGGGCAGAACTGTGTCTGGAGGTGCAGTGGTGGTGGTGGTGTCAGTTGCTGGAGGAGCATTCCACCCTCCCAATGCCCTCTATACCTCTACCTCTACCTTGGCAGGGGTGGTCTCAGTTTTGTTTTGAGCCAGCATGGGCTGGAGGAGTAGCCTTGCTCCTTGTGAGGGAGAAGGGGTGTGGGGGTGTGCGGGGAAGAGGTTCCACTCTCCCAATACCCTCTGTACCTCTTCTTGGGGGCAGGGATTGGCCCAGTTTTGTTTTGAGCCAGCATGGGCTAGAGGAGCAGACTTGCTCCTAGTGAGGGACAAAAAGTGGGGGGGGCTGCCCCTGCCCCCAATGAGAGGTTCCACCCTCCCAATGCCCTTAGTACCTCTTCTTGGGGGCAGGGGACGGCCCAGTTTGGGCTGGAGCCAGTGTGGGCTGGAGGAGCAGACTTTCTCCTTGAGAGGGAGAAAGGGTGTGTGTGAGCGCGGGGGCCCGCCCTTGCCTCCAAGAAGACCTCCCACCCTCCCTCTGGGTGGAGCTCTTCTTGGGGGGGCAGTTTAGCTTGAGGGAGAAGGGTGGCTGTGTACAAGGGAGGGCGTGCCTGGGTGGGCCTGCCCCTGCCTCCAAGAAGAGGTTTCAACCTCCCAAATGTCCTCTGTACCTCCAGTTTGGGCTGGAGCCAGCATGGGCTAGAGGAGCAGACTTGCTCCTAGTGAGGGACAAAAAGTGGGGGGGGCTGCCCCTGCCCCCAATGAGAGGTTCCACCCTCCCAATGCCCTTAGTACCTCTTCTTGGGGGCAGGGGACGGCCCAGTTTGGGCTGGAGCCAGTGTGGGCTGGAGGAGCAGACTTTCTCCTTGAGAGGGAGAAAGGGTGTGTGTGAGCGCGGGGGCCCGCCCTTGCCTCCAAGAAGACCTCCCACCCTCCCTCTGGGTGGAGCTCTTCTTGGGGGGGCAGTTTAGCTTGAGGGAGAAGGGTGGCTGTGTACAAGGGAGGGCGTGCCTGGGTGGGCCTGCCCCTGCCTCCAAGAAGAGGTTTCAACCTCCCAAATGTCCTCTGTACCTCCAGTTTGGGCTGGAGCCAGCATGGGCTAGAGGAGCATCTCCTTAAAGAGCTCCTAAAAAGACCTCCTCCTTACCCTTCTTGCTGGAAGGGGGTGAACGAGGAGGAGGGAATCCTCTCTCCCCTCCCTGGCATGAATGTGGGGGTAGAAAGCATGTGTGTGTATTGTGTGTGTTGTAGGTGAGGGGTTGGTGGAGGCAGTGAAGACAGAGGTCCCTGTGAAGAAGATGGTGGAGCAGGAAGGAGCATGAGAGGTTAGGGAGGGTGGAGGTGGGGGGTTGGGTTTGCCCGGCCCCACCCCCCAGCCCCCAAGAAGAGGTTCCACCCTCTCACCGGGTGGAACTTGTCTCATGGGGCCAGGACAGTGGAGCAGGGAGCAGCATGAGAGGGTGAAGGAGAGGGGCTCTGTGTGTCTGTGTTTGTGTGCGTGTATCTGGCAATGGGGACCCTAGAGGAATCTGCCAGGGTTTCAACAGAGGAACTCTGACAGTGGTGGAATTCTCCCCTCCCTACTAAATCGGCTCCTAAAAGAGCTCCTAAAAGAGCTCCTAAAAAGGCCTCTTTGCCCTTCCTGGTGGAAGGGGGGAATGAGGGGAGAATTCTCGCTGCCTGACATCAAAGCAAAAGATGAAAAAAAAAAATCTGTGGTGCACTGCATAAAAGAATTTGAAGGGGAAGGAAGTAGTAATTTCTGTACTACTTTTCCCTGGTGGAGGGGTTGGCCTGGGAAAAATTGGTGCCAAGCTACAGTTTAAGTGCAAACCAAGGGCTGCTGCTGCTGACTCGTCAGTGCCACTAATGACCAAGTTGCTGGCAGATAGAATTGCCTGCATCTTGTCAGGATGGGCACAAGTGCAGGGGAGTGATGATAGCAGGAGACAATATCCGGGGGCTGGGTTTTCAATCATCATCTGATGCCACATCAAAGGTATCGCCCTCCTTGAACCCAAGGAGGGGAAGGTTGCTGTTGACAAAGACCAGCTATTCCAGTGTCTTTGGGTCCATTTTAGAACAATGGAGGCTGACAATGTCATCAGTCACACTAAATATCCACTCCGACGAAAAACTCGTGGGACACGAGTTGTATTGCAATGCTACCTTTGCAAGTGGAGACACACCTGCATTTTCTGGGCCCAGTAGGCCAAATGGTTGGTAGCAGCAGGGCTGGAGGGCTCAGCAAGACATTGCAACACAAATGTGTCTGCCATATCCTGGTGATCCTGAGCCCGCGCTCCACCTTCTGTCTCCTCCTCCACCATGGCCTCTAGGTCACAAAACAACGAGGATCTACCCCCACTTGGAACCCCTGTCGAAATGGCGGTTGCCTCTGGCAGCAGGGGTAGCTGCTCTGGATAATTCTGTCGCACCTCAGCAACGAGCCTCCCCCTGAAATCATCAAAGGATTCAAGGTCTGCAGTCATGCTCTTCTTGACCCGTGGGTTGAGTAGCGCAGCAAGGAAATATGAATGGTTCACTTCCAAGAAGCTGAAATGCCTATTCAGCTCACCATCTAGGGATGGGCAAACGCAGTTCGGAAGTTCGGAGTTCGGCCCGAACTCGGCCTGTTCGGATGACCGAACGCGAACACAAACATACCGAACAGAACCAAACGGCGAAATGGCCGAACAGTTCAGTCAGTTCGGATCACTTTTGGGTGAGTTCGGGTGGCAAAAAAAGGTTCACTGTAAGGTGACAGGGAAGGGTAGTACTAGTCACTGAGGAGCAGACTTCCAGGCACCAGGGGTGGAGAGGCTTGCAAGAAATGAAACTATCTGCCTCCCCCCTCCTTCCCAACACCTTCTGAGCTAGTCACTGTTCCTGAACAGCAGGTGTTGAGTAGGATTATTAGATTGCTTTACGTTTCATTTCAGTTTTGTACTGAAATGAAACCGAAACCTTAAACTGAAACCTTGTTTTTGTGATTCCTCACCCCCTTCCCATATATAGAGAGATAGAGAGATATAGATATAGAGAGATAGATAGACAGGTTAGGGATAGTAGTTGTAGGAGCTAGCTTAGTGATAGAGATAGCATTAGTGATTTAGTTTTAGTGTTTGTAGGAGTAGGCCTGTGTACTTATTAGATAATCCATTTAGTTCATAGTATTTAGAATAGTTAATAGCATTTAGATTTAGTGTAGATAGATAGATATATTTATTAGATTAAAAAAATAAATTTAAAAACCCCATATATAAAAAAAAAACCAAATAAAAAACAAAAGAAAACCATATAAAACCCAATAAAAAACCAATAAACCATATAAAAAACAAAAAAACCCACCCATGACATTTCCTGAACGGCTGAACTGAACGACCGAACGGCTGAACCAAACAGCTGAACCGAACGGTCGAACCCGAACCCGGCAAACTAACTGAACTGCCGAACCAAACGGATGAACCGAACGCAGCCGAACCAAACGGACGAACCGAATGCAGCCGAACCAAATGGACGAACCGAACGGACGAACCAAACGCAGCCGAACCAAACGGCCGAACCCGAACCGTGATCTGTTCGTCCATCCCTATCACCATCCAATTTCTTCACCAGCACCCTCACAGACCCATGCAGGTCAGTGCCAAAGAGCACCCCTTACAGACATAGAGACAAGATCTTAAAGAGTGGGATCACCTGGCTCAGAGTGCAAACTCCGCACTCATCTTTCCAGTGGCCTGGTGTCAGACCTTTCCTACAGGGTCCTAGGGTCTGGGGGAGGGTTTTTTTAGGGGACCATCGACATGCCCATACCTGGGGAGTCCCGAAGAGATACAGAGATGACAGCATCCCAGAGACAGTCCCACCAGAACAATCTGCCATAGCAGCGCCGCTGGACCCAGTACGGGAAGCCCATGTACTGCCGGTGGCAACACAAGCAGTGGCTGGGCCCAGCAGTACAACAGAGAGTGTTCCACCCCACCCAGGCATGTCATGCTCCACCCCTCATGGCCTCACAGAGGATAAAGGGAGCACACAGACTCCCCACTTTGCCGGTGATCAGTGCCCCATGCCTGTGAGACTGGCAATTGACTTCCTAGGTGTTGTGATCATGAGTGGACCTCTGATGGAGAAGAGAGAGAGAGAGAGAGAGAGAGAGAGAGAGAGAGAGAGAGAGAGAGAGAGGATTTGTCTTGTGAATACTTGAGCGTTATCTGTGCCATCCCTATCCTTGTTTCCCCATCTGGGTCCCCCATTGCGTTTGTGTCCTATTCCCCCCTTACCCTTTCCCTTGGGTTTTCCACACCTTCCCCTCCCCCCACATTTCCTAGCTCTGGTACCTTTGGCCCTGGTTCCAGTGTGGGAGGTGGTCTGGTGTTGTGTCTTGTGTGGCTGTGTTCCCTGCAATGGACAGGCATTGCTCTTTGCCTCTCTGTGATGATCTAGGCTGGAGGGATTTGTAACTCCCATACGCCACTTACGATCTTGAGGGACATATTACAGGTGAGAACCATTTGCCTCTGGGGGCCACATCCTTCCCTTTCCTGGACCCTTCCCAATCCTCACAGTATCACCGGCTCTAAATCGGATATGTGAGTCCCATGGCGCAAATGCTGACTAAAATAAAGGACTTAGCAAGGGCAGTACAATCCTTGGCTCTGGAAGTCAATGACCTGAAGGAGCAAACAGGGCAGAGGAGAGGTTCCTCCTCCCATTCCTACCCCTGTGATTCCCATGAGAGCAGGGGTCCCGGCTCCACAAGAGTCACAGGGTCCCACTTTAACTAAGTTTATGGAGGATCGTCATCAGTTCCAGAGCTTCCTTGCCCTCTGTGAGTTGATGTTTAAGGTACAAACTAAGACATATGGAACAGACGACTCAAAGGTAGCATTTATTATGGGTCTCTTAGATAGATTATCCCTGTCATGGGCAACACCTCTTCTAACTAGTAATAGCCCCTTGTTAAGTGATTATGAATTATTCATATGTGAATTTAAGTTTCTCTTTGATTACCTGCATCAAGAAAAAGATGCGGAAAACATGATTATGGGACTGAGACAAGGGAAGGGACCTTTACTGGAGTTTGTCATGAAATTCCAACAGCTGGCGATAGATTTCAATTGGCCAGATAACGTCCTAAGGGTCATGTTCTGGAGAAGTTTAAACAATGAGTTGAAAAATCAACTTGCCTATACGACATTACCTACCACCTGAGGGGAACTGGTGACTCTTGTATTATAGATTGACGAGCGTCTGAATGAACAGAAACGTGAATGCCGGCACGAGTTTTTCCAACCACCATTACTGAGACTATCAGGGCCCCTACCATCTCAGTCAGAAGCTCACAACGGGGATGAGGTTGAGCGTATACAACTGGGGGCTGCTAGGGGGCCCTTGTCTGCAGCTGAATGAGAACAACGGCGAGTGTCTCGGCTATGTTTTTACTGCGAGGAACCATCTCACTTTGCTCACAATTGCCCGTTGCTTCCTAAGGTACGACGGGAGGTGGGAAACATCAGGCTCCGGGACATATAGGGGGCTTCCTGGTAAGGCCTATGCTTCCCCTTCCACCCACTGCTGTCGTCCTTTCCACGATGCTGGTGGTTGCTCAGCATCTGCGGCTTCCACTCCTGTTGGGTCTGGGACCTACACGAAGTCTTATTGCTCAGCATGCTCATTGCTCAGGTTGCTCAGCATGTGCGGCTTCCACTCCTGTTGGGCCTGGGACCTACACGAAGTCTTATTGCATGGGCATCGACTCAGGGGCCTCTGGCAATTTTATGAACAAAGGGTTTCTTTGGCACCATGGGATTCCACACACTTGCCGAGTTCCAGCAGAACTGGTCCACTCCATTGACAGGTCTCCATTGGTATCAGGGCCTATCACCATGCAGTCCAAGGTCTTACCAGTTATGATCAAAGGGCACTTGATGCAGATTCAGTTCGACGTGGTTTGTACTCCCATTTTCCCTATTGTACTGGGGATGCCCTGACTGCAACATGTCAACCCTGTTATCGATTGGTGCAACCGAATTGTGGCCCTCTCCTCAGACGTACTGGTGACTCCACACCCACAGAAAAAACTAAAAAGCACCATACAGACTTCTCAGGTGTGAGGTATAGGGGAAGGAAGGGGAACACGAGGAAGACCCTGGGAAGTACAGCGGATGGGTAAGATGCACCAGGGGGAATATGCACACACGATTCAGGCCCTCCTTTGCATTATAGAAATAGCCTTGGCTCCTTAAATAGTCCCTCAGGATCTCATACAGCCTTCAGGGTGGACACCCCCAGCCTAGATCATCACGGGGTGAGCACAAGGCCCTGCAGCCCAGTGAACCACACTCACACAGGGAGGTTGGGACACAGGACAAGGTGAAGGGGTACGTGCTGGAAAGGAAGTGTATGCCCCAGCTATGGAGGAGGGACAGGGTTTACACGCCAGATGGGGACCAAGTGGTGAGGGGAAGGGGGAAGACCCAAGCACACCACCAAGCATTCTCAGATAGCCCTCAACTTCACCCACTCCCTCAGATACTCACCCACACATTCACTTTCACCACGCTCTCGAAGGATACTCAACAAGGACAATACACTCCACACCACGCTCAACAACAGGGGTGGCCGGTATCAAAGGCAGAAGGCTCCGATCATCAGCAACAGCAGTATGAGCAGGAGCTGTTTTTATGTCTTCCTGATTGCCTGCACATGCTGGCGCAGGCACTCTGAGTGCCGGCGCTGCAAGGCAGGGGCGTGGTCATGTGGGGTGGCTGGGCCCACGCAGAAGGACTGCGCCTATCGGCTTCTGGCTGTGTTGGAGGTGGGGGGCACTCCCCCCTACAGGAGGTTCCCCCGCCAGCCCAGCAAGCTCCACTTCCTGTTTCGCCGGAGCTGGTGGCAGGGACACTGGCAGCGCGACTGCGACCCTAGGTAAGGCCTCAGGATCTGCCCCTGGAGTTCGTCCCCTCCAGGACCTTGACCGGAATCTCAGGGATCCCATCCCCCTAGCCTGGAACCCCCATTCCCAGGGCCTGACAACCAGGAGGCTCATATTTCCCAGACTTACAGGGAGTTTGCAGCTGTTTTCAATGAAAAAGAAGCAGCAGTGCTACCACCGCATAGGTCATATGACTATCCTATTGACCTACTCACCGGGATGGAACCCCCTTATGGGGGTTCCAGGCCAGAATTAAGTATGCTGAAAGAGTACATCAGTGACAATTTACAGAGGGGATTCATTCGGCACTCTTCTTCCTTCACAGGGGCACCTCTGTTTTTTGTTCCTAAGAAAGATGTAGGGTTACGACCCTGCATTGATTACCGAGAATTTAATGCTATAACCATCAAGAATAGGTACCTGCTCCCTCTCATGCCAGAATTCTGAATCGTCTACAGGGGACTATGATATTTACGAAGTTAGACCTCTGGGGGGGCTTACAATTTGGTGCGAGTACAACAAGGGGATGAATGGAAAATGGCCTTTTGGACATGATATGGTCATTTTGAGTACCTGGTAATGCTGTTTGGCCTTGCCAATGTTCCAGGGACCTTTCAGAATTCCATCAATGACGTGTTTTGTGATGTCTTGGACGTATTTGTAATCGCTTATTTAGATGACATCTTGATTTATTCCTCTACGGAGGTGGAACACATAAAACACGTGACAATGGTCTTGCATAAATTACACCATCACCAATTGTTCTGTAAACTAGAGGAATGTGCCTTTCATGTAGATACCATAGAGTTTTGGGGGCTTTGTCATTTCACCTTGCAGAGTAGAAATGGATACGAAGAAGGTGGATGCCATCTTGACTTGGATCACCCCATTGCTTCCCTGTCCGTTAAGGCGCTGAAACATTTTCTTGGCACCACCAACTACTATAGGCAATACATTCCTAATTATACTAGGCTATCCCAACCCCTCACCAAATTATTACGCAAGGGGACACCATATGAGTGGACTGAACAACAGCAGAAATGCTTTACTGTGTTAAAAGCAGCCTTCATGTGTGCTCCTATTTTGCAGCACCCAGATTTTGAGAAACTGTTCACTATGGAAACAGATGCATCCAATGAGGTATTAGGAGCTCTACTCTTACAAGCTGGACCTGATGGGGATAGATTGTTACCCTGCACCTTGTATTCCAGGCAATTATCCATTGCCGAAAAAAATTACACAATATTGGACCATGAGTTATTGGCTGCGAAGGCTGCCTTTGAAGCAAGATGCCATTATCTTAAAGGGATGATCACGGATCATAAGAACTTAACGTATCTGCAAGCTGCTCGAATTTCCAGTGCTAACCATGGACGTTGGACCTTGTTTTTTGTCTGTTTTCATTTTAAGATGCAATATTGGCCAGGGCAGCAAAACCTTCTAGCAGATGCATTATCTCATTGTACAGAAATCGAAGAACCCCCATGCAATAGAGGTGAATTGCACCTCAATAGGAAAACCTTTGTGGCAGCTTGTTTGTCCCATTATCATTTGCAGCACCTCAGCAGGGATTATACTATCACGAGGGAAAAATAATAGTACTCAAAGGACCTGACATCGGGCGCCGTGGAGTCACCACAATGCTCCTGTGGCTGAATACCCAGAAGTGAAAGAACGTATGATCTCCTACAATGACATTTTTGATGGCCATCTATGAAAAAAGATGTCACTCAGTAAGTACAAGTATGTAGCACTTGTGCCAGGACTAAGGTCACCCAGCAATGACCACAGGGACTGTTACATCTCGCCCCATTTCTGCAAGACCCTTGGCAATGAATAGGTATCGATTTTATCATTGAATTACCCCCATCACATCAGTACACTAATTTCCTTGTAATAGTTGATCATTTTACAAAACCCGTCCATTTCATTGTACGTCAGGGACTACCCTCAGCAAGCCAGACTCCCCACCTGTTATTGCAACAAGTCATTAAACTACACATGGTACCCTTGGACATTGCATCAGACAGAGGGCTTCTGTTTCTTTTTCAGGGCTAGGGTGGTAGGGTGGGGGTATTGGTAAGGGTGGGTTAAATGAGGGGGGTGGACCCAGGGACTCCCCCTGGTGAGAGCGGGGGGAGTACCGGGAGGTTTGGGGGG
>QEPC01001966.1:311009-376657 GCA_003113815.1 Sphenodon punctatus | reverse complement strand
GCGGACCACGGAAAGGGGAGTTGGCGCCGCTTATTATGGGAATCCGCACAAGTTTCGCTTCCGTTCGCCAGTTCCGATGCCGCGATACCATTAGCGACAAACCGCAGCTGCAGCCCTCGGAAAGCTGCCTCTGCCGAACCGTGCCACGATGTGCGAAATAGGGGTTTCCGTCGCTAAAAGCTGCCGCGGCGGTATGCCGCTACAGCCCTAGTGCTCTGGTGGCTTTGGTTTTAAATAAAAAAGAGGAAATTTTAAAAACTGTGACCTGACAGACAGTGCAGTGCGCCCTCCACCCAAGAAACAAACAACACAACAGAAAGGGGCCCCAAACCCAAGCCTTAGCAGCACCAACCTCACTGAAGCACCAAACAAACACAACACCAAAGCACACTGCTGCAAGATAGAGGCATAGAGGTTCCCCAGGTTAACAGTGCAATATTTGTGAGGCATTTTAAAGAACTGAGAATGAGACAATACAAAAGATCCAATATGACCGGCATTACCAGAACTCAGATTTAAAACCAATAAATACCATTATCAGCATTACTAGATATCGGGAAAACTGTTATTCCCACCCCTATTGGATATGATGCACCTGTTAATACACTCCAAAAAGGCATTAGCCTTTTTTGCTACAGTGGCTGTTTTTCAATGGACCTGCCTGGGGGGCAAGTCTGTGTGCACTGGTGTGCATTTCCGGTGAGTGGGGGGGATGGGTGTGTGGTCGGTGTGCACCCGCACCCACACACTGCCCCTTCATGCCCACTCATGGAGCAATGGGGGATAACTCGTGTTGCTCCATGCAGGACATGGGTGGGTGTGGTTCGTGGGAGTGCACCTCCACCCATGCTGCCTTCAGATGAGCGCCTGGGTTCATGGGGAATAGATTGTCATCGGTGGGCGTGTCCCATCTTAAAATGACCAGTGTTGCATTGGTAACTCATGATGGGTCAAAATAATTTTCTGCAGTGCTACTGCCTAGCCAGTAGCTTCTGACTTCTTGTTCTTCTGGGACTTGTGCATCTGTTTTTTGTTCCTATGTGCAGTATTTTACATTTGTCGTTGTTAAATCTTATTTTGTTTCTTTCAGTCCAAGTCTTTAGTTTATTTAGATTGTATTGTATTGTAATTCTGTCTATAAAATGTTTGTAACATCTGCCAGTTTTGGGTCATCTGGAAATCTGATAAGTATAACTCTCATCAATGCAGGAGATCTAATGCTCTCCCTCCTCCAAATCATTAATTAAAATTAAATTTTGAAGACCGGGTAACCCAGAACAGATCCCTGTGGGATGCGACTTGATACCTCCTCCCAATTTGATACCATTCCAATCATTACTCATTGGGTATGGGTCTTTAAGCTAACTGTGAACCCACCTGTTGATAATTCCATCCAGCTCACATTCTGCCATCTTTCTTATCAGACTATCATGTGGCACTATATCAAAAGCCTTGCTGAAATCAAGATTATATTATATCTCCTGCGTTCCCTTTGACAACCAAGCTTGTTACGCTGTCAAAGAAGGCAACTAGATTGAAATGACATGATTTTTTCTTAACAAATCCATGTTGGTTACTAGTAGTTATCACTCGGTTTTACCTCAAACTGCTTACTTTAGACAAGCCCTTTCATGTGAGGAGAGGAAGCTCCAGGAGGCTCCATTGGGGGATGCTGCTGCTGAGAGGGGCTATTTTGTCATCAGGGAAGCCCCTCCCTTTATGTCAGTTGCCTGCCCTGCAGCAGCTGATGAATGGTGGTTGCAAAGTGCATGCCATTCTGTGGATGTCAGAGGGCTGGTATTGGCTGTAAGGCATTATACATTTCCTTTTGGTTTTTAGGTATTGTTGTATGGGAAGTGGTATTAGGTATGAAGGGGTTGTTCTAAATTACACTTGACAGTGGGAGCTTTGCAAAATGTTTGTTCCTGGTCTTCTTTGTACTGTAGTGGTGAAAGGGAGGGTGGGATTTGGGGACAGTCACAGCCCCTCTGTGAGAGGGTGGAGTATGGGCTGTGTGGAGAAATTAGGCATGGATGGGTAACTGGGTGTGGGGGGATGCTTTTTAAAGGATAATTTATTTATTTATTTATTTATTTATTTTATGAGTTCTTTGTATTGTGGGTTTCGCAGGAAGGGGCCAGGGGGGATTTGGGGACAGCCGCAGCTCTCCTGGGTAAGAGAGAAAAAAAGTTCAGATGTGGTGTGGGTGGTTGGGGCTTTGCAGATGTTTAATAGATGTGATTTATTTATATTTGTTTTAATGTAGGTTTTACTTCTTGTGAACCACTCTGAGCCTATGGGATAGGGTGGAATATACATTTTAAATAATAACAAGAACAGCATGGGCCAGTTACCTGTAAGTGTCTATTACAGGGATTCCACCAGGTACCAGCCACTCTAAGAGAACTGACACAGAGCTAGGTAGACCACTGGGCTGAGAAAGATAGCACAGCAATGCCTTTATCATCTTTGGGATGGAGATGGCCACATGGAGCTCTTTAATGCAAAAATCACCTGCTCACTGCAGTGCTATTGTGTGCTTCCTGGAGGCACAAATATGTCCCTGATAGGGATGTCAACAGAGCCATATAGGGCTCCTAGGGAGCTGCCTTTTCATTGGAATTGGATAGAGGAGTGCTGGTACTTAGTGGGAGGCCAGGGTTAGGTTGGGGTGAGCTAGCACATGCTGATCAGCTAAACTGAGGGTGAAAGCATTGGTTTCCATCAGCAAAATGGACCTGGACATCTTCATTCCCTTGGGTGAAAACCCCCCCAGACTTTCAACCCGGATCCCTCGAAGCAGCCAGCAACAGCTAGAGACAAGGGTGCAAATGTTCCCCCGTACTCTTCCCAACACCTCAGTGCTCCCTACAGTCCCCTCCCCAAACACCTGTCCCCAGTGCACCTCCCCACAATCTCCTCTCACCATGGATCTTTCAAATTTCCTTCCTCACCGCTCACCCCAAGATAGTGTCTGGACCCAATAAATCTGTATAGCTAGATCCAGTTCCTCATCTTTCTTGATCTCCACCCTCTCTAATCTTCCCTTAGGTGGATGTGCTCCTGCGGCACAAGATCCACAGCCCAGGCCTGCCGGCCTTGTCTGCCATTGTTATCTACAATGACACCGTGCTATGGACAGGCAACTTTGGCAAGAAAAACAGCTCAGATCCTTTCTCCACGATGCCCAATGAGTACACAATTTACAGGTAGTGCTTCAGCTTTCTTTATCATTGTGGGCTGCCCTGTTTTGCAGAATGGGTCCCCACCCTATCCTGCACACACAGGGTATGGCAGGGAGCTGCATATTTCCCACCCAATTCTTGCATACAAATGCATGTGAAATTTTAAAGATGCTTTACATCTGGGGCAGTAGCACTGGATTGGTCCATTGTCACACAGCTCCCTATGTCCCCACCCACCACTCACCACCATAATTTCCGGTGTAGAGAGCGCAGCAGGATCATAGAATCATAGAGTTGGAAGTGACCTCAGAGGTCATCTAGTTCAACCCCCTACTCAGTGCAGGAAAACTGATCTGATACAATTTGCCCTGAGCCAGCTGTTGCCTAGTCATTACTGTTTGCTAGGAACAAATTGGGACCAGTAGATATTAAAACACTCACAACTTTTTAAAGCTCATGGAAATTAAAAACAGTGAAGTAACAATAGTCTACAATGAGGAAGTGATGGTGCCTCCTCCCTGGCTTCCTAAACGGCACCCTTAAATATCATCATAATGCAGCAGGACCACCCACTCATCCAGCTTCTGACAAACTCAAATGTTGTTGAGGAACAGAATGTTGCAAGGGACAGACTGTTTCTACATGAACATTTCTCCAGAATAAACGACTCTAATATTAGGATGAAGTGTTTGTGTGGACAGATCTCCAGGGATTCATAAATCCAGATTCTGTCCTATTCTCACTCCCCAGAATAAGACCTTATTTCCTAGGTTTTATTTAGTCTGGACTAGTATAATATTGGATTTGTGCTCATGTAGATGCTAATGATGACTGAAGCCCCCTCCCCCCCCCCATAGACAATTGCAGGTAGTGTTTACCTCCCCTCTGCCCAATGTTTCTGTGGCATTCTGCCATCTATGATGACAAAACGTCACAGGCAGGGATTTTTTACAACAGAGAAGGTTGTGACAAAATGCTACACCTGCTACCTCCTAATCCACTCTGAGCCTGCAGCAGAGGAAATGCACCACACCCATCTGCTCCAGGGACTCATGCCAGGAAGTGACATAGACACAGAAATGACATTGGGAGGAGAGGGGCTCACAGCTGCCCACACAGCAGGCAGGAGAGGCACCCAGGGGATGCTGCCCCTCTCTTTAGCGTCTCTCACCAAACCCTCAGAATGGCCAGATGCAGGGAAGGGGGGAAGCTGGAAATGGAGGGGGTAGACAATGTGTCCACTATCTCCAAGTGGACTGGCATCCCCAACAATCAGTTATATTTCCAGAAATCAGCGTGGAAGAAGGGGCTGAAATTCAACTGTGCTGTCTGTGTGGCAGAATCCAGTTCCCTTTAGAACTGCCCTGTTTGTCTTAGCTCTCTACACAAATACAGAATCCTTCCTGGAAATTTACATCCTGGACAATTAATGACAAGACCGATGCTCTAGCAGAGGCATTCTCCTTTCAGCTGGAGTCGAGTTCCCCAAGGTGCTGAAATTCAACTGTGCTGCACCATGGGATTGATGCAGTCCTCCTTCTGACTTTTATACCTATATAAGGGCTCATTCAGATGTGCATTTAAATCGCACAGCCGCGGCGGCGGCATTGTGCGATTTAAAGCACCGCGCACTTCCGGGTTGGTGTGAATGCACCAATTCAGCCTAATGCGAACTGTTGGCGTGCGGTTTTAAAAGCTGCTTGGAGCAGCTTTCAAAACCACACTCCAACAGTTCGCGTTAGGCTGAAATGTGCATGGTCGGTGCATTCACACCAACCCGGAAGTGCGCAGTGCTTTAAATTGCCTGATGCCGCCGCCGCCGCCGCTGCTGTGCGATTTAAACGCACGTCTGAATTAGCCCTAAGTGTCTATACTGCCATTCCAGAATAGTGTTTTTTTTCCAGAAAATTGATGATCATGTAGACAGTTTCACCCGGATTGACAATCCTGGGATCTCATGCCAGAATTGCATTCGTGTAGAAGTAGCCAAAGTCCTTTTATTTAACCCCTGCCTAGCATGTATCCTTCCTGTAGTAGAAACTACATGGCTGCTCCTGTTGAGAGAAAGAAGGAAGCAAAATTAAGGAGATACCTGGCCCCTGCACCAGTTTTGTAGGGGGGGGGGGGATGCCTCTTTGAACACTTTCTAAACACTTTTACAACTTTGAAGCACCCAGAAGTTAGTTGAATGAATGTTTTGGTTCCACGTACAGTCTTGTCCTATCTGCATTGATACAGTTTTTAGTTAGCTTCAATAAACAGGGGCTATGTCCATTATATTACCTGGGAAGCTGCATGTGATACCAAAAGGAAAAGCTGAATTTTAGTGCTGACAGAAAACGGTGTGCTGGAGGTCAATTTCTCAGCATTTGACTGCTTTACTGTAGCACTGTGGTCAGATTTTGGTATGGGCAAAACTCCAGATAACCATTGCTAGAACTCTGGATTAAGTAGTCATCCTTGAACTGCCTATAGCCTTTTCTGCATTCATCACAGCCAGAGCATTAGACTTGCAGGAGTTGGGCTGAGGGGCACTCCAGCATCCACAGAAGCAGACTTCTCAGAGAGTATTTGTCAGAAGCTGGTTGATATGCTAGAGAGAGAAAGACAGTGTCCACTGCTTGAATCACAACTGCTGAGAATGTCATGTAATCATTTGCCCCATGTCATGTCATGTGACAGGATTGCCAGTGTCTCCAAGATCTTCCCCACCATCATGCTGTACAAATTGTGGGAAGAAGGGAAGGTGATGTCCCTGGATGACCCTTTGGAGCGTTATGCCCAGAGCTTTACTATCAAAAACCCTTTAGGACGGCTCAAGGAATCCAAGCAGAGATATACAGCAGATGGATTGATCTTTCTGGAAAAGGGCTCCCTGCCACTCAAGTCTTCACCTGTGACCCTGCGTAGAATGGCAAGTCAGCTCTCAGGTGAGAGAACCCAACTCCCCGCACCTTCACTCTCAGTGGGCCAATTCACTGACATGCCAGTTTCCTGTACCATACTGTGAAAGATCCAAAAACAAGGTGCTCTTGCACTTGCCATTCAGTGCAAAAAGTGCCTTCAGGAAGAACTAGGCTCATGGTGGACCCACTGCATGCTACCACAAAAAACACTTGAACTAAGAACCTCATGAACGGTTAGTAACAGGTCCAACAGCTGCCCCAAAAGACAGCCCATGTCTGGCCTAGCTGCTGGGAATATGGCAGTGCACAGCAGAGACAATGCTAATCTCCGTTTGTTTTGGAGGTCTGTAACTTCATCAGTAATCTAAACTTATCAGGCAGAATGAACTTATCTGGGATTCCTGGACTATTAATAGTTTAGCAGAGGTGTGCATCAGGGCCCCATGTTATTTTTCGCTATCGTTATCATTATTGAAAAATGTTGTTTTCATTATCGTTATTAATGACAATATCATATTTGTTATTATTATCATTATCATTATTGGTATTGTTAACATAACATTATTGGTATCAATACTCGTGTGCAAACAAAGTTCTCGCAATACCATTAACAATACCAAAAGATCTCGCGTTACTAGTAACGATACTTGATAGGCTGATATTTGATAGGCTGTGCTGTGTCTGGTGTGGTTGACTGGTTATGTGTGGCTACTGGCTAGTGTGTGGATATTGTGGTTCTTGCCTAGGGTCTTGTGTGTGGTGTGTGTTGTGTGATGGCAGGCAGGAAGGCACAGATGAAGAAGAAGTTGAAGGTGGAGGTGGAGGAGATTGAGGACCTTGGACCATTCAGCGAGGTGTTGGAGGTGTGCTCATCTTCCAAAGAAGAGGAGGACAGAAAAGGTTCCACTGCCAGTGCCAGGTTTGTAAAATGTATTTTATTGTTCCATAGAACTTTGATGAGGGATGGCAGAAGGTAGAATATCATCCTCCAGAGTGAGCTGGCAGGTGTGCGGGTAGGTGGTTGGATGGGTTGGCAGCAGTCAGGCATAAGCGTGCAGCAGCACCCCAAGACACTACAGGGTCTAACCTGCAAAAAGTACCCCCCAGGTGGAGGATGTGGGTGGGAGACAGGGAAAGAGGCAAGGAGGCAGCAACACTTCACCCATCCAGCTGGAGTGGGAGAATGGGGTATTGGACTGGGAGGAAGGACTGGAGGGGTGCATCACATGATTGTATAATATTATGTAGGTGCTATGTGTTCTTGCTTCAGAGAGGGTGAATCATCACCCTCAGATCATCGGATGATGGCAGCCAAGAAGACAGGCCAACGAAGTGCAGGGCAAAAAGGTCTGCTGTTTGGGACCATTTCTATCCCGCCAAAGGAGACTATGCTTGATGCAAGGTAAGCCAGGGGGCAGGAACAACAGGGAATGAATTGGAAGATTGGTCACTGGCCAGCCACTTGTGGAGAGTGAGAGGAGACAGAACATTGGCAGGGCTTGATAGACCATTGGTCTGACCCAGTATGGCACTTCTTATGCTCCTATCTTTTTAGATCTGTGATGAGATAAAAAGAGAGGCCCAGGGGACCACATCGAGGCTTATTGCCCACATAAAGGGCTTTCACCGTGTGGCCCTGGAAACAAAGTCCCAGAAGCAGGGGGCCTCTGCTGGTGCCACTGCCAGCAGCAGACAATGAGGGAGGCGCCATCAACACCCTTCCCCCTCCAGGTCTCCTATTGACTCTGCTGAGTCCCCAAACCCTGAGACAGCAAAGCAAGTGGAGGAGATGGAGTCCCCTGCATTGTGGGATTTGCGTCTCTCCCTCAGGACACAGAGGCAGCAGATGGAGAAGGAATTATCTGCTGTCTTGAGGAAGATGGAGGAATCCATCATCGCCTGCCAATGGAAAGGGAAAACCAGGCACAGGCAGTTTCCAAATATATCACTACTGAAAAGGAGTCCTTGGAGTCCTTCCACAAGGCAATGGTGGGGTGGAAGGGCATGATAGAGGGGGCCCTTGAAGTGGTGAGGAGGCATGAGGCAGAGGTCCCCAATGTCTCACGACTTGTATGCGTTGGACGGTCCTCCCAATCTTCTCCCCATGTTCCTGGTGTGGATGCGGAAGAGGACTAAATTTTGTAAAGAGTTTTTAATATTGTTTTGTGTTTTCATAGTTAAAATTGTTTGTTTAGTAAACGTTTCTGTTATATTTTACCAGTCGATTTTGACTTGTTTCTGTGTGGGTGCCCCAGAGAGGGGGGGGACACTCTCTGGCAGTGGGAAGCAGGTGGCGGTGGGTGGCATCGGAGGAGATATGCCAGGGTCTCAAACTGCAGACAGCACCCCAGGATGGGCAGGATTTGCACGTGTTATTTTATGGTCTGTCAGAGAGAGGGGGACTCTTTCAGCAACAGCATCAGCAGGCATCAGCAGGTTCCAGCAGAGGATCAGGCTGGCGGGTAGGCTGGCAGGCGGGCGGACAGTTAGGCATGAGCATCAGCCGCACCCAGAGACATGCCAGGGTCTCAACATGCAGACAGAACCCCAGGAAGTGCAGGATTCTCACATTTGTTGTTTCATGGTCTGCAGAGAGGGGGGCTCTTTCAGCAGCATCAGCGGGTGGCAGCGGAGGAGCAGACTGGTGGGTGGTCCGGTTGCTGCCCAGTGCCTTGTAAACAAGCTTCTTTGTGCTGGTTCTGATCATTCTTACCACATCACCTTCCATCCCCACATGGAATTGTCTTATATCCCTAGAAAGGGTTTGAAGGAACTGTCATTCTGAAGAAAGGAGTGCTTTTTATCCTAGATAGGCGCTCGAGGCCATAAGGCGGTCTATATGAGCATGCCATCGCCATGGTGGGCAGTTGAGCATGAGCAGCTAGGTTTCTACCTTGTAAACAAGGTTCTTCACACTGGCTCTGATTATTCTCACCATGTCACCCACACTTCCATCCCCACATGGAATTGTCTTATAGTCCTAGAAAGGGTTAGATAGAACTGTGTGGGGGTGCAAGAGAGAGGGGGGGCTCTCTGGCATCAGGCGGTGGCAGGTGGCATCGGAGGATCAGGAAGGTGGCAGCTTGGCAGGAGTAGCAGCAGCAGCACAGCATGTTTCTGTGAGGGGGTGCCAGAGAGAGAGAGAGAGAGAGAGCAAGAGAGAGAGAGAGAGGCAGACATTGGTAGAGGCACCAGTGAGTGGCATTGGAGGAGCAGGCTGGTGGGTACTGGTGGGAAGCTTGGTACAAGCATCTGCAGCAGAAGCAAGAGCAGGACTGTGGTATCATTGGAAGCAACTTGCAGACAGCGCCCCAGGTGGATCAGGGCTAGTTTCTGTGTGTCAGTGCCGGGCGGGGGGGGGGGGATCTCTGTCAGTGGGCAGGAAAGGATGCCTTTTATACTAGAGAATCTCAAGACCCTGATGATAGCTCTTTGGACTGGAATGACTACTTCAGGATGCAGTGGAATGACAGCCCCCTATGACTGGAATGACAGTCCCAGAACCTTGATGATGGTTCCTGGGACTGGAATGATGACTGCTTCAGATACAGTGGGATGACATCCCCCTGTGACTAAAATGATGTCCCCAGAACCTTGATGATGGTTCTTGGGACTGGAATAGGTGCTTCTGGATGCAGTGGAATGACAGCCCTCTGTGACTGGAATGATGGCCCCAGAACTTCGATGATGGTTCCTGGGACTGGCATAATTGCTTCAGGTACAGTGGAATGACAGCCTATGGGAGTTTAATGATGTCCCCAGAACCCTGAACCCAGTTCTTGGGACTGAAGTGACTGCTTCTGGATGCAGTGGAATGACAGCCCCCTGTGAGTGGAATGATGACCCCAGAACCCAGATGATGGTTCTTGGGACTGGAATGACTGCTTCCGGATACAGTGGAATGACAGCCCCCTGTGACTGGAATGATGGCCCCAGAACCTTGATGATGGTTCTTGGCACTGGAGTGACTGCTTCTGGATGCAGTGGAATGACAGTCCCCTGTGAGTGGAATAACAGCCCCAGAACCCAGATCATGGTTCTTAGGACTGGAGTGACTGCTTCTGGATGCAGTGGAATTACAGCCCCCTGTGAGCGGAATGACAGTCCCAGAACATTGATGATGGTTCTTGGAACTGGAATGGCAGCTTATATCTTTTTGCAGTCAGCAGCACCCCAGGTGGAGATCCAGGGCATGTTTCTTTGTAGGTGTGCCAGAGAGAGAGAGAGAGAGAGCCATCAGTGGGCAGCATCAGAGGAGTGGACACTAGGCAGGCAAGTGGTAGATTTGCAGGAGCAGCAGTCATGGCAGCAGCAGGGTATGTTTCTGTGAAGGGTGTGCCAGAGAGAGAGTCTCTCTGGCAGCAGGTGGTGGCAGGATGAAGCGGGTGTTCACTCTCACAGAGATCAGCCCATGGAGGTCCACCTTGGGAAGCCCCCGAGCAGTGGTGTATCAGAGAGGCGAGCCTTGGGAAGCCCCCAAGTGATTGCTCCATGGAGAGCAGGGAATAGAAGGAAGAGAGAGAGAATTAGTGTGTGATTGGGCACACTTCATTCAATCATTGTGATAGGTGGTAGCAGGTGCAGGGAGTCACACAAGCAGGCACATAATTACGTTGTGTATTATTTCCATCTCATTCTGTTGGGTTTGCTGCTGGATGTGGGCATTGAGCATGAGCACAGGTGAGCTATCTCTCTAGTTCTGGCAGGTGGCAGCTTGAGCAGGATGCAACTTGGTTTCCCCCCCCCCCCCCCCTGCTCTCTCTGTCTCTCATTCTATCAGCCCCCCCCCAATATCTCTATCTCTCATTCTAGCAGTGGGGAGCATCTCTCTCTCTCTCTCTCTCTCTCTCTCTGGCTAAGTAATGCAGGTGACGGCATGGGCAGGAGCATGTGTGTGTCTCTCTCTCTCGTTCAAGCAGAAGGGAGTCCCCCTGTCTCTCTCTCTCTCTCTGCAAGAGCAGCAAGTTGCTGCCTTGTAAACAAGGTTCTTAACGCTGACTCTGATAATTCTCACCACATCACCCGTCCTTCCAGCCGTGCATGGAATTGTCTTATAGTCCTAGAAAGGGTTGGAAAGAACTGTCTTTCTGAAGAGATGACCTCAAGACCATCAGGCAGTCTATTATGAGCATGCCATGGTGGGCAGTTGGGCATGAGCAGCAGGTTGCTGCCTTGTAAACAAGGTTCTTCACGCTGTCTCTGATCATTCTCACCACATTACCCGCCCTTCCATCCCCACATGGAATTTTCTTATAGTCCTAGAAAGGGTTTGGAGGAACTGTCATTAGGGGTGGGACATCAGGCTAAATACTGGGTACCGGTTTTACCGGTTCCTGGATTTACAAAAACTGGTTTACCGGATTAATATCAGTTTACTGGTACCGGATATTTTCCATTGATTTCAATGGGGAACTGTCCCCATTGAAATCAATGGAAAAAAACAAAAACCTGCCCCCTCCCCGAGTCCAGGCTGCGTGGGTGGAAGGGGGGACACCCCCCACCCACCCTGCCCAGCCTGAATTTAAACACCAAAAATAATTTCCCCTAAGTCCCCTATTGCAGGCTCCATGCCGCCGTCGGTGACCCAGAGCCCACACCAGCACTGCAGCAGCCAGCAGGTAAGTGTACCAGTACTTTACTGATCCCTGAGGTGGGGATGGTTTAACACCCCCCCACCCCAGGGATCACCCTACCTTCCCACCCAGGGATTAATGCCATTGCCTCCTACCTTGAGCTCTGGGCGGTGGCGGCGGCAATCTGGTGGCTTCAGCACTGGCTGTGGCTGCTGCCCGCTTCAGCACGCTACTAGGCCTTCCGGGGAACTTCCGGGTTTCCCCAGAAGGCCTAGTAGCGTGCTGAAGCCAGAGCACGGTAGGCCTACTCAAGGTAGGAGGTACTTGAGTAGGTACTGAAGCCTACTCAAGGTAGGAGGCAATGGCATTAATCCCTGGGTGGGGAGGTAGGGTGATCCCTGGGGTGGGGGGGTGTTAAACCACTCCCACCCCAGGGATCAGTAAAGTACTGGTACACTTACCTGCTGGCTGCTGCAGTGCTGGTGCGGGCTCTGGGTCTCCGGCGGCGGCCTGGAGCCTGCACTAGGGGACTTAGGGAAAATTATTTTTGGTGTTTAAATCCAGGCTGGGCAGGTTGGGTGGGGGGTGTCCCCCCTTCCACCTGCGCAGCCTGGACTCGGGGAGGGAAAGTGTTTGTGGGTTTTTTGTGGGTTTTTTTTTTTACATTGCGGCCATTCATTTGCATGGCCGCAATGTAAAAAACCAGTACGGGGGGAATCTGGTAATTTACCTGGATTACCGGGTTTAATCCGATACTGCCGGTACGCCCAATACTGGCAGTATCGGATACCGGTAGATCCGGTAGTCCCACCCCTAGTTATTATGCAGGGGGGAGGTGTTTTTTTTATCCTAGAGAGGCCATCAGGCATGCCATGGTGGGAGTTGGGCACAAGCAGCAGGCTGCTGCCTTGTAAACAAAGTTCTTTGCACTGTCACTTTCCAGCAGCTTGGCACGAGCAGCAGCAGCAGGACATGTTTCTGTGTGGGGGTGCCACAGAGAGAGAGAGATACTCTCTGGCAGCAGGCAGCAGTGGGTGGCATCAAAGGAGCAGTCAGTCAGGCAGGTTACAGCTTTGTAGGAGCGGGGGTGGCAGCAGCATCAGCAGCAGGGCATTTTCTGTGTGGGGGTGCCAGAAGGAAAGAGAGAGACTCTGGCAGCACATGGTGGCAGGTGGCATTGGAGGAGCAGGCAGTCGGGGCTAGTGGCAGCTTGGCAGGAACGGGGGTGGCAGCATCAGCAGCAGGTTCTGCGGGGGGTGAGAGAGAGAGAGAGAGAGAGAGAGAGAGAGAGAGAGAGGGAGGCTGGCTCTCTGGCAGCAGGTGGTGGCAGGTGGCATTGGGTGTTCACCCTCGCACAGAGACCACCCCACGGGGGGGGGGCTGCCTTGGGAAGCTGAGGTGACGTATGATAATTTGATCAATTTCACTTAATGTTGGTGGCACTGTAGTCATTTGGAAGTCCCCATAGCAGTAGGGTGTCGTCTTCAGATCACACAGAGATCACCCCACAGGGGGCCACCTTGGGAAGCTGAGGTGACATATGATTCCTGGATAGGTTTCACTTAAGGGTGGTGGTAGTCATTTGGAGGGACATAATATTCACAGGTTTCATGCAAATTATATGGAAGATAAAAAAGATGTAGTCATGAATGTGTATGGAGATTTTCCAAAAATCACAACATTCAATTGCTTCCTAAATAAATTCCCTTTATCTAATACTTTTGAAACCTGGTACAGAAAGTGCCCTCCATTGGGGGCACAACCTTCCCACGTTTCACCAGAATTGAATAAGAGACAAAAATGTTATAGCCAGAAATACTTTTTCAGTGTTTTCCCTTTATTTCAAAAACAAAATGTCGTTTTCGTTTTTATTTTCATTATTATTATTTGTCATTTTCATTATTTCAATAATAATATGAAAATGACATGTTTTCGTTATTGTGATAACAAAAATGACATGTACACCCACGTGAGTTTGTTGCTGGATATGGGCATTCAGCATGAGCTCAGATGAGCTCTCTCTCTGGTTCTGGCAGGTGGCAGATTGGTCCGGATGCACCTCTCCCCCCCCCCCCCCCCTCTCTCTCTCTCTACCTCTCTCTCTCTCTCTTTTTCTGTCTCATTCTAGCAGCGAGGAGCCTCTCTCTCTCTCTCTCTCTCTCTCATTCTAGCAGAGGGGAGCCTGTCTGTCTGTTTTTCTCTCTGTCTGGTCATGTACGGCGGATGACAGCATGGGCGGGAGCGTCTCTCTCTCTCTTTCTCTCATTCTTTTAGCAAGGAGCCTCTCTATCTCTATCTCCCAAGTGTGCCCCCACCCTCACTTTGGGTCCATGGCCTGATCAGGGAAACCCAGCAACGACAGGTTGACCTTCAGGAACAGGAGCTACTCCACCAACCCAGCGCCCAGCCTCGAATGGTGGGGCCTCAAAATGTCCCCCACCCCCAAAACATCCTTTCTCTGGGCACCCTGGTTGGTGGGCAGAACACTAGTTCCTGTACCACTCTGGTCAGGGCCTGCCATATTTTCCCCTTCTCTGCCCAGTACAGAAGGGGATAACTGCTTAGATCCACCACTGGCTTGTCAAGATATTTTTCCACAGCCCGATCTGCAGTGTCAGGATCCTGCTCCCTCTGCCTGCTGCTGCTACCAACCGCCTCCCAAATTGCATGTGCACACACTGCCTTCCATGGGGTGGTCCACTCGAGGTGGGTGATGATGGCCAAGGTGCTGCTGCTGCTTCTGCTGCTCCTGGGAGTGCTCTGAATCTCCGCCCTCCTGCTGCTGCTTTGCCCCTTCTGGCTGCCCTGATGCTACTGCCACTGTATGACCCTCTGCACTGCCCACACCCTCTCCACCAGAGCATGTTTCCTCAGGGTGAAGTCTGCCGTGCGAGCTGCCATGCTCGCCTTCACTCTGGGGTCCAGCATGGTGGAGAGTACGTAAACCTCCTTGTATATTGCAGGGTCAAACCAACTGATCAGTCCCTCCTTTAACTTTTGTACCAGGGCCACAACCTCTGGTACAAGCTGCTGCTCCTCCTCCCCCCCGCACCTTGGTTCCTCAGGAAGCCTTCCATCCTCCTGATGAAACTTCAGACCAGGGGGGTTACCTGGCTCATGGTGGCCGTCACCGCACTCAGGCTCTCCATCATGTTCTTAAAGGTCTTAAGGACATGCACTGCCTGGGCCATCATTGTCCACTCATCCCACCCAAGTGGCCTTTCCACCCCAGTCTCCTCCTCTGAGGCTACCTCATGCAGGACCTGCCTCTGCTCCACCAGATGCTCCATCATGCTATATGTGGAGTTCCACCTGGTGCTGACATCCTCCATGAGGCAGTGCCCCTGCGCTCCCAGATTCACCTGTTTCTTCCTCAAGAGGTGACCACCCTTCATGCTCTTATTAAAGTACCCTTTAATCTTCCTGCCCTTCTCAATTAACAGGGTAAGGGGGCTGCTGCTGCCCTCTGCTGCTTTCTCCCCCAGACCCAGGGCATCCCTCACCACCAGGTGAAGGGTGTGGGTAGCGCAGGGGATGTGCTGGAAGCCTCCCTCCAGCACTGTCTTCTTCATGTTCACAGCATTATCAGTTACCATGAACCCCCTTGCAAATGGGGCTTCTTCCCTTAGCCACCCCATCACCATGGTGGCCTGGGCGTGAAGCAGGGCCCACCTCTACCCTGGCCCCTCGTGTCTGCTGATCCTCCTCCTGCCACCCACAGCTGCTAGTGAGCAGTCAGGGCCAGGTAGGCATGTTGTGCATTTTGGCTGCTCCAAATGTGTGTGTTGAAATGCGCAACTGCCCCACCTGCCCTGGCCAGTTGCTCCTTCACCCGCTTCCTGGCTGCCTGTTACAAGGAGGGCACCACCTGCCTGCTGAAGGTGGTGCGTAAGGGAAGCTGGTACTGGGGTGCCAACAGTTCCAGCTGCCAGCGGAATCCCTGGTCCTCAACTATGCTAAATGACTGATCATTCAGGGCAATCATCTCCCACACCCGCCTGGTAATCTTGATTGGCCGCTGGTTGACGTACTCCGCTACGCCACAACTACCCAAACCTTAAATCCTCCATTTTGACTTTGCTGCTGCTGCTGCTAACAGGGGCTTTCAGTTGGGACCTGTAGCTGCTGTCCCTCCTTCCCCTTGCATGAGAAAAGGAGAAAGGTCTGTTGCTTGTGCTTGCTGCAGCAACGAACCCACTCCTGTCCACACTGTCATATGACTCTTGCAGCAGCAACGTCCTATGCCATGTCCTCATGTGGGAATTTATGCCATTGTTACTGAGATTTCCCCTCTTATTCCCACAGCACACTACCTTCTCACAGTGAAGGCAGGCCAACCAACTGCTTCACACAGGCCTCCTGGGGTGCTCTCCTGAACCCTTCTTGCCGCTGCTGGGGGCCGCTGCCTTTGTCCCCACAGGAGGAGCATCATTAACATGAGGAGTCTCCTCCACCTCCTCCTCACTCCCCTTATTGCTGTCCAGCTCCATAACATCACCCATGCTGAAGCTGCTGCTTCTATCACCTTGCAACATGGGAGGAGAGGATGCCCTGCTTCTACTTGCTGAAGCTGGGCTGCTGCTACTAAGGTGGGAGAGGATGCCTTCAAATACATCCTCCCTCAAAACCTCAAAATCCCTGGGGGGATAGGTGCCAGAGGGAGAAGCCTGCCCAGGTGAAGCGGTTGCCCCTGCACCACTCCCAGCAACAGCACCCACATCATCATCATTGCTGCGGCTCCCCATAATATCCCCATAATAATATCTGATGCTACCCCCAGTAAAAAATCACTGCTGGCAGTGCCAGTTGCTGCTGGTGCTTCACAGGAGGGGGTCGTGTAGTGCTGATGCTGCACACACACACCTTGCCCTTGGCTCCCTCCTCCAGTGTCACTGTTACTAGTGGAAGACTGGGGCTCCCTGCCTTCCACAGATGCCACTCCTGAGATCTCTGCTGCAGCCTGTTCCCCTGATAAGACCTGCTGCCTTGAGGAAAAAAAGCCCAAGTCTCTTCAGCTTGGGTGGTGGGCTGCCAGAAGTGGCAGAAGTGGCAGCTGTCTTGCCAACTCCCCCACGCGCACATTCATGCCCACGGCCTCTATGAGGCCATCTTCCGCAGAGGCTGAGCCAGTTGTCCTTCCCTTTCTGATTGTACACACAACTGCACACACAAATATACACAAAACCTAACCTAAACCTAACCTATCCTATTATCCTATAATTTAATATATAGATTAGCCTAAATACCTATATAATATCTAATATATCTCTCTATATATTATCTAAATCTAAGGGAGACATGGGAAGGGAAAAGGAAAACTATTATCTAAATTATCTATATAACTAGTCTAATCTATATCTATACAGATACTTGAAAAGCAACTTGACAGCACAACTCTCTCTATATCTATATCTATATCTATCTATCTATCTATATTTACCTATATATATATAATGTACAGGGGGGAGAAGGGCAGGGAAAGGGAGAAGGTAAAATGTAAGGTATATGAGGAAGGAAAGGAATTGGTAATACAATGAGGGCTAGGGATGATTTTTGTGTGTGTGTGTGTAAACACCACAGTTCTGTAAAACGCAACCTGACAAGCAGAGAGCTCTCACAGGACAAAGAGAAAAAACATGGTCCTCCCATTATAAAGGGTTTCAGTGCCCTTACCCATAGTCCCCTGATTGGTTGTGGGAGGCAGCGTGCATTGATCAATCACAGAGTGCCATGAGACTGCTGGGGCCTGCTTGTACTGCTCATTGTCCAGCGATACATCCATCAGATACTGCTGAGCTGCTTGCCCCTTCCAGCGTTCAAGAGTTCAACCTTATCTAAGGCTCCAAGGTCTTCTCTCTCCTCGCCTCTCCATTTCCATCCAAAAAGCCCCACAACTTTGTCATTAATAATAATGACAATGATAATGACATTGTCATTTTTGTTATCATTGTTATTATCCAGTCGTTTTTGTTATTGCAATAACAATAATGAAATTGACAATTGTTGTTATCGCTATTGTAATAACAAAAATGAAATGCACACCCAAAGTTTAGTGTTTGCTGACTCTTAATCAGCTATTCCTTTTATAAGAGTAACTTTGATATTAAAGCAGTGAGGGCCTGACCTAAACTAGTAATTCCTTTAGAGATAGGCTATTAATACCTGCTACATGAATACCCACCCTGCTCCAGCTTTCATGCCTCCCCAAGCACAAAATTCACTTATCACCAAGGTTCCTAGTTTTCTCTTTGCAATGGAAAAGCAGAGAATTTCCATTTTTTTGTAAAGGAAAACTAGGAACCCTGCTTATCACCAAAATGTGTAGGTGATAAGTGCTGCCAGGACAGCTGTCATGGCAACAGTCTTTGGCCATGAGTGACAGGAAAGGGAGGAAGAAGATGGTGATGTCACAAAGAGGGGGTAAGGCCTTAGTAAGCTCTGGGAAATTCTTGGCAAATGCATACTGAGTATGCTCAGAATTAGTTTTTCAGTTTTTTAGTGTCACCAAGAACGTGTGCCTCAGTGAGAATTGCATCCTCACCTTGTCCCAAGATTCAGACATTGATTGTTTCCTCGGGGTGTACCGAAGGGACCTTGTTTTCATTCCCCCTTTCATTTTCATTTTTAAAATCTCATTTGTTTTCATTTCCCCTTTCGTTTTTGTTTTGGAAAACTCATTCATTTCCACTTCATTCATTTTAACCCTTTTGTTTTTGTTTTACATTAATTTCCCATTGAAATCAAGTCAAGTAGTTAAGTGGAGGAGCACCTTTCATCAAGGACTACATGGTGACTGACAATGGGCCCAACATGAGGGCTGTGCTGGAGAACTTTATGGACATCAGCTTTGTTGTCCATACACTTCAGAAAACACTTACTGTAAAGGAAATTCTGTGACACAGAAAAAATGCACACAGATCCCTGGGGGTCAGGAATGCCCTGGGTCTAGGGGAGAAGGGAGGTGGTGGTCCCCTTTGTGATGTGACAGAGACGGGCAGGAAGATTACAGGTTATTTCCAGAGGAGCATGAAGGGCAATCACCTCCTGCAGGAGAAAGCAGGTGGTAGAGCTGGAAGCACAGTGGCACTGCCTTGTGAAAGATGTGGGCAAGAGGTGGAACTCCACCTACCTCATCATGGGGCACCTGGTGGGGCAAATGAAGGTCCTGCACAAGGTGGCTTGGGTGGGTGAAATTGGACAATGATAGCACAGGCAGTGCATGTCCTCAAGCCCTTCAAGGATGCCATTGCCACTGAGACCCTCAGTGAAGAGAACACCACACCCATCCAAATTTTTCAGAAAGGAATGGTGGGCTTTCTGAAGAGGCAGGATGAGGGGCTGTAGGAGGAGCGCCTTATACCAGAGGTGGTAGCCTTGGCTGAGAGGTTATGGGATGAACTGAAGAGACAATTTGATCCCATACCTGGGCAGGAGGCGTACATTCTAGCCACCATGTGCAAACCCAGGGTGAAGTGGGAGAATGGCAACTTGCTCTGCAACCTTCACCTTGTGGAAGCAAATTTATTTATTTATTTATTTATTTACATTTATTGGCCGCCCCCTCGTGCCTACGGCATCTCGGGGCAGCTCACAACTAAAACAATAATAAAATACATAAAACCACAATATAAATAATTAAAAACTACCCCCCCCCAAACATTCCCCCTCTGTACCCTCTGCTCATGCAGAGGTTACAGAGAGAGGCATATGGCTAAATCAAGGATATAACATGGTGTGTCAACTACCTATTAATTATATATCTGTTGAAGCATAGTTACATATAGAAAATTATAATGAGAAAGGGAAGGAGAGCTGGTTTTGACCCTGGAGCAGACAAGGCAGGGGGCAGCTGGCCCCTCAGGCCAGGGTACAGGCAAGGACAAGGCACTCTTGCCAGCGCACACCCAAAGATAAGATGGCCAGCATTCCTCTCTATGAAGCGGTTCTTGGAGAAAGAGGTAGCAGCAGTTTTGATGGCAGCAGAAGGTGAAGCCAGCCAAGGCGCCTCAGCAGAAGCCTTCAACTAGTGGCATTGAAGGGGAGAGGAAGTGAAGGGTGTAGCACACCCTTTTTGAATCGACACGTGGTAGCAATGGTGGTTCTGGAAGTGGCAGCTGACTACTACTGGTGCTGGTGTTGGGGGTGGTGTTGTTAGGTCCACATCTCCTGGTGGGCAGGTTTCCCCCAGGACCTCCATGGGGAGTTTGGGCACATCTCCCTCGTCCATAGTGCACCCAAGCATAAGCAGGCCTTTATTTAGCGCCTCATCATCAACTGCTAACAGAAGGGTGAGCTAAGTTCCCCTGTTCCAAAGGCCTGGTTTTGCATAATGCTTTGGTGCTGAAAGCACAGGCAATGACAGTGGGGTTGAGTGGGTTTCCTGCTCCTGTGGACAGACCATCCTCACCTCAAGGCAAGAGCAAGGGGAACGAGAAAGGGGTCGAGGTACTGTAGGTCCTGTCTCAACCCCCCTATGTGCAGCAGGGACAGGTCCATCATGGAGGAGTCAGGGTGGGAGCAGCAGTCACAGGGATAGTGGCAACCAGTGGCAATGCCGATCAACAGGCGAGTGGGTGAGATGATTGCACTGGATGACCCACCTTTCTCTGTATTGGAGGACCTAGAGTTCAAATGGTTGATGGCACAGCTTGCGCCCTGCTACCAAATGCCCTCCTGCAACACTTTTAGCAGGAAGGTGGTGCCATCACTGCACTGGGGAGTCAGGGAACGGTTAAAGGAACAGCTGGCCAGGGCAGAGGGGTGCACTGTACACTTCACTAGTGACATCTGGAGCATCCAGAGTCATGCCTATCTTTCCCTGACAGCTCACTAATGTCAAGTGCAGGAGGTGGGAGCCATCATGAGGCAGGCTACAGGTTCAACCACTGAACACCCAGGTTTCTGATGAAAGCCACACCTCTGTGAACATTAATGCTATTATATTATTTGGTTATTAATTGGCTATTGATTGATTAATAATATTGATTACTTATTATATATATATATATATATATATATATATATATATATATATATATATATATAGTGGACCAGAAGCAACTGTCCTTCCCTTTCTCATTATAATTATCTATATACACCTATGGTGCATTATAATAGGCTACCTGGAGTACCTGTCACCAAGGGCTTCCTTGCCATGGACAATGGGGGCCAACATGATGAAGAGCATGCAGCATGGCAACTTTGTGGACATCAGGTGTGTGGCACACACCCTCCACCTGGCTGTCAAGGATACCCTGCTAGAGGAAGGAGGTGGCGGTCCCATTGTCACCCTCATAGAGACTGCTAGGAAGATTAGTAGGCACATCCACAGGAGCATGAAGGGCAGTCAGCTCCTGAAGAAAAAGCAGTTGGAGATGGGAACCCAGTAGCACCACCTCATGCAGGATGTGGGCATGAGGTGGAACTCCACCTACCTCATGATGGAGCGGCTGTTGGACCAACAGAGGGGCCTGCACGGGGTGACCCAGGTGGGTGAAATCAGGGTGGATGCAGCACTAGGGCAGGCACAGTGGCTGATAATGGCACTGGTGTGTCATATCCCGAAGCTCTTCAAGGACACCATTAAGACCTTGAGTGCTGCAACTGCTATCTTGAACCAGAGCCTTCCTTGTGACAGGTAATGGGATGGGACCACCAACATTTTGTCAATCCTATTTCAAGGAGTTAGAGGGCACTCAATGATTGTAGAATAGCCGGTAGCCAGGGAGCAGGTGAACGGGAGGTTGACCAATCTACATGGATGGAGGATTTCACCCACGGCAGGGCCAACTGTGGCAACTATGGATTTGGGTGGAACTGAAACTGTGGCAGTTCAAGCAGTGTGTATGGCATAGGGCTGAAACAAGAATCGATTTCTTTCTTGCAAAAATCTCACGAGAATTGAGAACTGTTATACAGATCTCAGGACAAGCTCAGTAGTGGTTCGATATCTCGGTTGAGAATTTTGCTCAATATACCATTTACTTTTACCATTACCATTTACCATTACTGTTTTCTGTGTACTGTGTTCTTCCCAGTAATGAGCATACACAAAAAGGTTCATGCACATTACCACGACAAATGCAGTACATGGTAAACGATAATGGTAAACAGTATATTGAGAAAAATTCTCGACTGAGGAAGTGTCAAGAACTGGGATTTTCTTGATTATCAATTGTTGCAAAAAAGGAGTTGAGTACAGGGATTCTTGGCAAGAATCAAGTGGGAAAAAAATCAAGGTTGAGTTTCAGTCCTAGTATGGTGGTGGGAGACCAGGGAGGCCTTCCTGAAATCAACTCTAGAACCATAGTCCTGGTCCTTCCTTACATCTAATTCTGTTCTCCATTCTTACTCTAAAGCCACACTGGATTCCCTTCTCCCTAAAGCTGCCGTGTCTGCATTTGGATAATGAGCAACAGGCACTGGCTTTGACATAAGCATCCCAAAGTGTGTCAAGGCATCATTTTGCAGAGAAGAACCCAGGGCGGGAAGGAGATATGTGAGAGAGACACATATTTGGACAAAAGCAGCAGCAGGAGGAGGTGGGAAGAGCGGAAGCACAGCAAGCAGGGACTGGCGCAGTGGGGGTGCACAGTCCGCACGGGCACCCCCACAGCAACACAGGCAGTCTTGGAAAGGGGAGAGGGCCCAGGACCTCGGGACCAAGGCACAGCAGGGCCCCGCAATGCACAGCGAGCTGGGTGGGAATGGTCCAGGAGGCACACGGAGACCCCACACTCACTGAGGGACCGATGGAGGGCAGCCAGGACAGCCGGTGCAGCGCTGCAGGTTCAAGGACACACACACACACCCAGAGGAAGCACTGAAGGCCAGTCCGGGGGTGCCAGAACCCCCAGGTCACACAAGCACCCAAGGAGGGGGCGGCAGCAGGTGGCAGCGCTGGCGGGTGGGGACAGGTAGCTGGACACAGGCTGGTTGGTGAGGCCATGCAGAGCACAGCACCCAGGCACCAGGGAGGGCAACCATGGAGAGAAACCCCAGGTGTGCAGGCAGACCGGGGGGTGGGGCCCAGAGGGGGCCTGGGGCCACAGGCAGGGGCAGCAATACCCCGCAAAGCAGGTTTCACCACAGCATGGCAGAAACATCAGGGAGGGAGCAGCCAGAGGGGACCGCCCCCCCCGGACAGGGGTGGGAGCCCACACGGGAGCAGGACACCGGGGGGCCGGGAGGAACTCCGGGACTCACAGGCAGCCGCTGGGTGCCACTGTGGGCCCAGGGGCCGGGCGCCCCACCCAGTCCCTGGTGGGGTCAATGGATCAAGCCCCAGCAGTACCCCAGCACGGACATGTGGTGGGCGATCAGGTAGCAGGCCTCGAAGGGATCATGCATGGAGAGACCCAGCTGGACGTCTGAACTGGACCACACTCCCAACAGGGCTGACAGCTCCACCGTGGAAGGCTCTGACACACAGCAGACAGCAGAAGGGGGCCAAGGAAATGTCCCAGCTCCAGCAGTCAGTGGTACACCGCTGCATGAGTGCGCTGGTACCCACGCACCCCGTGAACACAGGCAAAGTAGGACACGGCCAAGGCAGGGCCACCCTCAGCAAGGCACACCATGTAGGCGCCCAGCCCGCACACACTCAGTGCAGACACGGTCTCAGCCCCGGACCAGGGCACATGGGAATACTGCCTGTCCGGTATGCATCCATCAGGGAAGCAAACCAGCCCCAGGGTGTCTGCATGCAGCTGACAATCATGAGCGCTCGCCTCATAGCCGAAGTAGCGAAGTCCGGAGCTCAAGCTCGCAAAGGCACCCGCACGACTGGCTGGGCTGCCCAGGAGCAGCTTCATGGCCAGGGTATGCCACAGGTCGCACAGAAACATGGTCTCACAGAAGGTCCAGATATGGGGGGCCCCATGGGGTCCGGGGAGCGGGAGTCCAGTGGATGGACAACCAGCCATGGTCCAGCAAGACAGGGAGAATAACACCATGGACAGGGGGGGCACACATACCCTCCAGGGCCGGGAGGGCCTCTGAGGGGTCCCAAGGACAGGAAAAGCGGCCACGGACTGCAACATTGTAGCACAACAGAGCGAGGCATGGGGTGCGGACCCGGCACAGCTGCCCAACACAATAGCACTCACATAACAGCTGATTGGGACGCCAAGGCCACGGTGTTGCAAACAGGAATGGGGGGTTTGATGGGTGAAGGCATGCAGCTGCAGAAGGAGCGCACGGAACCGCGCACCCATGCAGGTGCGAGCACCCATGCGCAGCCAGCACACATAACCATGGGCACGCCCACAGACCCATGCACCCCATTGGGGGGCCCAGCCATCTGGGGGTCGGCCCCCAGCACGGCCATCCATCGGAGGGTCATAATAAATGCCCCACAACCTCCAGGGCCCCCACCACCATGGAGCAGGACAGGGAAGCCACCTACTGGATGCACCTCATGCTCGCAGCCGAGTGGTACCGCGACCACACCGAGCAGCTGTGCCTCCTTGGTGCGGAGGTACACCTGGCTGCCGGCTGCAGGTTTCCCTGGCCTGGAGAGCTGCAAGGGCCCGCAGGGTGCACCATGGCCGGAGGAGAGCCCATGTCCGGCTTAGGGCCCAGAAGCTATCCGGGGCAGACTGGCAGGCCGTGAGCCGGGACCGGACCCAGCCTGCGGCGCTCCACGAGGTGGCCAGGCACCTCCTGTGGGTGAGGGAGACCATGCGCCGGTCAGTTCAGCTTGTTATGCCCATTGAGAGCCACCTATGGGTCGCAGAGCTCCCACAGGGTTGGTGGGCGAGGGCTCTGGCCCAGTGGGATGAGGCAGCCTGGAGGGCCCACCTCAGGATGGACACGCTCACCCTGATGCGACTAGCGGAGCTTCTTACACCTGGCTAGAGTGAGAACACACCTCCATGAGGACCCCCATCCCCATGGTCCAGCGGGTGGCCATAGGGGTGTGGGCCCTGGCAATGCCCGACTCCTGCCGGTCCGTGTCCCAGCACTTCGGAGTAGGCCTCAGCACCGTAGCCTGTATCCTCCGGGATGTGTGCGAGGATGTGGAGGACGTGCTCCTGGACAGAACAATCCAGCTGGTGGACCAGGAGGCCGTGATGGTGGGATTCGCAGTCGGAGGCTTCCCCAACTGCATGAGAGCTGTGGATGGCACCCACATCAAGATCCTCCGCCCCTCTGCAGGGGAGGCAGAAGAGTATGTGAACTGGCATGGGTACCACGCCCTGCAGCTGCAGGCAGTTGAGGATCACAGGGGCCGGTTCGTAGACATCTTCATGGGCAACTGCAGTCACAATGCCCGGATCATGACCATCTCCCCCTTCTATGCCCAGATTTTCCGGGGGGATTTCGCTGACATGGGGATGACCTGGATCGAGAAGACACCGATGCCTCCCTGTATTCTGGGAGACCCTGCCTACCCCCTCACCTGCAGGTTGATGAAGGTCTACCCTGTTGCACGGACCCCTGCGGAGGTGCTATACAATACCCGCCTGTGCTCCAGCAGGACCGTGGTGGAGTGAGCCTTCGTGGCCCTCAAGCAGCGCTGGAGGAGTCTTGCAGGGCGCCTGGAATACACTGTGGAGACCTCCGCCCTGGTGATCGGGGCCTGCTGTGTGCTCCACAACATCTGCGAGACCGAGGGGGCAGCTCTGGAATACCCCAAGCCCCACCAGGCCCCCGTGCCCGTGCCCCTGTATGTGAGCACCGAGAACCCCAGGGAGTACCATTATGCCCAGCTCATCCGGGATGCCCTGGTGAGGCATATCACCTGGGGGGCCCTGGTGTGAGGGGCTCCCCGGACCATCCCCTGGTGTTCACGGGTGTGGCCCCTTTGGGGGTGCACCCCCCGTCACCCACATATGGGCCCTGGAGGCATACATGTGCTAAAACATTTATTTCACCCGCATGTACATGTGACCCCTCCACCTCTCCCTCCACCCCTGAAGTGCCCTGCCCCCTCTAGTGCCCCCCCTAACACCGCCCTCCCCCTCCCTCCCCATCCCCCCCTCATTTCCGGGATCTGCCCCGTGAGCGCCCAGTGTGGGCCATGGATCCCTGTGAGCTCCCCTCATCCTCGCTGTCTGTGTTCCCAGCAGTGTCTTGGACCTCCTCCAGGTCTGGCAGGGGGGGCTGTGGATGGGGGGAGGGAGGGGACGGGTACCAGGGGGCCCCCTGTGGTGACTGCACCCTCCTGAGGCCGGGGGGCACCAGGAGGCGGATGCGTGGCCCCTGAGGGCGCGGGGCTGGCTGGGGTACCTGAGCTGGGGACGGGGGCACCGAGGGGCCTGGCATGGGGCCCTGGGCAGGCAGGGTGCCCGGGGGCATGGCTGCCATCATGTAGACACACATCGTGCTGGTGTGTAGGAGCAGGAAGGTCCCAATATCGTGGGACCTATCCATCTTCGCAGAGTGCTCCCGCACCATGACTGTGATGCTTGCTCCAGCCTCCCGAGTGCCTCCACCTGCCTGCTGTGCTCCCGGCGCTCCCGCCTCTGCTCCAGGTGCACCTTGGCCTGGAGCCTCATGTCCCTTGCCTCTGCCCGCTACAGGGACCGCTCGATGGCCGCCTCCATCCAGTCCACGGCCACTATCATCCTCTCCCCCTGTTCCTCCGAGGTCCGGACGATCTCCTCCGCCTGGTCCACCCTCCTCTTGCGGACCCGTGCCCGGTATGCTCCATCTCACGCTAACATTGCGTAAATTAAAATTGATGTCCAACTTCGTGTGTTCTGTGCTGCAGAATTGCTCGAGTCTTGTTATGTACGAATCTCCAATGATCCAAATGTTCTGCATTATGTCTTACTAGAACACACCAAGCAATTACTTATCAGTAGGCTGTCGTTTAAAAAATGTATTTAAGAATTGTCTTAAATGAACTTACCTAAAGTCTGTGGCAGAGCAAAAGATGTGTTTTTTCCTGCAGACTGTCTGCAGAATATATCAGGGGAGGCGAACTGCACAGTAAATGGAAAATGAGGATGTTAGCGCATGTGTATTATTTTTAGTTTGCATATTTTTTAAATATTTAATTTCTCTCAAAAAGGAAGAAAAAAATTTCATCTGTTTTTTGGTATAAGTACAATTGTATTTAACTATAGTACAACTACAATTGTAGTTGTATTATTGTATATTGTATTGTATTGTATAGCGTAGTTGTACAATCATGAAAATAAAATTAAAATAACCAAAGTTTTTTCAGGGACTCTAAAAGTTGTGGGAATGGGAATAGTGGCAGTTGCAGAACATAATTTGCTACCTTGTAAAAAATGTTCTTCGGGATGGCTCTGAACATTGTCACAATGCCAACACAACTTCAAAGTACTGTTTGTAGATGAACGGCAAGGTTCATTGTTTACCGCGTGTGGCATCGAGACTGTCATCATTCGTGTGATTGTTCAAACAAGTAATCAGTGCTTGATATGACTGTGTATATAACGGCATGTCCCGGGCCCCCTAAGTTTGTGCTCGGTCGGCTTCCAAATTCAGGGCCGGCCAGGCGGGGAGCCCCCCTTTCTCTCCAGGATGCCCCCTTGAGGGACAGGGACAACACCCTGCCCTCCTGTAGGGACACTTCGCAGGCCAAGGCCTGGGCCTAGGGTTCCGTGCCCTGCACCTGCTCCCTCCTTGAGGCCCTCCTTCCAAACCCCCAACCACTCCGTGACCCTGCCTCCCCTTTTCCCCTGGATCTACTGTTCTGCCTGGCTATATCCACAGTCCTCTCCCGTGACCCCCTGCACCGCCGGATCCTCTCACCCCCCCCTCTGTGTCTCGCCCCAGTTCTCTTTTATGCAGCCCACGCCTCTTCCACAGGTGCGTCGGCCTCTCTCCGGCTTTGGCTGGGCTCTCCCTGATGACGTCATCGGCTTGTCTCTCCCCGCGATTCCCAGCTCTGCCCCTCCCGCCGGGTGGCTCCTCACTCCTGGCGCGTCCTCCCTATCGGCGCGAGGCTCTTACTCTCTGCTGGTCTGCCTCCCACTCCTGAGGCCCATCAGGGCTACCGCCGGTGTCGGGTAAGCCTCCTTGTCCTCGCTGAGGCCCCCGCGCCCCTCCGTGGCATCGGGGCCCGGGCCGACCGGTCTGTCACACACACACCCCTTCAAGACGAGGTCCCCGGGGGGTGCGGGCCCGGGTGCGGACTCGCCCTGCCGAGACAAAAAGTCAGCATTAGTATGGAATAGCCCGGCCCTATGCTGGATGTTGAAGCTATAGGGCTGGAGGGATAAGTACCATTGCATTAGGTGTGCGTTCGTGTCCTTCATGGTGGCCAGCCACTGTAGCGGGGCGTGGTCGGTGACGAGGGTAAAGGCCACTCCGGCCAGATAGTAGCGTAAGGAGACCACCGTCCACCGCACGGCTAGCGCCTCCTTTTCAATGGTGGCGAACGCTCGTTCCCGGGCACTCAACTTACGACTAATGTATGCCACTGGGTGTTCCTCCCCTTCTCCCATTTGGGACAACACTGCTCCGAGTCCCTCCTCGGACGCGTTTGTCTGTACTATGAATGGTCTGCTGAAGTCGGGTGTATGTAACATGAGGCCGTACATAGTTTGTCCTTTAAAGCCTGAGAGGGCCCTTCGGAGTAGGTCCATCCACTAGATGGGACCTACCTGGCGCTTCCCGGTGAGATCTGTCAGAGGGGCCGCTAGGGTTGCAAAGTGGGGCACATGTTTGCGGTAGTACCCAGCCATCCCCAGAAACTGCTGGATTTGCCGTTTCGACTGGGGTGGGGGCCAGTCCCGTACTGCTCGTATCTTGTCCCAAAGGGGCTTAATTGTTCCTTGCCCCACCTGATAGCCCAGGAACATTACCTCCCTGAGTCCCAGCCAACACTTCCGGGGGTTTGCCATGAGTCCTGCCCGCGCTAAGGCGGAGGCTATTTGTTGCAGGTGGGTCACGTGCTCCTCCCAGGAGGGACTGAATACAATGATGTCGTCGATGTAGGCTGACGCGTACGCACGGTGTGGGGTCAGCACCGCGTCCATCAGCCTCTGGAAGGTGACGGCTGCTCTGTGCAGCCTGAAAGGCATCCGTATAAACTGAAAGAGCCCCATCGGGGTGGCGAAAGCCGTCTTCTCCTGGGCTCGAACGGTAAGGGGTATTTGCCAATACCCCTTCATCAGGTCTAGCGTGGATAGGTATTGCACTTTTCCCAGCTGCTCTAACATCGCATCTATCCATGGCATGGGATAGGCATCGAACCTCGATATCGCGTTGACCAGAATTCCGGAAGTAGATGCAAATCGGGTGGAGCCGTCGGGCTTCCCTACCAAGACCGGTTGACTCCTCCATGGGCTAGTGGACTCCTTGATGACCCCTAGCTCCAGCATCATCTTTACTTCACGTTCCATTATCTTCTGTAGGTGGTGCGGGTGTCGGCGAGGAGCCTCACAGATCACCTTTCCGGGCTCGGTACAGATGTCATGGTAAACTGCGTTGGTATGCCCAGGAACAGCGGTAAAGATGGTGCGGAAGGAGGAGAGCAGGTGTTCCAGCTGTCTGCATTGCGTTGGGGAGAGATCCTTCCCGAGGAGGACCCCTGCGACCCCCCCATCTCCGACGGGTTCCTCCCCCCTGAGTGGGCCCACGTCGGTGACCATCGACTCCTGGAACGCCCCGTCCTGCTCCGTCCACTCCTTTAGCATATTCACGTGGTACGTCTGGAGTTCGGGTCATCGACCGGGCTGCCGGATGAGGTAATCGACTTCACTCATCTGCCTTACCACCTCGAAGGGTCCCTGCCAGGTGGCCAGCAGTTTGGATTCGCTGGTCAGCAGGAGTATCAGCACCCTCTGTCCGGGCCGCAGCACCCTCACCTGTGCCTTCCGATCATAGAAGACCTTTTGTTTGTGCTGTGCCTCCAACCCATTCCACCCGGCCCATTCCCATACCCTTTTTAATTTTTCCCTCATTTGGGCCACATACTGGACCACGTTGTCCTGGGCGTTCGGGGCCTCCTCCCAGCCCTCTTTGGCTAGGTCTAATAGGCCCCGGGGCCTTATTACAATAAAGGATAATGGAAAATGTAAAGTGCAGCTGTACCAAAATTACTTTAGCTGCTTAAGCACTAAATTAGCTGTTAATTAAAGCACAGTTTAGAAGAATTAGAATAAAAGTTCAAGCATTTACACAAAAACCTTCTTATGTTATCCAAAAACGATGTTATTATATGAATTAGGAGGAAGGGATAGGATTCTCTCTCCTCAAGTCACTATGTGGTGCTTTGTCGCGGAGCACGGAATATCAGAGTGTGTTTACAAACACAGACACTGGCGGCGCGGCTCCAACAGTCACTCACTCTCACTGTGATTGCGGCTCAAGAGGGAGAAACAAGCTACAAACACACCTATTTATACTTAATGGTGAAGGTGGGACATGTCTCTCTGGGAAAGGCCTAGCCAATGAAATGAAAAATCCCTAGAGACAATGAAATTGGCCAATGAAATCCGATCATGCCGCCGGGTCTCGCGATACTTTGTATTCAGGGTGGCGGAAACATGATACAATGATCAGATAATCACAAAGGTTCCGCGGCCGATGGAAAGGGGAGTTGGTGCCGCTTCTTACTGGAATCTGAATTTCTACGGCTCGAGGGCTCAAAACTTTGAGAACAGGTACAGGCTTTTTCCAGTGAGGCCTTAAGGAAGGATCCCTTATAACAGCCTTTTCCTGTACCAGCTGGCCTTCCTGTGGAATCCAAACTCAAGGAACAGAATTAATATTATTGTTAGGCTGGGGAGAAGTCAGTTCTGCTCTTAATTCATCTATCAGTGCCAACTGCTCCTGTCAAGAAATAAAAGGAAGTGAGGCCAGCTGTTCTAAAGGAGTGGTCATGTCCTTTGCATATAGCAATTTATAAGGAGTTAAGTGACAATCACTCCTAGGGAGGTTATTAAGTCCAAGCTGTACCAGAGGAAGCAGATAATACCACTGCCGGGATCTCCCCACCAATAGCTTCGTTAAAGCTTGTTTTATCTCTCCATTTTTCCTTTCCACAACCCCAGCACTTTGGGGGTGATAAGGTGTGCTATATTCCAACACTATCCCAAAACTCTTTGCAAAACTTTGCATTTGGTGAGAGGTGAAGGCACCTCCCTTGTCAAAGTGCAGGATACATGGAAGCCCAAGCGAATGAAGGAGGTGAGAGTTTGAACAGTGGTAGAGGCAGATTGATCTCATGTGGGGTAAATCCATACAAATCCAGTAAAAGCATCAACAATAACCAAACAGTGATTATGCCCATGGGAAGGTGTAAACGACCAATATAATCCATATACACCTTATCGAAAGGAGACTGAGACTTAGGATTTTTTTGGTAAGGTGGTCTGGTAACTGAACAAGGGTTTGTTCTTAAGCAAGGTTCACACTGGGCCAAACACCATTGGACTTGTTTGCGCAGTCCAGGCCACCAATAAGAATGCTGTAAAGATTCAACTGTGCCATTAACACCTTGGTGGACGTGTCCAAGACTATTGTGAGCCTCTTGTATTAATTTAGGTCCTATGTCAACAGGGGGTATTACACATTTCTCCCTGTTAGTGAATGTTGCAACACACTTCCCATCTTCTAGGGCATAATCATAGGTAGAAGGGTAACCCTTAGGGTTAATAGAATCTGGGTTGATGCATTGAGATAGGTGCTGGGAGCACACGGTGGGGCTGTCATCCATGACACCGAAGACTCAGGGGGCCTCACAGTCAACTTCAGGGGGTCACGAAGGGGGCTGGGACTGGTTGGCCCACCAGAGGCATATAGTGGGGGCACTGAAGCATGACCCGGCAGTATCACAGCTCTGCCCTGTGGTGGGCAATGATATAGTAGACCTCGAACAGATCCAGCATGGTTAGCCCCACCTGAACATCATCACAGAACCACACAGCAGCCAGCGCCAACACCTCCGGTCTGGTGGCCCCCGACAAGGTATAGTCAGCAGCAGGGGGCCATGGCATGTGCCTGAACTCCAACAGGCAGTTATAAGCCACCCCACATGACTGCTGGTAGCCACGGGCCCCGTGGATGCAGCAGAAGAAGGAAACAGCTAGGGAAGGGCCCCCCTCCTCCAGACAGCTCATGAACCTGGCCAGGCCGCAGACCAAGAGGGCGGACATGGTTCCCGCCATGGACCATGCCACATGTGAGCACCTCATCTCCATAATGTGCCCATCAGGAAAGGGACGGAGGCCAAGCGCCTCTGCACGGGGCCGGCACGCGTTACTGCTCGCCTCATAGCCGAAGTAGTGAAGTCCAGAGCTCAGACTTGCATAGGCACCAGAGAGGGTGTCCGGGCAGCACAGGAGCGACTACACATCCGGGGACTGCCACAGGTCACATAGGGCCATGGACTCCCAAAGGTCCAGCTATGGGGGGGGCGCCAAGCGAGCCGGGGTGTGGATGCCCGGGGCAGCACTGCATGGTCCTGTGGGCAGAGGGTCTGAGAAGCAAGGAAAGAGGGACCCCATGATGCCATGTGGGCTGGGGAGCTGGGGAAGCCCAAGGACATGCAATAAGGCCACAGGCCACAACAGAGCAAGGCTAGCAAGTGATGCATGGGGAGCGGACCCAGAACACCTGCAGGAATTGAGTGCACAGACTGTCCAGCAAGCACTGATAGCAGGGAGGTGATGACAATAGGCAACCTGTTGTGGACCGCACTGATGGGCACATGCGGGCCTGGGGCCCGAGCCCCCAGAACGGGAGCGCAGGTGCACCTAGGGGAGGGGCGCTGTTTTTAGGGACACACCAGCCAGCAGGCGATCCGATTCCCTGCCCCCTTCCTGTTACCATGAAGCAGACAATAAAACTGTTGTTGTAGCTACACCTCGTGTTTATTGTCCATACAGTGCCCCTTGTGACCTCCCCATTCCCCCCGCCTCACTCACCCTCCACTCTCTTTTCCCATCATTCTCCATCCCACCACGATCCCCTGCTGCTGTGTGCCCTTTAAATCTCCCTCCCCGGTCTGTGTGTTGCGCGTTTCCTGGCAGCGACACTGCGTGCTCTCACCATGGCTGGGAATCATTCGTTCTGATTCCACCTGGTGGTTGGCATTCAGTCGTTACTTTTTGCAGTTTCCCAGTGGGAATCGCTTTCACCATGCTTCCGGGGATGGCCCCGTCCCATTCTCCGGAAGCATGGTTGGCTTTGGCCCATGCGGGTGATTGACTGTGGTGAACATCTGGATGCCGCCGATCAGATGTTCAAGGAACTTTGGTCATGCCGTGGCATTGTCTGTGGTTCACTGTGGTTGACTGTGATCTCGTAATATCGGTAATTACCCTGAGGAGGCTTTCATTGCATCCTTTGCCAGTAAGTCTACAAGGGTGTTCCTGTTAACATGAGATCCATATTTGGAATGGCCTGGCACATGCATTACAGTAATCAGTGGCTTCTCATCCAAAAGTGTTGCTAATTTTTGCCATCTATGGAGATGGATGGGAGATGGACGCAGGATGCTCAACATTTCTTATCCTGCTAGATCTCGTGGCTGCTTTTGACACCATGGACCATGAGCTGCTGTTGAGTAGGGATGGGCGAACAGGTTGATGTACGTGTTCGGTTTTGTTCGGTCTGCATGTTCGGTTCGCTTGTTCGGTTTGATCACCGGGTCCGTGTTTGGTCATGTTTGGTTCAGTCATGTTCGGTTCGGTCACATTCGGTGAACTAACGCGAGAGCGTGATCGCGCCGGAAACAGGAAATTTGTGTGCGTGCAAGCTGCATGGCAAGTGGGTGTGTGTTTGGCTGGGTGTCTGTTTGGTTTGGGTGTTTGGGTGTGCTGTTGTGGTTGGTGAGTGTTAGTGTGTGGGGTGTGCTGTTGGACTGTGTGCGTGTGTGATTTGTGGGGTTTTTAAAAAAAAAAAAAATAATGAAGAAGGCGGCAGTGATGCTTGCCCAGATGGGGGCCAACTTGGTTGTGGAGGATGCAGAGGAGGAGGAAGAGGTTGCTGCCCCTACACCTCAGGTGGTGGTGCCCAGCTCCTCAGAGGAGGAGCAAGTGGAGGAAGTGGTGGCCTCTGGAGGTGCTGGCAGGTTTGTAAAAAATGTTTTTTATTCCATAGGCACAGAGAGGGGTGGGGTACTTTAGTGTGTGAGCGGCAGCAGCCAGAGCACCCCCACCCAAGCATGTGCCAGGCCAGCAAGGGTCTCCACTTGCCATCCCCTTCCCTAGGCAACCCCAAAATCAGGGCGGGATTTGAACGTGCCAGGCAGGGGCTTTCTAGTTGCAGTCTGTTGCATCCCCTGACCCCTTTGCAGTGCACCCTGGGCAGGGCTGGTGCGTAACATCCCCTAGCACTCTCTGTATGGTGTAGAGATAGGGGGAGGGTACTGTATTGTGTGGGGGGATCAGACGTGAGCAGCACCACCACCCAAACACATGTTGTCTATGTGTTCCTGTTTCAGAGAGGATTCCAATGCTGCTGACCCCAGCAGCACTGATGCTGGGCAGCGCAGGACCCGAAGCCATAGCCATCGGAGCCAAAATCCGAACATTGGATGGACCAGGTCCAATGTCTGGAAATGTTATGAGAACGAGGACGAGTTCGCCATATGCAACGTAAGGCATGGTGGCTGCAAGAGAGAGACTGGTTCTCCCACCCACTTGTGGAGTCATAGTACAGACAGGGCTTCACACAGACCATTGGTCTGACACAGTATGGCACTTCTTATATCCCTATATTTGTTTTTATGCTTTTTAGATCTGCAAGAAAAGATTGAGGAGACAGAGGGAGGGCACCACGTCCGGGCTGCTTTTGCATCTCGAGAAGGCCCACGGCCAGAAGGTGGCTCGGGCCCAGGAAATTGGTGGCAGCATGGCCGTGGAGCAGCAGAGGAGGGGGGCGAAGGCAAAACAGAAGAGGCACCATGTGCAAAGTCCTTTTACCTCCTCCAGCTCGGATGTGGAGCCCACCGAGATGAGGCTGGAGTCTTCAGCAGCAAGGGCCTTTAGAGTTGAGGTGCAGGGGACCAACCGGGACTTTGTGCACCACCTGAAACTAATTGAGGACCGACTGGTGGTACAGTTTCAGGCGCTAGAGGTCAGGGAGAAGAAGGTGGAGGTATACTCGGAGTACATCTCCAAGTATGTCTCCACCGAGAGGGCAGACCTGGAGCTATTCCACCAGTCAGTCTGGAACTGGCAGGCAGCCTTGGTAGGGGCCGTTGAATATGCCATAGAACATGGCTATGAAATGCCAACAGGTGCACCCGCGGCCCCTAGGTCCCCTGCACCACTGATGCCTTTCACCCAAGTTCCAGGGGGCAGGCCCAAAGACTGAGTTTAAAGTTTAGTGGTTAAGTTTCCTTTTTTAAAAAAAATGTTTGGTTTACTGTTTATATTGTTGTTGTTCGTGAACTTGTTGTTGTGTTGTTAATAAAAGTTATATTTGTTGTTATTGTTTTGAGCTTTGTTTGAACTTTCAAATATTTTATCCCCCTGTGCAGAAGTTCAGACTGGCAGGTGGCATATTTTCATACAGCTTGTTGATCCCTACCATCACACAGCACCTGCCACCCCATGTAGCGTATTTATTAACCCAAAGATGTGCCAGCTGCAGGGTCTCAACTTGCAGACGGCACCCTAGGAGGTGCAGGGCTTGTGTTTGGGTGGGTGGGTGGGTGTGACAGAGACAAAGTGAAACTGGCTCCTTGGCAGTGGGGAGCAGGTGGCGGTAGCAAGTGGTAGGAGGGTTTTTTTAATACCATCCAGCAGCTTCAGTGGGCATCCACGGTTGGGTGTGGAGGAGTAGGATGTTGGTGGTGGGGCAGGCTGGTGTGTGGGCAACAGGCTTCTGCCTTCTGGATGCAGTGGAATGGAATACAGCCCCCAGTGATGGACTGATGGCCCATAATCTCCTGATGGTTCCTGTGATGGGCATACATAACTGACTCAGGTCCAGTGGAATGACAGCCTATGGGTGTTGAATGATGTCCCTGGAATTAGTGCTTGCCGTTTGGACAGACTTCATTCAATGATTGATAAATCATGGGCAGGCACATATAATATGTTGTGTGTTATCACCATCCCATTCATGTATGTTTGCTGTTCATTCCATGTGTGCATTGAGGATGACCACAGATGAGATCTCTTGCTGTTTTTCTCCAGCTTGATCGGGATGCACCTCTCCACCTTCACCCACATCACTCATTCCAGCAGGGAGCCTATCTCTCTCTCTCTTTCTGGCCACATGGTGCAGGTGACAGACAGTAGCATGGGTGGGATCGTGTCTGTCTCTCCTTCAAGCAGTAGTTGGACTTTCTCTCTCTCTCTCTTATTTCTCTCTCTCTCTCTCTCTCTCTCTCTCTCTCTCTCTTGGCTGCAACCTGGGCGGGCAGAAAGGCACCTTGGCATAAGAGGCAGGAATGCAGGCTGAGGCAGGCTGGCTTTGAGTTTGGCGGCAACCTGGGGTACAGAACCCTTGTCACGAATAGCATATAGGCCAAGGCCTGGGTGGGGGTGCATCTCCATGAGTGGAATGACAGCATATGCGAGGAGTTCTAGACAATGAGGGGAAACAGTGAAGCTAGTAAAACTCCCCACCCACACCTCATAGTCACCTAAGTAAATAAAACCCACATACTACATAAATGTGACAGACACAAACATATGGGTATAATGTCACGTTACCAATCCCTCTAACCCCCGATTGTCACCCATTGGCATGCCTTTGCTAATCTGCACACATTGTGTGACATACTTTATTGATGTCCCCATGCATGGGAGCCATCAGCACCCTAACGTCCAAGAGCATTGAGGTCCAAGCTAAGAATGATGAGGGGACAGGGGTAAGGGGGATGGGCAGGGACAGGTGCCTGCTGGCTGGAGAGGTTTATAAAAAGTTGTGAGAGGATCCAGCAGCCTTCGGTTTGTGTCAAAGAGTCTTATGGGGAAAACAAGTACAAAACCCAAGATAAAGAAGCAGAAGACTAACAAGAGATGCCATTGCCTTCCAAAGAGAAATTTGTGGTGGTTTGTGAGGAAACAAGGAGCAGCTCTCCTGGTATCACCTCCAAGAGTTCAGTGTTGTGTGTGATAACATGCTGCAGGGGCTTGGCCGGTATCTTGGAGGTAGGGGAATATTGGTGCACTACTTCCCCCTTCCCCCACATTCCTGTGCAAGGATTGTTGGCCCCAGACCCAGGACGGTGGGTCCTGGGGCTAGAGTGGCAGCTTCTGGATCTTGGCCACAGCCCTCCCTGCCTGTAACTTGGCCCTGGGACCCTGGAGGCAGTTCCCGGGGCTGGAGTGGCTGTTTCATGGTGCTGTGGAATGACAGCGCAGAGTCCAAGGAATGATGGCCCCAGAACCATTACGGTGGGTCCCAGGGCTACGTTGGCAGATTCTAGGTTTTGTCCACAGCCCTCCCTGCCTGTAACTTGACCCTGGGACCCTGGTGGTGGGTTCTGGGGCTGGAGTGGCTGTTTCATGGTGCGGTGGAATGACAGCACAGTGTGCGAGGAATGATGGCTCCAGACCCATCACGGTGGGTCCCGGGGCTAAGGTGGTAGCTTCTGGATCTTGACCACAGCCCTCCCTGCCTGTAAATTGGCCATAGGACCCTGGTGGCAGTTCCCGGGACTGGAGTGGCTGTTTCATGGTGTGGTGGAATGACAGCACAGTGTCCAAGGAATGATGGCCCCAGAACCACAACAGGAGCTGTTGTCAGTAGGGGTCCTGCTGCTGGTGCTACCGCTAGGGCTGGGGGCAGGGATAGACCCAGATAGCTGGAAGGGGTCGCTGCTCCCACTCCCACCATCCCCAGGGGCATCCCGCTGCATGGCCCACTCTNACCCAAGTTCCAGGGGGCAGGCCCAAAGACTGAGTTTAAAGTTTAGTGGTTAAGTTTCCTTTTTTAAAAAAAATGTTTGGTTTACTGTTTATATTGTTGTTGTTCGTGAACTTGTTGTTGTGTTGTTAATAAAAGTTATATTTGTTGTTATTGTTTTGAGCTTTGTTTGAACTTTCAAATATTTTATCCCCCTGTGCAGAAGTTCAGACTGGCAGGTGGCATATTTTCATACAGCTTGTTGATCCCTACCATCACACAGCACCTGCCACCCCATGTAGCGTATTTATTAACCCAAAGATGTGCCAGCTGCAGGGTCTCAACTTGCAGACGGCACCCTAGGAGGTGCAGGGCTTGTGTTTGGGTGGGTGGGTGGGTGTGACAGAGACAAAGTGAAACTGGCTCCTTGGCAGTGGGGAGCAGGTGGCGGTAGCAAGTGGTAGGAGGGTTTTTTTAATACCATCCAGCAGCTTCAGTGGGCATCCACGGTTGGGTGTGGAGGAGTAGGATGTTGGTGGTGGGGCAGGCTGGTGTGTGGGCAACAGGCTTCTGCCTTCTGGATGCAGTGGAATGGAATACAGCCCCCAGTGATGGACTGATGGCCCATAATCTCCTGATGGTTCCTGTGATGGGCATACATAACTGACTCAGGTCCAGTGGAATGACAGCCTATGGGTGTTGAATGATGTCCCTGGAATTAGTGCTTGCCGTTTGGACAGACTTCATTCAATGATTGATAAATCATGGGCAGGCACATATAATATGTTGTGTGTTATCACCATCCCATTCATGTATGTTTGCTGTTCATTCCATGTGTGCATTGAGGATGACCACAGATGAGATCTCTTGCTGTTTTTCTCCAGCTTGATCGGGATGCACCTCTCCACCTTCACCCACATCACTCATTCCAGCAGGGAGCCTATCTCTCTCTCTCTTTCTGGCCACATGGTGCAGGTGACAGACAGTAGCATGGGTGGGATCGTGTCTGTCTCTCCTTCAAGCAGTAGTTGGACTTTCTCTCTCTCTCTCTTATTTCTCTCTCTCTCTCTCTCTCTCTCTCTCTCTCTCTCTTGGCTGCAACCTGGGCGGGCAGAAAGGCACCTTGGCATAAGAGGCAGGAATGCAGGCTGAGGCAGGCTGGCTTTGAGTTTGGCGGCAACCTGGGGTACAGAACCCTTGTCACGAATAGCATATAGGCCAAGGCCTGGGTGGGGGTGCATCTCCATGAGTGGAATGACAGCATATGCGAGGAGTTCTAGACAATGAGGGGAAACAGTGAAGCTAGTAAAACTCCCCACCCACACCTCATAGTCACCTAAGTAAATAAAACCCACATACTACATAAATGTGACAGACACAAACATATGGGTATAATGTCACGTTACCAATCCCTCTAACCCCCGATTGTCACCCATTGGCATGCCTTTGCTAATCTGCACACATTGTGTGACATACTTTATTGATGTCCCCATGCATGGGAGCCATCAGCACCCTAACGTCCAAGAGCATTGAGGTCCAAGCTAAGAATGATGAGGGGACAGGGGTAAGGGGGATGGGCAGGGACAGGTGCCTGCTGGCTGGAGAGGTTTATAAAAAGTTGTGAGAGGATCCAGCAGCCTTCGGTTTGTGTCAAAGAGTCTTATGGGGAAAACAAGTACAAAACCCAAGATAAAGAAGCAGAAGACTAACAAGAGATGCCATTGCCTTCCAAAGAGAAATTTGTGGTGGTTTGTGAGGAAACAAGGAGCAGCTCTCCTGGTATCACCTCCAAGAGTTCAGTGTTGTGTGTGATAACATGCTGCAGGGGCTTGGCCGGTATCTTGGAGGTAGGGGAATATTGGTGCACTACTTCCCCCTTCCCCCACATTCCTGTGCAAGGATTGTTGGCCCCAGACCCAGGACGGTGGGTCCTGGGGCTAGAGTGGCAGCTTCTGGATCTTGGCCACAGCCCTCCCTGCCTGTAACTTGGCCCTGGGACCCTGGAGGCAGTTCCCGGGGCTGGAGTGGCTGTTTCATGGTGCTGTGGAATGACAGCGCAGAGTCCAAGGAATGATGGCCCCAGAACCATTACGGTGGGTCCCAGGGCTACGTTGGCAGATTCTAGGTTTTGTCCACAGCCCTCCCTGCCTGTAACTTGACCCTGGGACCCTGGTGGTGGGTTCTGGGGCTGGAGTGGCTGTTTCATGGTGCGGTGGAATGACAGCACAGTGTGCGAGGAATGATGGCTCCAGACCCATCACGGTGGGTCCCGGGGCTAAGGTGGTAGCTTCTGGATCTTGACCACAGCCCTCCCTGCCTGTAAATTGGCCATAGGACCCTGGTGGCAGTTCCCGGGACTGGAGTGGCTGTTTCATGGTGTGGTGGAATGACAGCACAGTGTCCAAGGAATGATGGCCCCAGAACCACAACAGGAGCTGTTGTCAGTAGGGGTCCTGCTGCTGGTGCTACCGCTAGGGCTGGGGGCAGGGATAGACCCAGATAGCTGGAAGGGGTCGCTGCTCCCACTCCCACCATCCCCAGGGGCATCCCGCTGCATGGCCCACTCTGCCTGCCTGACCTTCTGGACTAGCATAACCTTCCGGAGGCCATAGACCACAGTCTTATGGGCCATGCTGCCCTTGATCCTGGGGCCAAACATGGTTGCCAGGACATAATCGTCCCAGCCCAAGAGCTCATTGAAGCGTGCACTCAGGCCCGCCTTCAACTTCTGAGCAAGGTCAGTTGCCTCATTGGACATTCTCCTGCCCTGAGGGCCACGATAATGCCCCCCCCTGCCCCCAGAATCTCATCCAGACTGCTGCGGAGACTATGCACCTGCGGGGTCACCCCTGACTGAGGGTGGCGGTGGAGCTGCTCAATGTCTCTGTGACACCCAGTTTAGGAGATAATCTCCCATTCCTCCATTTTACCCTGGAGGTGCCTCGATGTCTGTCTCCAGTTCAACCTGAAGCAGTGCAGCTTTCTGTTCAAGAAGCCGCTCGAGCATCAGGAAGGTGGAGTTCCAACGGGTGAAGACATCCTGCATAAGGGTGTGCACTGGGGACCCTTGATCGGCCTGCTTCTCCCAGAGGAGCACGCTGCCCTTCATGCTGCGGTTGAAGAAGTCTGTAAGCTTCCTCCCCTGGTCGACCAGGTAGTTAGGGGTGCCTGGCCCAATCCCCTTCTCCCCTAAGCCCAGAGCATCCTTCACCACAAGATGGAGGGTATGTGCAGTGCAAGGGATGCTCATGAAGCCCCCATCATGGACTTCCTTAAGGATATTGGCCGCGTTGTCTGTGACCACACACCCCTTGGTGAAGGCCTCACCTGGCATGACCCACTCCTTCACCATGGTGGCCAAGGCTGCCTCGAGGTTCCTCGCAGTGTGGGAGCTGTCCATAACTTGGGCCTGAAGCAGGGCCCACCTATACCCTGCTTTAGGGCCCCTCCTGCCACTGCCTAGCAATGCCTCTGTGTCCTGCCACCAATGTGCCATCACCGCCAGGTAGGCATGCTGGGTGTTTCTGGCGGACCACAGGTCTGTCATAAAGTGGACCGTTGCACCCCCAGTCCCTGCCAGCAGCTCCCTCACCCGCTCCTTCAAAGCCCTATAGACCTGTGGCATCACAGTCCGACTCAGGGTGGAGTGGGAAGGCAGCTTAAAGTTTGGGGCCAGGAACCCAATCAGCCGCTGGAAGCCCTTGACCTCCACAATGGACAAGGGCTGGACATCCAGGACAATCATCTCGGTCAACAGGTGCTTGCCTTTCTCCTGGAAGTCTGTGCCACAGCGCCCTGCCGATGGCCTTGACACATCGCCCCACCCCATCTCCTCCATAGTGGACTGATGGCACTGCTGGGGAGGCACCTGCTGTTGTTCTGCCCCCATACTGCTCCTGCTGGTAGAGGCAGCAGCAATTGGTGCAGGACGCTGGCCCGCTGAATGAGCCAGGTGACTGGCCGCTGGAGTCGGGAACCCACAGGCATCCACTTCCCCTGCCTTCCCATTCAGCAACACAGCACTGTGGCATGTCTTGAGGTGCTTGGCCATTGCAGTTGTGCCAATTTTGGCAAGCACCTGCCCGCGCTTCACCACCATCTTGCACAACGTGCACTGCACCTCTCTGGAATCATCTGCCCATACCAGTTTAAAATGATTCCAGACTGAGGATTTTTTTTCCCCTCCTGCCTTCTTGCCCTCCCCGGCAGACGCACTGTTGCCAGCGCTGCTGGGAGGGGGAGAAATTTGTGGCACTGGCGATGCAGCTCTGGGAGGAGGGTCAGACATCGCCTCATGTACAGAGATCTCTGCGGCAGTAGTGTCACTGACTGCCTCTTCCTCACTGTCCCCGGTGATCACGGTAATATCCCATGAAGGGGAGTACTGTGACCCAGAGGCTAGACTGCCCGTGCCTGCCATGCTGCTGGCACTCTCCCTGAACCCCCCTCTGTAGCTGCTAGTGCTGCTGCTGTTGCTGCTGCTGCTGCTCCTCTCCCTAGTACTGACATTGCCTGGGGATTAGGCCCTGGTTCTAGCAGCCAGGGTGGGATCCACCAGCTCTGGACTGCTGGGTATTACCTCGACTGTGGGGGACATTGGTGGCACTGGAGGAACATTGGAAGCAGCCCCAGCACTTGCTCCAGCACCACCCACAGCAGAGACAGATGCATCCAGGTCCTGCAGGCCTTCCAGTGCCCTGCGTGGCAGTGGAGGGCACTGCCAGGAGGCGATGCAGAACAGCCTGTTGCCCTAAAGCAGGCCTGCTTATTTGGGTGGGGGGGGTGGTGGTGATGCGCTCTGCCTCTGGCTACTGCTCCTGCCTGCTGCCGCTCCCCATGCACAGCCCCACCTGCCTCTGGCATGTGCCCCATTGCCTCCCCTATGGACAGCAGACCGGCCTCTCCTTCCCTTCTCAATTTCTCTCTCCAAAATAATGTTTTTATATTGTTTCTGGTAGAGTGGGACTCTTAGACCGGCTTACCTGATCCTAGCTGCCTGACAGTCCCATCTGTGTGGGTCCTGAGAGGGGGAGGAGTTAAGCAGCCCACGGCAAGTTCAAAAGAGCTGCATGAAGCCTCCGGTGGCGTAGAGAGGGGCTCTTAGACCGGCTTACCTGATCCTAGCTGCCTGACAGTCCCCAGCTGTGTGGGTCCTGAGAGGGGGAGGAGTTAACCAGCCCACGGCAAGTTCAAAAGAGCTGCACGAAGCCTCCGGCGGCGTAGAGCGGGGCTCTTAGACCGGCTTACCTGATCCTAGCTGCCTGACAGTCCCCAGCTGTGTGGGTCCTGAGAGGGGGAGGAGTTAACCAGCCCACGGCAAGTTCAAAAGAGCTGCACGAAGCCTCCGGCAGCATAGAGCGGGGCTCTTAGACCAGCTTACCTGATCCTAGCTGCCTGACAGTCCCCAGTTGTGTGGGTCCTGAGAGGGGGAGGAGTTAACCAGCCCACGGCAAGTTCAAAAGAGCTGCACGAAGCCTCCAGCGGCGTAGAGCGGGGCTCTTAGACCGGCTTACCTGTTCCTAGCTGCCTGACAGTCCCCAACTGTGTGGGTCCTGAGAGGGGGAGGAGTTAACCAGCCCACGGCAAGTTCAAAAGAGCTGCACGAAGCCTCCGGTGATGTCGGTGGTGCGCGCCGAAGGGTCGCACGCAAAAGGGTGTACACCCTTTTTCTCGCCCTTCGGCACGACCGGGTGCTGGGTGTGCCCCTTTCTATCGCTTTCTCCTCTCCTTCTTATTTGTTTCCATCTGCTCTTTTGTTATAAGTATACATCAGTGGGTGGCAGTTGGAATTAATTACATGCCAGGCACTAAGAGACTGAGGGGGATGGAAGCTGGCAGTCCTCCCCTGAATACCCAAAATATGAAGCAGAGGAAACTTGACTCCTTTCTCCAGAAAGCTGAGGTGGGAGCTGGTCGGCCAGAGGAGGGGTCTTTATTGGCAGTGGGAATAGGGGAAGGGGAGCAAATAGTAAACTCCTTGTCTCCTTTACGGGAGAGATTGGGATACCAAAAGACTCCCCCTTCTTGGCATTCAATACCTGTACACCGCGATGAAGAGGGATCTTTGATACTACAGTCTTGTAATCTGCTATCTGCACAACCTATTCCCGAATGTTTGACTGATTTCCTGATGAAGCATGTTGTAGTTACAGCAGAGACAATTTGCTTCATGTGTACTCAGGTGAATCAAATTCACGGGAAATTAGAGCAGATGGCTCCACCAGGAAGAAGATCTAGGAAAATTCAACCCTGCCCTCAATTAACACAGCAACCCTATGTTCCTAATAACTCCCTCCCTGGTAAATGTAAACTGGGTACACGATGCAATGTGGCCTTGGGGGATGTTGTGAATAGTCTGCCTAAAGAGGACTTTGCTAGGTTTTATCCTCTCCCTTTAAATTTGATTTTTGTAATTCTCAATTTCTCTCTCCAAAATAATGTTTTTACAAATGGTCCCCTCTTTGTAATTTACCCCTCGATGTGGCTGAACACCTTAGGATGCTGCTGAATGAGCCTATAACAAGACGTGATATCACCTCTGTTGAGCAGTTATTAGTGTCAAGGACAAGACAAATGATAAATGTTCAGTTTAATACTTTAGAAATAGTTAATCTAGTATGGGGGGGAAAGCGTACTTAGAAGAGCAAGCAGTGTTTCCCTCAAGGGCCTTTGGGTTCAAGTTGGGCCAGGTTCGAGTGGCAGCAGATGCTGGCGAAGCGATGCTGCCAGTTTCGGGCCCCCAGGTGGACCCATTGAGATCTTCCCAGTCTGCACTCCCATTGGAGAGGAGTGATCAGCGAGGACAGATGCAACAAGAAAGGACTCACCCTCACCAACCTGAGGTTAGGCCAAGAGGGTCGCAGGTCTCCCTTATGGAGATGGACCCGCAGAGACCACAGAGTCTATGCGAACAACCCCCTGTCCTGTCGGTGAGGGAGGAGGTAAACTGCCCTGCCTCTTCTCCTCAGCTTCAGCTTGCTGCTAAGCTTGATGATTTATGTTTGCGATTAAATCAGTTAAGGGGGTCAGCCCCTTTGGCAAGATCAATTCAGCAGGAGACTCGGCTACGGAAAGTACCTCAACTTATGGGGGATTCACAGCTACTCTGCTCCACTCAGGGGGAAAAGCCAGACTTCGATTTAGGAACAAATTTAAGTCATAGGCCCGCTATAGCTAGTGGGATAGTAGAATTAGGACCTTTGGGGCCCCTGGGTGTTAATCAGGGGGATACTAGGGTGTTAAAGAAAGCTCCTGTTAAGAAAATTGATGGGACACATAGGCCGGGCGGAGGCTCTTTGAAGCATGATAAAAACATTCATCTGCGAAATTCTTTTGGTCATTTAGAGGGGGGATTAAATCTTGGTGGCAGGTCAAACTGTGAGGAAGTAATAAAAGGAAACAACCAACAGAGGGGAGCACAGAGGTTGGGAGACCCACTTAAGTCCCCCCTTGGATCCCAGAGTTTCTGACTAATATCCGATCATCTGGTGAGGATTGCCTCGTGGAACATTGCCGGATGGCGATCCCGTCTTAATGACCCAGAGTTTGGGTCTTTTCTCCAGGGCCTAGATGTTTGCCTCCTCCAGGAGACTTGGACGGTGGGAGAATTGGAATTAGAGGGATACAGGGTCTACTCTGTTAATGCATCTCCTTCTGCTTTGCAGGGGAGACCGAGCGGAGGTTTTGCCCTGGTGTCTCCCGTGAGTAGGAATTTTAAAATTGAATTAATAAATTCCTTTGAATCCTATTTTGGCCTTTACTCCTGTTTGATCCCTATGGGTGTTATGCTACTGATAGGGAACGTCTATATCCCCCCGATTTTCTCAGACCATTATAGCTCTCAGATTTGGAGTGAACTAGTGGTGAGGATCCAGGAGGCACAACAGTTATTCCCTCAAGCCTTGTTGATACTGGGGGGAGACTTTAACACCAGGTTGGGGGATCAGGGGAGGATCTTGTCATCTTTGAATTTGTTCAATATTCCCCCACGGGTCTCCCAGGACAAAGTCTCAAATAGGAATGCGGCAAACATGATCCAGATGACGGAAGAATTAGAATTGGTTATCTTGAATGGAAGGACTGAGGGGGATAGAGAGGGCCTTTTTACATTCCATACTTATCAGGGGTCCAGTGTGATTGATTTCTTCCTGGTCCCCTTGTATTACTTCCCAAAGGTGAGGAGCCTTAAGGTCCTTAGTTCCGCTTCGGATCACTTCCCCGTTGTTCTGTCATGACAGATCGGGGGGGAAGAGATGAGCAAATCGGCCCCTACCCCTAAAGATCCTTTCCCTAGAGTCCCCTCTTATTTTAAGAGGCCAAGTTGGTCTGAAAAAATGGCTTTAACATTGATGGACCTTCAAAAGGAATCTAAAGTTCGCTCCCTTTGGCAGTTGGTGAGAGATGGAGGTTTAAATGCTGATGGAAAGTTTGAGGAGCTGATGTCCCTTTTTGCTTCTAGGATCAGATTAGTCCAGGGCGGGGATCAGACCAGGGTAAGTGGGCCTAGGTGGTTCAACTCGCATTGTAGGAACCAACGTAAAAAACTAAGAAGGGCAGCGAAGAAGTTGAGGTTGAATACCTCTAGGAGTACTAGACATACATTCCTGGCAGCGCGCTCCCAATACCATAAGCTGATAAAAGAAAGGCGTATAAACTACCAACAGACTCAGTGGGCCTTGCTGCAAAAAGTGGCGGGAAAGAATGACTCAAAGAAGTTCTGGTCACTCATCCGGCAAGTCAGGTTGGGAGGGGGGCAGTTATCCATGGCTGATATACATCCTGTGGCTTGGGAAGACTTTTATGTGCCCCAGGTGGCTCTGGAGGATTTATTTCAGCACTGGTCCCCGGTATCCCCTGAGGAGATTATTATATTGATTAACCAGATTAAATCTGGAAGGCACCGGGAGAGGACTTGATAATGGGAGATCAACTAAAGGCATCCCCAGAGCGGTGGGCGGAGATCCTGGCCCCAATTTTCACAAAGATAAATGTGTCCAGTAAGAACCCTGGGGAATGGACAAATAGTATAGTGATACCAATCTTTAAAAAAGGAGACCCCAATTCCCCAGGAAACTATCGACCAATAAGCCTCCTTAGTGTGGTGGGGAAACTATACACTTGGTACCTTTTGGAGAGATTGAAGGATTGGATAAGGACCTTCAATATAATAACCCCAGAACAGGCAGGCTTCCAGAGGGGCAAATCCATGGTGGACCATGTTTTGGTCCTTGACCAACTGGTAGAGAGGGGCATAATACGAAATGGGAAGGTGTTCCTTTGTTTTGTGGATTTGAAGATGGCGTTCGACTCCATCCGCAGGGAGCGACTTTGGGGTAAGCTTAGCACCCTGCAGATGGAGCCTTGGTTGTTGTACCTCCTGATGCAGCTTCATAGAGGAAATACCCTCCAGGTTCATTATAACCGAGAGGGTGCTCTTATGAGAAAGGTGGAGGTGGGTCGAGGGGTGAGGCAGGGGTGCCTTTTGGCACCTGTTCTCTTTAACCTCTTCATAAATGACCTGCCTCCCTATCTACTAACCGTAGATTCCCATCTGCTGCAGGTGAGGGACAGGAAGATTGGATCCCTTTTATATGCGGATGATGCGGTGTTAATATCGCAATCCCTGATTGGCCTTCGGAGGGCTATGCAGGCTATGGGGGATTACGCATTGAGAGACTGTTTAGCTGTTAACTATAGCAAAACAAAGGTAATGATTGTAGGGAGGAGGAAGAATAAGGAAGCCCATCAGTGGAGGATTGGGTCGAACGAAATCTCCCAGATGGTCCAATTTAGGTATCTAGGAGTTAACTTCTTCACTTCCCGGAGTTGCCAGATGCATGGGCCGCTGGCAAAGAGTCAAGCCTCCCAGATGGTGGGGACTATCTTTAAATTTTTTTATGGGAAGGGAGGCAAGTTGGTCCTCCCTGCTCTGCGTTTATTCTGGGCCAAGGTGATCCCCCAGCTTCTCTACACCTTTCCAGTATGGGGCCTGACACTCATTGATGATCTTGAGATGGTTCAAAATCAGTTTATGAGACCAATCTTGGGTGTCCCGAAAGGTACCCCGCAGATTTTGATGAGACTTGAATTAGGTAGTTGGCCCATACGCCTCTTTGCTCTGCAATCTACCATCAGATATTGGCTGAGGATTGTCTTGTTACCTCCTGAGGACATGGCCCTAGTAAGGCTGGCAAGGGATGGCGGGGTCTTGGAATCTTGGCTGGGACAAGTGGAGGAGGTAATCAGGAAGCTGGGCTTTGACCCTTTGAGACTGATAGATGTGGGGTTTAAATCGGCTTGGTCCCAGGTGAAGGAACGACTTGGAGACCAGCAACGTCAGCTGGATTTGGCCCAGCTCCAGCTCCAGCAGGTAGCCGGGGATTATGTCCCTCCGGGAGTTCCCTTTGGAAACTCTTCGTACCTGGTGGCATGGCCAAATTTTCATACCCTGCAGGCATTCTCCAGACTACGCTGTGGGGTTTTTCCAATGGCTGTTCTGGAGGGCCGCTATCAGGGGACCCCATGGAAGGATAGGTTATGCCGCTTTTGCGAACCCCAAATGGTAGATGCTAACAAACATTTGCTCTTTGAATGTCCTATGCTAAACTTTATTCGGGCTAAGGTTCTGATCCTTGTTCCAAAATTACTGGAGAAGAATTCTGTGGCTAAATGCTATAGATTATGTCTAGACCCACTAGCATCGGATCTAACAAAAGAAGTCGCTGTTTTTGCAAATTTGGCTGAGCAGGCAAGACAAAGATGGGCCAGAGGCAGCGATAGGACCCGTGGAAAAATGAGTAGGACAGATGACCGGGTATTGGAGTAGGAGAGTTTGATGGAGACGGAGGGATTTGTATTTCCTTAGAAAAGAGGAAAGAGTTTCCCCGCCAGTAAGAATAAATGGGTGAACTTTGCTTATAGCTGTTCAAGGACATGATTCCCTTGCCCCTTGGTGGCCACTTACCCAGTGTTTTAGTATGTTTACTGAGGCTCTTATTTGACCCCAACAATGATTAATAATACTACCTCCGACAGTAGTGGAGGAGGGAAAACGGGTTAAAGTTTGGATTAATAAGATGTTGTAATTTTATTCCTTTTTTAGTTGAAAGTTTGCTATTTTGTATAAACTAGTAAGTTTGGCAGATTCTTATAATGTTTGTTTATAGTATGTGTATTTTACACTTTTGTTATAACTGATGGTTAAGCAATTAATAAACAATTCAATTCATTGTTTCTTTTTTATTTTCTTTTATTTTTTTATGTAATTTTAAATCTAATATATATCTATCTATCTATACTAAATCTATCTGCTATAAATATTCTAAATGCTATCAACTATTAACTAAATGGATTATCTATCACAAATGCCTACTCCTATAAACACTAAAACTAAACACTAAACGCTGTATCTCTATCACTAAGCTAACTAGTAACTCCTACAACTGTCTATTATCTCTAATCTATCGATCTATATATATATATGGGATGGGGGACGGGAATCACAAACAACACAAGGAGGGCTACAAAACTGAAATGAAATCTAAATCAATCTAATAATCCTACTCTAAATGAATCAAAAAACAGGGGAACAGAAGGGAATCAGGGATGGATTATGGGAGAGGGAAAGGATTCAATGGAGGGGGGAGGGAGGAAGGAAAATTTAGCACAGGGAACACAGGGAGGGATAAAAACAAAAAATAGCAACTAAATCTATCTAAGGTAAGCTAAATACATGATAATATGGAGGTAGATGGGTTGGATGGGTGAAATGGAAGGAGGATTGCAACGTCTTGAGGAGAACAAAATCTGCTGGGAGAGAGGGAGCCTTCTGAAACGCCTGCTGTTCAGGAACAGTGACTAGCTCAGAAGGGGAAGGGGGGAGGCAGACAGTTTTGTTTCTTGCTGCACCCACCTCACCGCAAGCCCCATTGGCTCAGTGCAGCCTAGCCCGTGGCCAATCGCAGACTGCCAAGCCAGAGGTCTGAGGCGAAAAGGAATGGTGATTCGGCAGACTGGCTGCTACTCCAAGCCAGTCTCCACCCTCCACCCCTGGTGCCTGGAAGTCTGCTCCATGCTGAGTCAGATGATTTCCCCCTCCCTGCTACATTTGGCCTTCCAGTAACTTGACAGTAGACCATGTTTTAGCCACTCAAACTCAACCGAACGCAATCTGAACTGACTGAAGTGTTCGGCCATTTCAGAGTTCAGAATTCTGTCTGTTCGGTATGTTCGTGTTCGTGTTCGTGTTCGTGTTCGTGTTCATGTTCGTGTTCGTGTTCGTTTTCTTGTTCATGTTCGTGTTCATGTTCGAGTTAGAGTTCAGTCGTCCGAACTGGTCAAGTTCGGGCGGAATACCGAACGTTATCGAGAAAACCATTAGACCACCAGATAGACAATTCCTTATTTATTCATCTAGCAGAAGGAATCAGTGCAAATGAGAATAGATGCATCAGAAGGAGAGATTTCTATTGCCTTATGTACTGTCATCAATTTAGCATATTGTGCAGTATTATTTCCTAAAGGCATTTTAATATTGTCAGACATATGATATTCCCCTTTGTCATTAAATGTCCCAATTTCAACAGCACCACCTGCTTTCCACATTTGTTTACCCTGTTTACATGATATGGCTGAGTCATCAGTATAAATAACCTTTTGATATTCATGGAGAGATTTATCTGGGGTAAGATTGGGTACTTTCAGACATGACGCTAACCACCCTTTAACCACCCTTGGTGGTTATTTATGCATGTTGCAGGGCTTCATAGGGCACCAATACAGTCCTGCAACATGCATAAATAACCACCAAGGGTGGTTAAAGGGTGGTTAGTGTCATGTCTGAAAGTACCCATTTTTAGAAGATACAGGTTCAATAAAAAAAGCTGATAGATTCTCTAGATCATTGCTTGGTTCAACATATTCAAACTCTATTTGTGGATTTTCAAAATGTGACATCCATTGTACTCATCTGCTGTGAAGAGCCTTTGCATTGGGAATAGAAACCTTTTAACCTGTCTTTAAGGAGGCAATATGAGTTTTTACTATCATCTTTTGGCCTTGTGCAAGGTCTTTACCTTTTAAAATTGCAGCGTTGCACATGCACAAGACTCTTTCAATAGGCAAAAAATTCTGTTCTGCATATGAAAAAACATATGGTATGTACTGCAGAGGTTTAGATTCTCCATAATTGAAATATGAAGCAACGCCTCCTTGCCTGGAGCATTGACTAGGATTTCTAGGGAAGCTGTGTTGTTCCTTGTGTTAAATTCAGCAGCCTGATTGATTAAAGTTATCAGATTATCCAATGCTTGCTGTGCTTCCAATATCTAAAAATTCCCTTTGCTTGTTAATGCAATTAGATTATAAAGGGGTTTGGTTCTCTGAGCATAGTCAGGGACCAAAATTCTAGCAACATTTAAAAAACCTAAAACTGACTGCAATTCCTTTAAAGTTTTTGGTGCTTGCAAGGTCAAAAGTTTGTTTTTGAATTCCTGAGTCAACCCTCTCTCTACAAGAGTCAGTTAATTGAAAACCAAGAAACTTCACTTTGCTTCTAAAAACTTTTATTTCTTCAGATTAATAATATATCCTGCCTCTCCCAAAACAGCGACAATTTGCTTTAATCTAGCTAAATGTTTATGTAAATATTCATTTGTAAAATAAATGTCATCCATGTATGAATTTACACCAGGGATGTCTTTCAAGATCTCAATACGTCAGCTGAAAATAATGCTGGACTGTTTAAATAGCCCTGAGGAAGGAGAGTCCAACAGTACTGCATTCCTTGCCAGGTACAAGCAGTGAAAAATCTGTTCTGTTCTCTAATAGGATGGGCCCAAAAGCCATTAGATACATCCAATGTAGTTTTGTATTTGTGTCTTTCTAAATTTCCTAACATTCCAGACATGTGCAGATTTTTCACACTGAAAGAGGGTGAAACCTTGTTTAGGGCATGGTAGTCTAATACCATATGGCATTTCCCATTAGTTTTAGGCACTGGGTATACTGGAGTATTCATGGAGCTATATTGTTTAATGCTCCTTGTGCAATTAAATCATTAATTACCATATGAATATCATTAATTGAAGCTTTATTAATAGGATACTGCTTTTGAGGTTGTGGCTGTGTCTTGACAGACAAATCATGAGGCTTTATTTTCCTGTGGCCAATTTAATTATCAAATTGCTGAAAATATGGTTTCAGAGATATAAAATATCTCTCAATTTTGTTTTTTCATTTTTAGCACAATCAGCTAATGCAATTTGCTCTTTCATTTGCTCACTCCTATTGTCTTCGCTGTTTTCAATGATATTTACTGAACCTATTGGAAACAAATCCTTAACCCTTTTATGAGCTATGACAATGGGTATTTTCAGACGTTATGAGATCACGCTCAACCACAGTGAACCACGCTCTATCCCAAGGCGGGGCCAAAGAGCCCTGAATGTCTGTTCGGCGGCCGCTAGATGTTCACCACAGTCAATACCCACATGAGGTCAAAATCAACCATGCTTCTGGACCTCCAGCCCAGACCATCTCTGAAAGCATGGTCAAAGAGATTCCCAGCGGGAAACAAAAAAAAGTAACGTCTGGATGGCAATCACCGGCCAGAATCAAGCAAAATTATTCCGAGCCGGAGACAAAGCATGTAGCATTGCTGCCAGACAACCAGGAACAACACAGGCCATGGAGAAAGATTTAAAGGGCACACAGCAGCAGGAGAACATGGTGGGATGGAGCGAGGCAGGAGGCAGAGGAGAGCGGCGGGCAAGAGAGCGAGGCAGGAGGAGGAGGTGGTGGAGGCACAGGTGGGGGGGGAGGTGGTCGTGCTGCACATGCAGGAGGTGGAGGGACAGCACCAGCAGCAACAGCACCAGCAGCAGTCGGGATGGGCCACCCCGGGAACATTGACCGGACCTGGGGAGGAGGCACCCCGGAAATAGGTAAGGGGGATGAAGGGGAATGGACCCAGCAGCACAGGGGCAGCATGGGGGGCCGGGGGGCCGGCCGGGCAGCCGGCCGGCAGGTGGGGGGAAAGGGGCACGGACATGGGAATGGGGCAGACTAGCTACCAAAAAAACACACCCCTTTTCTCTCGCAGACACACAAACGGGCCTGGGAAGCCGAGCCCCCGGAGGACACAGTCCCTGCCCAGGTGGAGGAGGAGGAGCAGGAACAGGAGGTGGAGGAGGAGGTGGAGGAGGAACCAGAGGGGAGAAGGGGGAGAAGGCCCTACCCAGTGGGGGCTCGGGAGACCCGGGACTTCATCCGTATCTGGGGGACCCTGGAGCATCAGTTGGAGCTAGCGCTCAATCAGAGGAACGAGCATGTGTTCCGGGAGATAGTGTGGGAAATGGAGGTGGTGGGGCATCACCGGACAGTTGCACAGTGCCGCTCCAAGGCCAAAGAGCTGAAGAGGGGGTAAGAGGCCATCAGGGACAACAAGCAGCGGTCCGGACACGGACTCCGGACTGGCCCTTCTACGATGCCCTGGACCACATCCTTCATATGAAGGGTTCAATAGTTGACCTACGACTCGTGGGGAGCACTGTGGTCCAGGGCATGGAACGGGCCGAGGTACCCCGTCACCTCACAGCCCCACAAGAAGGCACCCGCTTCAGGGCCCCAGACCCCCATCAGGAACACCCCAGGACATTGGGGACCAGCAGCCCCCCCTGGAACGCAGCCCAGAGAGCCCCCACCCCATGGCCGGACAGCCGGACTCTGAGGCCGGCACCCTCATCACCCTCAGTCAGTGGTCACAGGGGGAGCACAGCAACACATAGGGGTTGGCCTTGGAGGGATTAGAGATGGACATCAAGGGTAAGCAAGCACACGGGATGGGGGGACGGACCCGGGGTCAGGGGGTCAGGGGGTCAGGGATGGCCTGGCCAGGAGGCAGGCCCCACCCGGCTCTGACAGCCCGTGACACAGGTCTGGGCCTGGGGGGGATGCCTTGGGAACCCCGGAAGCCCTCCAACAACCATCACCCCTATACCTCACAGTGCATGGAACGGCCCGAAACCAGAGGCAGGCAGGTGAGGAGGCTGGCACACAGCAGCCCAGGCAGCAGCCAGAGGACCCAGGTGAGGCACACAGCTGGGGGGGCGGAGGGGTGGGAGTGGGGGCACTAAGGGGGGCAGGCGTCCGGGCCGGCAAACGACTAACCACTATGTACCCTACAAGACAGTGGGAGGGGCCACAGCAACCCAGACCCGGGCCCCCAGCCCAGCAGATGAGGGAGCACCGGGCACGGGTACGGCACCGGAGGGAGGATCAGGTGGAGGACATTGTCCGGACCACCACAGAACAGGAGGAGCAGATGATTGCGGTCATGTACCACATGGAGGCAGCCATCGAGTGCTCCCTGGAGCGGGAAGAAGCACGGGACCAGAGACTCCAGGCAGAGGTGTGCCTGGAGCAGAGGCGGGAGCGCCGGGAACACAGCAGGCATATAGAGGCATTTGGACGGCTGGAACAGGCCATTGAGGGGATGGTGCAGGAGCATTCAGCAAAGATGGACAGGTCCCATGACACTGGGACCTCCCTGGTCCTGCACACAGGCACTATGTGTGCCTATGTCATGGCAGTCGCCCTACCGGGCACCCTGCCTACCCAGGGCCCTGTGCCGGGCCCCTCGGCACCCCCACCACCTCCACATCCTCAGGGGCCCCACATCCACCTCCTGTTCCCTATAGCCTCCGGAGGGAGCAGCTGCCCAGCAGGGCCCCTCAGGTCCTGGGTCCTCCCTCCCTCCCACCACCGCCTGCCCCTACGGACACCGAGGCCTCCCAGGACACCATTGGAGACACGGACAGCAGGGGGAGGACAGCTCCCAGAGCTCTGTGCTGCCCACAGGGCACTCAAGGGGGTGCCCCAGGAAACGCGGGGGCTGGGGGGCGGTCTGAGGGGGGGCGGTGGGGGGGGGTGGGGGCACGGGAAGGCAGGTGATCGAATAAACTCATGGATGACACAGTACCTCCTCCTGTGGTTGGTTCAGGGGTCCGGAGGTGGGGGGGCATGCCCATATAGGGGCTTACCCGGGGAATCCCCCAGGCCCCCGGGGGGGTGGCCGCCCTCACACCTGGGCCTCCCAGCTGATGTGCCTGGCTAGGGCAGCAGGGATGTGTTTGGCATAATGGTACTCCCTCGGGTTGTCTACGTTCACGTACAGAGGCACGGGGCCGGGAGGGCAGGTAGGCATGGGGTATTCGAGGGCGGCCCCATCGGTCTCGCACACGTTGTGCAGCACACAGCAGGCACCGATCACCAAGGCCGAGGTCTCCACCGTGTTGTCTAGGCGGCTGGCGAGGCTCTTCCAGCGCTGCTTGAGGGCCCAGAACGCCCGCTCAACCATGGTCCTGCTGGTAGTAGGCGGGTATTGTAGAGTGCCTCTGCCGGGGTCCGGGTGACCGGGTATACCTTCATCAGCCACCGGGTGAGGGGGTAGGCTGGGTCCCCCAGGATACAAGGGGGCATCAGCACCTCCTCGATCCAGGCCATCCCCATGTCCCCCTGGTACATCTGAGCATAGAAGGGGGATATGGTCATGATCCGGGCATCATGACTGAGCCCGGAGTTTCCCGTGAAGATGTCTATGAACCTCCCCTGGTGGTCCACGACTGCCTGCAACTGCAGGGAGTGATACCCATGCCTGTTGACATATTCCGTGGCCTCCACCGCGGAGGGGTGGAAGATATTAATGTGGGTGCCATACACGGCGCCCATGAAGTTGGGGAACCCACCAGTCGCAAAGCCAGCCATCACGGTCCCCTGATCCACCAGCTGGATCACCCTGTCCAGGAGTATGCCCTCCACAGCCTCACAGACATCCTGGAGGATTCAGACCACGGTGCTCACCCTGACACCAAAGTGCTGCGAGACAGACCGGCAGGAGTCAGGCATTGCCAGGGCCCAGACCCCAATGGCCACCTGCTGGACCATGGGGATGGGGTTCTTCATGTGCGGGTGCTGTTGCTCCAGCCAGGGCGTGAGCAGCTCCACGAGGTGCAGTAGGGTGAGCTTGCCCATCCAGAAGTGTGCCCTCCAGGTTGCCTCGTCCCACTCAGCCAGCACCCGGGACCACCAGCCCTGGGCCTGCTCCGGACCACCCGAGCAGGGCAGCTTGGCACATGCCTCCTCCATTGGAGGCACCCGGCCACTTCGCGGATTGCCACAGGCCTGGTTTGGCTGCAGCTCACAGCCTGTACACCCACTGTGCCCTGAGCCGAACCTGGGATTGCCTGCGGGCTTGATGAGTCCTGCGGGCCCCTGCAGCGTTCCAGGGTGCGTTAACCTGAAGGCGGGCACTGAGGTGCACCTCAGCGTTCTGGATGTGCAGCTGATCAGTGTGGGCGCGGTACCACTCGGCACAGAGCGCAAGGAGCATCCCGCATGCACCCAACCTGTCCCGCTCCATGGTGAGGTGATCCCTGGGGGCCACTGGCAGCCCTGATATATGCTGGGATGGACGTTACCCTCCCCACCCCCCGGCTGCCTGTGCCAGATTCTGCAGGGTGGGCAGGGCGATGCGTGCGCAGTACTGAGCGCAACTTCTGTCCCTGGCAGGAGCCATGCACCTGGGCCGGCGTGCGCACGGGTGTGCAGGCTGCAGCTGCATGTCTCCTGTCATCACCTCCCACCTCTCCCTGTTTGCAACATCGTGTCCTAGCCGGCCTGATTAGCATGTCGGCTGTCCTGTCTGTATGCTCGGTTCCTGCAGCTGTGCTGGGTCCGCACCCCACACTTCATTCTGTTGCCATACATTGTTGCGGCCTGTGGCTTTCTTGGCCAGCCTTGGTGCCCCCCCGAGCCCCCTCCTGCCCCTGGAGGGAATGTGGGCCCCCCTGTCCATGTTGGTGTTCTCCCTGGCATGCTGGACTATGGCTGACTGTGCTTCCACCAGGCTCCTGGCTCCGGGCCCCCATGAGGACCCCCATCCGTGGTCCTTCTGCAAGACCATGGCCCTCTGTGACCTGTGGCATACACTGGTGGTGCAATTGCTGCTGAGCTGCCCGGACAGCCTGTCGGGTGCTTATGCGAGCCTGAGCTCCAGCCTCCATTACTTTGGCTATGAGGCGAGCGCCTGGGATTGCCGGCTGCATGCTGAGACGCTGGGGCTGGTTCCCTTTCCCGATGGGCGCATCCTGGAGATGAGGTGCTCACATGTGGTCTGGTCTATGACGGAGACCATGTCTTCCCTGTCTGTGTGCAGCCTGGCCACCTACACCATCTGTCTAGTGAAAGGGGGCCCTGCCTTGGCCATGTCCTACTTTGGTTGCGTTCATGGGTACCAGCTCTCCCGTGGGGCGGTGTATCACTGGCTCTTGGAGCTGGGTCAGCTTCCGTGGCCCCCTGCTTCTGACTGCTGTGAGTCTTAGCCTAACGCGGTGGAGCTGGTGGCGCTGTAGGGTGTGTGGTCCTGTTCCGATGTGCAGCTGGGTCTCTCCATGCAGGGTCCCTTCGAGGCTTACTACCTGATCACCCACCACATGTCCGTGCAGGGGTATCACCGGGGCATACTTCATTGGCCCCACCCCGTTCACCAGGTGGGGCACCTGGCACCTTTGTGGCCCCCAGCAGCTGGCTCTGAGTCCCCCTGTGCCTCCCAGACCCCTGTTCCTGGCCCCCGGGTGGACTCCCAGCTCCGCCCTGCTGATGTGGGACACTGCCTGCTCCCTCCTTGCTATCCCGGCCGTGCTGCTGTGCTGTCTGCTTCCTGGGGTGTCACTGGCCCTGCCTGCAGCTCCAGGCCACCTCCCCCCCATCTGCCTCTGTCCGCGGCGGTCGCCTCCGTGGCTGCCGTCTTCATTGTCTGCCTCTGGCGTCCTGACCGCCCTCCTGGCTCCCCAGGGTGCTGCTGACCCTCATCGTTTATCTGTGCCCCCTTCTGCGTCCCACTCCCCTCCTGGGTGACCATGTGGTCTCGGAGTTTTGGAGGCCCCTGACTGCCCCCCCGGCTTCCTCCCAGGGGGGGTTGTGTGACTTTGGACCTGCCTCACTGTCCTGGACCTCCTGTCTCTCCTGCATCGCCCCCTTGCTGGCGCTTGGGTTCTGAGTGTGCCTCCTGGACTGTTCCCGGCTGCTCTGTGTTTTGTGTGTGCTCCCACTGTGCCTGTGCCTGGACTGCCTGGGGTTCCCCCCATTCAGGGACTGCCCATGTTGCTGTGGGAGTGCACATGCGGACTGTTCTGTACTGGGGGTTCTGGTTGTTGTTGTCTGTGTCCCGCTGTGCCCCTCTGCCGTTTCCCCTTCTCTTCCCTGTCCCCTCCCCCTCTCCTCCCCCCTTGCCCATTGTGCCTTGTGTGGTGTCTGTCCCACTGTGTCTCCCCCCCCCTCCCTTTCCTGTCTGGGCGTGTGTGCTTGTGTTGTGTGTTCCACTGTGCCCTCATTGTCTGTGTGCCTGTTGTGTGTGGTACCTGGCCAGCTCTTCTACCTCCCTTCCCATTTCCCTTGTGTGGGCATTCCCTTGTATCCCTTTTGGCTTCTTTTGCCCTCAGCCGGCCATGTCTGTGTCCTGCCCCTCCCAGGCTCCTTCTGGGTGTTCTGATCATGGCCGGGAATCGGTGTCACGTCTGTTGCACCTCCCCGGGCCTTGATCTGGTGGCCTGATTCCCTGCCATGGTCCTGCTCCTGTCACATCTGTTTGGGGCCTTTATTGGCCACGGGGGGTGGTTGTTCAGTTCACCACCACTGGGAATCCACTGTGGTGACTCCGGAATGCATAACGTCTGAAATCACCCATTATCATGATTTATAAAATCATATATTGCAAATTCAATTTTCAAACATTGTCCTGCTATCTGAACAGGTAATTTTACAAGAGGTATTAAAAATATGATTCAAGTATACATTGACCTTTGGTTGTAAATACATGTGGCAAACATTTTAATTGAATACAAGACTGAGTGGTTCCCGTGTCTATTAGAACTGCAAAAGTCTTCTCTGCTATTTTCACAGAGACCATTGGGAACTCAAGGCTGACCTGAGTTTGTCTGTTTTCTGCCATCCTGTGTCACGGAGGGAGTTTCTGAAGCTTTCTGTGAGGATGTGGGTTGATCAAAGTCTCTAAAAGGGCTGAAAGTTTCCTCTTTTATTAAAACCATGCTTATTTCCTCTAAATCCGCCTCTGGAATTAAAATCTTGTTTTGATTTATCAAAGTCCCTCTGGGGAAACTGTGATCCTTTCCTTAAGTCATACCCAGCTGCGCCTTCTGGATTTTCAGATTCCTGGCTTTTCTGAGCTTGGAATTGTTTTCTATTTTGCCTTGGTTCTTTCCTCTCCTGCCTCTATAATTTGGCTGGGAATTCTGAGGAACAAATTTATTTTTAGGATTAGTATTTGAGGGAGATTTCTTAGATTTTGGATCTTCCTCTTCAGGATTTTTTCTATTTGGTGTGTCTCCCAAATAATTTCTATGCAGAGTTTTATATATGTCTTGGACAATTTTTGGGAAAGGACCTTATCTTTTCCTGCTCAGGAGCCAGCAAATCTAATTGGGACTGAATTGCAGCTTTGAGTACATCACCTTTACAAAGAGTTTTAAATCATGATCAGATCATGATAGAGAGGAATTTCATTCCAGCCCCGTAGGCCCTCACAATGCCTTGCTCTTGAGTTATTTTCTTTAGAATTATATATAAATCAGCTATGCCTACTTGTCCATGAGTTTTTACATATAAATTAGCCAAAACACTCTCCCAATCATTATCATTCTGTTCTGTTAAAGCTGCAGATGCTGGAACTAGAGAATTGCATAGACACATCTTTTAGATTGGTGTTGCTGTGGAAGTGACACCTTCTAAATCAAAAGTGGGATTCAAGCCACATAGGAATTTCTTTAAAATCTTTTGGAGTGGGCCGTGTTACAGCCTGTATATTTGCCATGTTTAAGACAGAGATTTCAGCTGGGTGTGCTCCTGGCACGATAGGTTGTCTTGCAACATTACTCTGTGCAAATTCTCTCAGATTTAAATATTCCCTTCTCAAGACAGTGTACTCTTGTTCCCACTGATCTGCATTAAAACCCCATAATTCCTCAGTGGTAGCTGGAGTATAATTAAATCCACTTCCAGAAAAAAATCAGCATTACTTATTGAAATAGGGCCATGTCTTCTTATGCTTTTCGTAATTTCAACTACTATCCCTGCCATTAGGTTCAAATCTTGCCTATTGATAGGTAACACAGGCATTGTCAATGGATTAAAAACTACATCTCTTAGTCTCATAGCATTTATTACACCCACATTATTTGCTTGAAAAGAAACAATTAAAAATCTATGTCCAATTCCCCATTCTCCATTTCTTATTTCTAGGCAATAATCATCTCCATCTTTGACTGTCACATTTTGCAATGTAGCAACCCATAGTGTATAAGGCACTTGGTTTAATTGGATAGCCATGATATTTATGCACAAAAATCATTTTCTTTAGTTAAGCTTAACAACTTGAATATATCAAGAGGACAAAAGTAGTTAACAGTTTGGTGAACACCCCGGTGTATTTAATTATATATACTTATTTCTCGAGCCCCACATTGGGCACCAGTTGTCATGTTGTGCCTCAGTTTCCTCAAAGGAAAAATGTGCTTAGTGGTCCAGGCCTGACATAATCTGGTCTGGATAATGGGCAACTCTTTTCCAATATGTGCAAACTCAGTTTACACTGTGCTAAAAGCCAACCAGCTCAGCAAAGTATTGTAAAGACAATATTATTTATAAATGAGGCCATGCGACAAAGAATGTTATAAATATAAAGCATAGTATACTTAAGTTCAAATAAAAACATGATACAAAAGAGAAACAGTGTCAGTTGCAAATACATGATTGAAAAAGACATTTCTGTTCAAGGAACAGTTGTATTATGAGTCAAAGATCTTAACATCTATAAGAAATAACATATGTTTAAGTATTGTTGGCTCAATGCATCAAAAAAACATACTTTCATATTAACCCAGTCCTGTGTCCCATACTGCTATATAAAGGTGAGAAAACTCCAAGGAAGGAACTTTCTAAAGAATTCATCTTTCCTCTGCCTCTTTATAGTTTAAAAGTCAGTTTAGATTACGTAAGGTCAAGACAGCTGACAGTGAGATTTTTCAAAGTAAGTTTTAAAGAAAATCTGCTGATACATAGTAAACAGGAAGCTATCTGAGAGAGGAGTTAACAATGACTGAGCTGTCAGGTTTCTCCAGTCATACAAGACCTTTTTCTGCCCTGCACAGGAAGTCACATCTCTTAACACTGGTCAACAGTAAATGCTGAATCTTTAAGAGACAGACTGATTATATCTCTTCTCCCAGTATATGGTCAAGAGTTCAGTAAAAAGGTCATTATAACCAACTGGTCCTAATTGTTGGAACACAGATTGCCAACAAAATATATGCTTTTTATATGGGATACATCACATATGGAACCAGAGAGGTTCCAGAATGCTCTCAGGGATATTCCCTCTGATTTCAGTGGCTGTTCACTTGATGACCTCATGGCCCTTTGGAACTTGGTGTTGATGGAGGCCATTGACTGTACAGCTCACAGACGTCCACTCACAAATCGCTGCCAATTCAGGTCCCTATGGTATATGAAGGAGCTGCAGTGGATGAAGTGGGAAGGGCAACGTTTAGAGCAACGGTGGTGTGGTTCTCGTACTGAAGTTGACTGATTGCAACATAGAGTTCGGTTAATATAGAGGGATTTCTTTGCTGTCCTCATTGCGTCCACTAAGTCCCATCTGGCTGAACTTTTCTGGGTGGTGAAAGGGCTGGTCAGTCCAGCCTCCCTCCACCTGGATCCGGATTCATCTAATGCTCGCTGTGACTTATTTGTGGACTTTGTTGTAGATAAAATCACTCAAATCCACCATAGTTTTGATGCTTCACTTTTAACAGTGGGTGAACCAGAGGCAGTTGAAGCCCCATCTTGTCCTGTTTTATGGGATGAATTTTAATACGTATCATTCTCTGATGCAGGGGATGTTCTTGGGATTGTTCGAACCACTTATTGTGATCCATGCCCGTTCTGGCTGGTTAAAGCTTTGTTCCCTGGTGTTTTTGTCCTTTTGTGTTTTCATGTTGTTTGTCTTGTCTGTGGCATATGGTGGAAGCCCTGCCTAATAAACTTTGACTTTTAATTTGACTGGTTAAAGCCAGCCAGGAGACATTGGGGCCATTGCTGGCCAGGATAATCAATGCATCCCTTAGGGAGGGTGTGGTGCCAGACTTCCTCAAGGAGGCAGCGATGTGGCCCCTGCTGAAAAAAACATCATTGGACATTGATGTCCTGGACAGTTACCGGCCAGTTTCTAACCTCCCCTTTCTAGGGAAGGTTTTTGAATGGGTGGTGGCTCGTCAGCTTCAAGAGCATCTGGACCAAATCAGTTTCCTGGATCCCACACAGTCTGAATTTCATCTGGGCTATGGCACTGAGGCTGTGCTTGTGGCCTTGCTTGATGACCTCTCCCGAGAACTGGACCAGGGTCATTTGACTCTATTGATCTTACTAGATCTCTTAGCTGCATTTGATACAGTGGATCATGAGTTGCTGGTGACACGGTTGTGGACCGGGTTGGAGTGAGCGGGACAGTTCTTGACTGGTGCTGCTCTTTTCTGACTGGGGGAAACCCAGCGCGTGGTTCTGGGTAAGTTCATCCTCTCCCTGGGGCCTCATGTGTGGAGTCCCGCACATCCCTCATGTGCGGAGTCCCTCATGTGTGGAGTCCCAGCTCCATCTTATCCCCTCTCCTGTTCAACATGTATATGCAGCCTTTGGTGTAGGTCATCAGAGGGTTTGGTGTAAGGTGTCAGCAATATGCTGATAACACCCAACTATAACTCTCAGTTCTTACCCGATGTTTGACAGCGGTGGGGGCGAGCCACTTGAAGTTTAATCCTGACAAGATGGAGGTGATGGTTATATGGAAAGCTGGGAGAGTGATGGACCCCATCATTGATGGGGTTCATCTTCCCCTGGTATCTCAGGTCCATAGTCTGGGGGGATCCTAAATCCACAGCTCCACCTGGATGCCCATGTGGCAGCTGTGGTGAAGGGTGTATTTCGCCAATTACATCTGGCATGATGGTTTAGGCCATATGTCTCGGACTCGGACCTTGCCATGATCATCCATGCTTTTATTACTTCAAGACTGGACTACTGTAACGTGCTCTATGTGGTGCTACCCTGGTGATGGTCTGGAGACTTCAGCTGGTGCAGAATGTGGTGGACCATCTCCTTAGGGGGAAGAGTCATCGCAAGCATATTACTCCAGTGCTCTGTTCTCTGCCCTGGCTGCTGATAGTCTTCCGGGCCCAATTCAAGGTGTTGGTTTTTGGTTTTGACCTTTAAAGCCCTAAACGACCTGGGCCCCACATATCTGCAGGACTGCCTCCCCCTCTGAATTCTGGATTGGCCTCTGCTGTTGGCAGGGAGTGCCCTCCATGAGGTTCCTTGGGTTTCCCAGGTGTTCATCGCAAGGAGGGCATTCTCGGTGGCCGCTCTTTGGCTGTGGAACTCCCTCCCATTGGTGGTCCACCTGGCTGTAGACCTCCTCTCTTTCTGTAGACATTGTGTAAAGCCTGGCTGTTCCGCCGGGTCTTTGCCGAGGGAGATGGGATGGGTGGGTTGGGTTAGGGTGGATTTTGATTGGTTTTATTGTTGGGATATTTTAAAAATATTAAATCTTATATTATTTGTTTTAAAATGTTGTTATCTGTCCTGAGATGGTGTGCATGAAAATAAGAAAATAAATAAATAAATAAAATAAACGATCTGGGCCCCACTTATCTGAAAGACTGCCGGTCCTACCATGTTCCATCACAATCTCTATGGTCGGCCAGGAGCACTCTTCTATGAGTGCCACCTGTTTCTCTTATCCGTACAATAGAGGTTTGGCAGGGGGACTTTCTCAGCTGCTATCCCAATATTGTGGAACTCCCTCTGTCTGAAGATTGATTTGAGTCTGAGTCTGGGCATTTGTTGACACATCCGGAATGAGACAAGGACCAACAGTTGGGTTTTTAATGGCCACACTCTTTATTCAAATTGAATGAAGCTAGGTGGGTTAATTGCCCCTAGGCAATTCGTGTTCAGTACAGCAACCACCAAATAATAGGTTCTCAACATGATTGTCAGGGAACTGACCTAGATGTACCCTCGAGTACCAGCCCCAATTTCTTATATAACAACGTCTTCCCTTTCATCACTCGGCGTTAACCATGAGTGATGAAATGTCCTTTATGGACTAGAGTAAGGAGTCGGGTGCATGAAGGATGAGGACCAGGCCTATCCCTTCCTGCCTTCACAAACTACCTCCCCCCCCAGGGAGGTTACCCCATCACTTGCCATACCCTGCTTCTGCACCAGGTGTCGCCTCCCCATCTCTTAAGGAGATTACTCCAAATCTATTTCATTTTATAGTTGAACACAGTAGAACAGTACAGGACCCCTACCACTAAGGGTCTGCTGGTGTTAACTGGATGGGCCCAACTCCCACATAATCTACCTAAAAGCAAGCTGATCAGCTGGACCTTCAGCTTAGAGAGGTAGCAGTCCACCCCTTCTAGTGACAGATGCACCCATCTGAGCAATAAAGCTTGGAATTTTTGTGAGCTATTCCCCCATGTGTAATGTGTTGACCCCCTTTGTGTGCAACCCACTTGCAAATATCCTGATTAATATTTCTACAGCCCTTATAGATTTTTCTGGGGTGCACCACTTTATTCCATACTATCTGTTCAACCAAATCAGTCCAGATAATTAGCATGGCAGGAAAAAGCTTCTTGGCCTCTAGAAGATCATTCTTGATCTTAATCATGAGCTGCACCCCTTTTAGCTGTGGCAAGTCATTTCCTCCAAGGTGTACTACTATCATGTATGGAGGGGGCCCTTTGATGCTGCCCTCAGGGTCAGCACCAGCTGGTGCCACTGCACGCCACTACGTCCCTTCCATTGTATCTCTGCCATTGCTGACAGGCCTATCTGCGTTCCCCATGGGGTCTTCCTGGCTGCCATGCCTGTCCAGAGAAAGAGACTGGTTGGTGATCCAGACAAGCCTTCTATGGACCCTTGCAATGCCTGGAGGCACAAAACACAATTATTACATTTATTCTGGCACATCCCATACATACGTCCAGAAGGCCCTGGAATGCCAATTCCCCACCACCCAGATATCATGCTATGGCAAACCCATTACTGCCACAAAGCTGACTGCCCCTATCCTAAAGGAGTGCGACCTGTGCTCCCCAGGCAGTAGCCCAAGACATCCTAAGGCAGTGGCAGCAATGCAGTGAATTGGTACTATGTGAGGAATGATTGTTTATGTACCTGAACAGGCTCCCACACGCACCCCCATGGCCTGGAGGAGATGTTCCCTGATCGGGGTGGAAACCTCTGAATAGCTGCCCCCCACTGGGGGGTGGTTGCCAGTCACCGATCCCTACTCCCGTGTTTTAGCCAACTGGGCCAATGGGCAGGGCTCAAATTTGCAGTGCATGGGTGCCTGTGCTCCTCCTCCTCACCTTTGGGATATGCCTGTTTTCACCCATCCAGGGGTGCCCTCTGCTCCTGCTAAGCCTTAGGCAGGGGGTCCTTGCCCCAGGGCCAACCCCAGGGTTTGTGAGGCCATGTGTGAAGTCTTGGTGCGGGGCCTAATTTGCATAATTAGGCACCACCTAATTTGCAAATGTATAAATGTACATAAAACTTACTCCTTCTGGACAGGAAGGATTCCCATTCTCCACCCCTCCAAGAAACCATGGAGAAGCATGGCCTCCTAATGCTTCCCCCCCTCCCCAGCTGAGTGTGCAGTGAGGCAGGCACAGAGAGACTGACTGCGTCCACTGCCTTACTGGAGGAGGGGCCAGGGGGTGAGCTTAGCTAGTCTGGCCTCCAGGGCCTGTTGCTTCTTGGTGCCAGTGCCACCTGTGCCTTGTGCATGCATATGGTGTAGCCAGTCCAGAGGTGCTGCTATCACACACACAAGACACCCAAAATGCAGCTAGCTTATTAAGCTCATTATGCCATGAAAAGAGACATATAACCAGTTCAGTTGTGTCCCCATAATCAGTTCATGCTGCCCCCACCCCATAACCAGTTCATTTCTGCCCCCACTCCCATATAATCTATTCATGCTGCCCCACCCACAACCATTTAATTTGTGCCCACAGGGCAGCGTAATTGATTATATGGGGGTGCAAATGAACTGGTTATGGGGTGCGGGTTTAAAGACAGTATTCCTGTTAGCAATAACTTCATTAAGA
>QEPC01001966.1:258820-278707 GCA_003113815.1 Sphenodon punctatus | reverse complement strand
TCCCTGCTACATTTGGCCTTCCAGTGACCTGACAGAAGACCATGTTTTAGCCACCCGAACACAACCGAACGCGATTCGAATTGAACGAACTGTTCGGCCATTTCGTAGTTCGGTGTTCGGTTCCGTTCGGTGTGTTCGCCATTTTCGTCGTTCGGTGTTCGGTTCCATTCGGTGTGTTCGCTATTTCGGTGTTCGGTCCGTTCGGTGTGTTCGTGTTCGTGTTCGGTTGTCCGAACAGGCCGAGTTCGGGCCGAACACCAAACTACCGAACCGCGTTTGCCCATCCCTACAAGACACTCTCCACCAACGACCCACCCACCACTCACCCACTATATGTGTTGCAGGGCTGCAGTGTTGCCCTATGGATGCCCTGTATATGGATGCCTGTAACATGTATAGTTGGTGGGAAATGCGTGGGGAGTGTCTTGTCTGAAAATGCCCTTTGTTAGCCTTACATACCCAGTTCTTTCAATTTTTCCTTTTAAAAGATGCTTTCCAGATCCTGTATCATCTTTGTTGCTTTGTCAAAATCAGATTCAGTTTGTCAATGTCCCTTTTAAAATGAGGTTCCCAAAACTGGGCATGATACTCCTGCTAGGAACTGCCCAATGCTGAATAGAATGGAATTATTACTTCTGCCAACTTGGGAGACAGTGCTTCTGTTAATGCAGTCTAAAATGGCATTAACCTGTTTTTATAGACATATCACGTTGCTGACTCATGTTCAGTTTGTGATCATCCACAATCCCTGGATCGTTTTCATATGTGCGGCTTCCAAGCCAGGTATCTCCCATCTTATACTTGTGCATTTATACAGCTGAACTGAACCGGCTAGTTTGGTGGTTATCCAGTCAAAAAACAGTTACTGCAGGAGGTAACAAACAAACCAAATTGCTGGATGGTGCCACAACAATCAACCAGTTTACCATATTACCATGCTACTGGGTAACCAAATGTTACTGTTACTAGTCTGAAACCAGGTCCTTGGAGTGGGGTTAGGGGAGTAAACAGGAAAGGAATTATGGGCAAATGGTGAACAGCAATATGGTAAACAGCAAGACAGTAATACAAAAACCAGGGGCAGCTAAGAGGTGATCTGCTTGTAGATCATAAACTAGTCTCTCTGGTAGAATGCAGAAATGCTCCTCTCCACTCTTGACACCAGTTGCTGAAGTTACCTAGAGCAGGGATCCAGAGGGAGGGGTCCTGACCAGGAATGCCAGAACCAGAGGAAGGGGTACTCACCGGAGGTTGATGCCTGGTTCAAGTGGATTGTGTACACCAAAAGTCTTTATTTGCCTCAACCCATGGTTATTGGCAATTGTAACCACCAGTACAAAAAACACATTGTATACAACATCATTATTTACAAATCAAAATTTAAACATCCTGCAACACAAACTTAAAATATAAGCAGAGACTTCCTTCCTGACAATAACTTTACTGGGAGGCGACACATGCTAAGAGGCTTCCTTTCCCCACACCAACTTCCGCCTCTCCTTCATCACAGCTTTACCAAATCCCGCTACCACCCGGGTTAGTTCAGTGTCTTTGTGGTTCAGGCACAACTCAAGTGGGTCAGCATAAGGGAACCTCAACTGAACTTGACCCAGTGCCCCTAGAACCTTAGCCCTCCTAGTGGCATATTTTGGGCACACGAAGAGAATATGGGGTACCGTATCGGGGACTTGCAATTGGCAAGATAGACATCCCCTCTCACCCCATGGGATCCCTCTATATCGCCCCTCAAGTACTGCCAAGGGGAAAGTCCCTAATCGGAGGCAAGTAAACACTCTCCTTGTCGCAAACTCGGCCCATAGCCCCAGATAACCCACCTCACATGGCAGGGGTGCCGGAGCTTTATATGCCAAATTCACCTTCTGGAATTGTAGCAACCTCGGCCGAACAATAAACAAATACTGCTGGGCTTCTGGTCCTTTCCGCATCCTGCCAGGTACCACGGATCCAGACGGAGACCAAATAACCATATTAGCTCTATTGTGAATCACCAGCTGAACATGAGTTAACAGTGTAATGCCACTGAAAAGAAGGCTAATGCCATCTTAGACTGCTTTATATGCAATACCTGGGGAAGGAGTAGGGCTGAAACTCAATCTCATTTTTCTCTTGATTCTCACTGAGAATCAAGCTTCTCAATGAGAATCGAGGGGGAAAAAAAAGAAGCAAGAAAAGCCCCAATCTTGAATTTTTCTCGTAGAGATTTGTTTTCTTGACTTACTCACCAGAGCTGTGTGTGCTGTGTCCCGTGCCATGTCTCCCATCTGTCTGTCTCTTTTCTCTCTTCTCCGCTCTCATCTCTTCTCATCTTCTCAGCGACAGGGAAAAAAACCCAAGCAGCAGAACTGAGTATGCACACTATAACTATTCTGCACATGCACAGCCCTTTTCCAAAATAGTGCCAGCAACGTTGTCACCATTATGGAAAAGGGCAGTTGGTCTTTGCAGAATGTTTTTTCCTCCATCATGGAGAAAACAAGAAGAGATTCTCATGAGAATTAAATTAATTCTCGTTTCATCCCTACGGAAGGAGGGATGAACTAAGTAGCTAAATGGCTGCTCCTGAGAAATTTCACCATATTGAGAACCGGGATCGATTTCCCAACTGTTTTCCAATACCAAGGCAATTTCTTGATTCTTGCAATACCACAAGAATCAGATACTGTCCTAACTTACCGACTTTCCATTTACTGTGTGCTATTCATTTACCACTTACTGCATTGCTGAGGGTACTGTTTTATTTCTGTGTTTGTTGTTTCCACATTTTCTGAGTCAATCACTTTGTGAATAGCCCACCCCTTAATCTCCCCCAAGTGTCCCTTAACCTCCATTCCAGTGCCTCCAATCAGAATTCTTGTTCTGTGTTGTTCCCTTTGCTTTGACCAATCTGTAACTGGTTTGCAGATTAGTAAAGGAATCTGCATACCAATAAATGAGTGACAAGTTAGTACAAGGTAAAATGGAGTGCAAGAAATGCTGTATTGAGTTGGTATTACCTCTCAGGATTTGAAATGGACAGCAAAGTGGTAAATGGCAAAAAAGTAAATGGGATCCCGGTAAGCAGATAGTTGGTAAATCCAGAAACAAAATGTTGGTTGAGACATTACTGAGTACCAAGAGGTTCTTGATTCAACCAAGATGGATTTGGGAACCAGGATTTTAAAGCTCCTTCACCTGGGAACCAGGAACCAGGTGAAGGAGCTTTCTTCACCTATAAAGCTCTTCACAACCTTGCTCCCTGCTACCTCTCTGCACTTATCGCCCTCCATACTCCAGCCCGTGCATTTCGCTCCTCCTCTGTCCCTTCTCTCACCCTTCCATGCCTTCCCTGCTCCCCTAAGTGCCTTCGTCCCATCTCACTTGCTGCCCCCCATGCCTGGAACTCCCTCCCTGTCCACATCCGCCTTGCCCCCTCCCTTCATACCTTCAAATCTCTCCTTAAAACTCACCTCTTTCGCTCTGCTCTGTCTGACTCTTTATCCTGCTGAGCCACTATTCCTATACCTACGATCGGTTTACCCTTATCCTTGCAACATGGACCTGCCTGCTGTCATTCTCATCGTAACCAAGCCAAGTACGTGCACTTGAGACCTCGCATCTTCATGAATGTTAGACCCCTTGTCTCTCCCTCTGTTCCCCTTCCTAAGTCTCTCCCCCAGCTCCTGTCTCTCAGATTGTAAGCCCTAGGGGCAGGGACTGTGTCTATTTTATTACTTTGTAAAGTGCCAGGTACACTGCTGGTGCTATATAAATGTTTGTTAATAATAATAATAATAATAATAACAACAACAAGGTTTCACATTTTGGGGAAGTCCATTGTGCCAGTCTGTTCAGCTCTGGGTAGGCCTTAGCTGGAGCACTGCATTCAATTTTGGGCACCCCATTTTAAGGACATTATGACTTGATTTGGGATGAGGCCACCAACCTCATATGCATTACATAGACCTGGCTGGACAAGGTATCTGGACCAGGATTGTCCCAGATGGTGCTGATCAGGTACTTGGTGAAGCATCAGCCTAGGATCGGAGGATGGGGTGGGGGTGGGGTGGGGGCGGAGTGGCTGTGATCTGTAAAGATACCTTGACTTTTTAGATGTATCTGGTGCCTAACTCATCCAATATAGATTGTGTGGCACTTGGTGCTGGATTTGACTGGTGTCATGGAGGGGGGCAGGGTATCAGGGGAACGAGGATGGGAACGGCCCTTCCCCCCGAGATAGAGACAGGGAGGAAACCTAGAGGGGAAAGAAGCTTATGGGATAGAATACCTCTCAGTATGTCTTGTAGGCCCACAGTCTACTCTTCCCACAGTCTACTCTCTGACGCTGGGAACCCAGCGTCAGAGAGGATCTAATTCATCATTGAGGTCAGAAGGAAGAAGATAGATCCTGAACCAAAAGAGAAAGGAAGGACAGTGCATCTGAGGCTAAAGGAGACCAGAGAGTACAGAAGTTGCCTGGACACACTACCCCTAGTACATAACAAGAGGGGTTCAAGCAAAGGGCTAAGAAGGGAGCAGGAAACAGGTAGACCACCGGGACACAAAACACACAATGTGCAACAAGAAGGGATTCTGCACAAGGCTGTGAAGGAAACAGGGGGTAGAGGAAGCAGGAGTGAACTAGGACACTCCAGACACCATACACAGCACAAGGATTACGCACAGAAACTAGGGGGGAGTGGGGGAAGAGGGAATGAACTAGGACACACAAGACACCATGCACAACACAAGGATCACACACAGAGACCAAGGAGGGAGTAGGGGAAGCGGGAGAAAACCAGGACACTCAAGGGACCATACACAGCATAGGGATCACACACAGGAACTAAGGCAAGAGTAGGGGAAGCGGGAGCGAACCAGGGCATTCAAGACACCACACACAGCACAGGGATCACGCACAGGAACTAAGGGAGGAGTAGGGGAAGAAGGAGTGAACTAGGACACACAAGACACCATGCACAATACAAGGATCACACACAGAGATTTAAGGAGGGAGTAGGGGGGAAGGAGCAACTAGGACACACAAGATATCACACACAGCAAGGGAATCACTGCGACCGCTGCAGAAATTTAGGTACACTGTACCATACACCCAGGACAGGTTCCTAAGTGGGGTAGAGGTTTTGCTCCACCAGCTTCCTGAGGCCACACCAGAGTTTAAATATCATTTGTGGCCAATCAGGAAGCTGGGAGACCGGACTGGGGGAACAAGACCCAGCTGGGGGAGGGTGTGGCAATGCAAGGGACAAGAGACAGAGACAACATAGAAAGGAAGAATATAGAGGGGAAGAAGGTCCACCAGGTGGTGCAGGCCCCAAAGGCGCTGCTCCCGCATCCCAAGGACATGGGTTTGAGCCCAGGACCTGACAGCTGGGGATAGATTGGGGATCCTCTTGATGTATCGACCACTCCGTTTCACAGCTACTTCTCTAGCTGAGCTGTTCTTGGATGTGGTGTTGAGATCACCTAAACTTATTGTTCTGGGTGATTTCATCATACACTCCAAGGACAGCCTTTTAGGGGTGGAGCAGGAGTTCATGACCGCCATGACAACCATGGGCCTATCCCAAGTAATAACAGGCCTGACGCATGAGGCGAAACTCACATTGAACTTGATGGTTTGCACCAGCCCGGAGATAGGGGTTCCGATTATTGGGGGTGTCGTTATAACACAGTTGTCATTGTCAGATCATTACCTCCCGAAGGCCCAGATCGCAGCCCTCCTATGCCCTCATCAAGGTGGTGGACCAGTTAGGTTGGTCTGTCCCTGGAGGCTGATGGATCCAATTGGTTTCCAGAACTCTCTGGGGGATATGCCCACTGGCTTCGTCAGCACAGGTCTCCCTGGTATACAGAGGACCTGAGGTGGTTGAAGCGGGACGGTAGTTGTTTAGAGTGCAGGTGGTGCTTGACTTACGCTGAAACAGACCGATTGTGGCATAGTTCATTTTTGAAGGATTATGCCGTGACTGTGATGGTGGCAAAGAGAGCTTTCTTCTCAGCTATAATAGTGTCTGCAATGTCTTGTCCAGTGGAGCTGTTCTGGATGGTGAGGGGTCTAGTTAACCTGGCCTTTCTCCACCAGGAAATAAGAGTCATCCCTAACCCTCTGTGATATTTGTATTAATTACTTTGAAGACAAAATCACTCATATTCATCACGACTTGGGCACTGCCATTTAAACTGCAGAGTCAGAGAGTTTGGGGTTATAGAATCTCAGTCTTGTCCTGTTCATTTGGATCAGTTTCAATTGGTATCATCCACTGATTATGGGGTGTTTGGGTCGACGAGGGCAACCAATTGTGAATTAGATCCTTGCTCGTCCTAGCTGGTGAAAGCCAGATGGGAAATGTTGGGGCTGTTGCTGGCTGGGGTGGTCAGCGCCTCCCTACGTGAGGGTAGGGTGTCGGGCAGTGGGGCACCTTTAAAACTGTGGTGGTCCAGCCTGTGCTTAAGAAACCATATTTATACACTGACTCACTGGCCAGTTATTGGCCTGTCTCTAACCTAACCTTTCCTTTTTAGGGAAGTTTATTGAATGAGTGGTTGCCCATCAGATCCAGCCTCATCTCAATGCTATTGGATTCATGGACCCGTTTCTGTCAGGTTTTCATCCTGGGTATGGCATGGAGACTTTGCTTGTGGCTTTGACTCATGATCTGCACTTTGGGATGGAAAAGGGGAAATCTACTTTGTTGATTTTGTTAGATTTGTGAGTGGCCTCTGATACAGTTGATCATGAGGAGTTGTTGACACAACTGCGGTACCTAGCAGGGGTGTGTGGGACTGCTCTTGAGTGGTTCCATTCTTTCCTGTTAGGGAGGTCCCACCATCCCAGTGGGTGGTGATGGGTGATTGCTCATCACCCCCTTAGGGTCTCCCCAGTGGTGTCCCACAGGGTTCTATTCTGTCACCCCTCTTTTTCAATGTGTATTTGAGGCTGCTGGGCAAGGTCATTCAGAGGTTTGGGGTGAGGTGTCATCAATATGCTTTTTTATTTAGAAGAGCATTTGGCTGTTGGGGATGAGGATTGTTTGGGTTATTAGGGAGGGTTTGGGGAGGGTGGGAATTTTGAGCGAAGGGAGTGTTTTATTGTATTAATTTTTATTCAATCAATATCTTTATTTGCCATTACCGAAGGTCTTGGCAACATTAAAAGTTCCAGAAAGGAACAAAATAAAACATATAAAACATATTACATTACAGTGTAAATTTCCATAAACAAAGCAGCCAAGAAGTTATTTTACATATTCGAAGAAGCCCTGATTTTAGCATGATTTTGTAGCATCAATGCATGTGCTAGAGTTGCGATTTTTAAAATCACTTGGTTCTGAGAATTTGCTAACAGATATTCCAACTGGTCTTGAGTACTCCAAAATAACTTTCCCTGCAGAACTGGGTCTAAAGGTTGGCTTCTCGCATTTTATAGTAAAGCCACAATAGAACAAATAATGGGTCAAATCCTCAGGTTGTTACAAGCCACAAGGGCACAGCCTAAGGCTATGTGGAATCTGGAGGTATCGTCCCTCCAGAAATTTAGATGACATTGATTGAAACCTCAACAAGGTATATGCATTCCGTATTCTAAAGTTTTCTAGTATTGCCAAATAACGTTCCTGGCCAAAATTATCTTTAAAATTTGCAAGCATCGGAGCAATCTTATTTTGTCTTAGGGTAGCCATGTCTTCCTGCATATGTATATCCCTTATCCTAGTCTTAAGTATCTCCCTGGCTTTAGCCTTAGGTAATTCCTGTAAAGCAATAAAAGAAAGGCCAGCCACGTTCAGCATGGAATTCAGACTTTCATTCCACCTATACTTATTATCAGAGGCTGCTGCTTCCAGCCAACAAAGAACTGGGAGGCGGTCCAATGGCATTTCAGTTACTTTATGCATATTGGAATGACCTTAGTTTAGCTTCTAATTCAACTGGAAAGATACCTAATTCAGCTCTCATCATGTATATAGGGGTTCCTTTTGGGGCACGTAACATCACCCTCATCAACTTATTTTGGAAGATCTCTAGATTATTTTGAAGGAATACTGCCCCAGATTTCTGCTCCATAAATTGCTTGTGGAACTAAGTTTGCTCAAGAAGTTTGATAGCTGGCAGTAATTGTTTCCCGCCCATGGTGTTCCAAAATTGTATTACTCTGTTTGTAAAGTGTGCCAGTTGTAAGTTTGTTGCCTTAATGTGATCATGCCAAGAACCAGCTGCAGTGAAAACAAGTCCCAGGTATCTGTTGGAACCTGTTCCAGGGGGAGTGCACCACCTGTCAACTGGCAAAAACAACAAGCTTTGTCTTGTCATAGTTTATAGTCAGGTCATTTGCCCTACAATATTCCTCTTAGGATACCAATAAACGTCTCATTCCAGTTTGTGAAGTTGACAAAAGAACCATATCATCAGCATACAGTAATATTGTTTTCTATCTTCCTTTAACATATGCGGGATGATAAATATTGCCTTTCAATTTCTTTACAATAACGTTTATATAAAATTAAAGAGAAATGGCACCAAAACGCATCCCTGCTTAACCCCATTTTTTGTAGGAATTGATGTAGACAAGTTACCTGACTGTGACAGCCTAACCTTCATTGAAGTATCTCAGTACAATTTTTAGACCAGAAAAAGCAATCTTTTGTCAATATTAGTCTTTCCCAATTTCTCCCATAAAAGATTTCTATTTATAGAATCAAAGGCTTGCTTTAAATCAATGAAGGTGGCAAACAATTTAGTTGCATGAACATGCCCATATTTGTCTACCAGGTGGGCAAGTACATAGCAATGCTCTATAGTAGAGTGCCCTCGAAGGAAGCCAACCTGTTCTTCTCCAATCAGTCTTTTTTCATCTGCCCAGGCTTCAAGCCTGCACAGTATCGTCTTTGCATAGAGTTTTGCCACTATATTTATTAAGCGTATTGGTCTTTAATTAGTTGACTTATTCCTATTCCCCTTTTTAAATATTGGGACAGTTGTACTCATATTCCGTCCCACTGGTATAACCCCATGGAGATTTATATGATCGAACAATCTAGATAAAACAGGAATCCACCAATCAACATATTCCCTAAATAATTCCCCTGGGATCCCATCCTCCCCTGGGGTTTTATTTTCTGGGATCTGTAAAAGTAGCTCTCTGATGACAGAGCATTCAATTGGTGGCCACGCTGGAAAAGCAAAACATTCTAGTTCATCTGCTGGTAATATAGTTTCAAAAACTCTATTCAAGGTATTAAGAAAGTGAGCTTGCCAGACTGGTCTAGCTATTCCAGTTTCTAAAGAACTGTATCTCTGGGGATTTCCTTTATTTACCAGGAACCAAAATTTATTACTGTCTTTCTGAGTCATTGCTTCCTGAAGACAGGGCCATAAATAATGTTGGTAAGACATTTTTCTTGTTTTAATAAGTTCTTTATATTTCTTTTTTGTTTGTTTGTTTCGATAGAAATCCAAAACTCCGGTTGATTTGTCCTTTCTGACTTGTTTGGCTGCGTTATGTACTGTGTTTTTAAAATATTGACACTCTTTATCAAACCCCAAAGGTTGTTGGCAGTTCCTATAAATATTTGTATCTAGTAATAGATCTCTTTTAACCTTAAGTGCCAGGGATGAGAAGAGCTTTGAAAGATCATATACATAGTCCTGAGCTATAAAGGTCTCTCTAATTGTCAGCATCGCTGTAGACCCAAAGAACCACTGGCTCTTCATGCTTAATTTGTAGGGATCTGCACCAGAGCCCAATGTTGTTTTTCATTTTTGTTATTGTCGTCATTATCAAAATGTGTCATTTTATCGTTATCGTTATAACGACAATGTCGTTTTCATTATTGTCGTTATCAGTACCAATACCGATTTCAAACAAAGATTTTATTTTCATTATCATTTGGTTTCGTGATCTTGCGAGACCAAAAACCGGAAACAGTATTTCGATCGCATGTGTTGTCGTGTGCGGTGGCGTGGTGTCTGTCTGGCTTGTGTGAAAAATTGGTTGTGAGTTTGTGTGTTTGTGTGTTGTAACTGTGTATGTGTGGTTTGATTTGGTTTGTGCGTGAGGATGGAAGGTGAAGGAAGCAGTGGAGGTGGGAAAAGAAAAATGAAGTTGAGGAGGAAGGTCAAGGTGGAGGAGGAACAAGGGGAGGTCCAGACTGGACCATCTGATGAGGTGGTGGAGGTGGGCTCCTCACCAGGAAGAAGAGGGCAGAGGAGGTGCCCTTGCTCCCAGGTTTGTAAAATTTATTTTTGTTTATTGTTCTATATAACTTTGAGGACAAGAAGAATACTATCCTTTAGAGCGAGCTTGCTGGCATGCGGGTGGTGAGCTGGGCAGTCAGACACAAACAGCGGGCATCAGTGGGTGGCAGCAGAGAGACAGGATTTGCATATGTCTTATTTCTGGGTCTTCCAGAGAGGCGGGGCTCTTCCACCAGTCAGGCATGAGGGGCCACTACACCTACCCAGAGACGTGCCAGCCAAGGACTCCACTTGCCAACGCTAGCACCCCAGGAAGGGCAGGATTTGCACGTGTCTTATTTCTGGGTCTGCCACAGAGAGAGGGGAGGGGCTTTTTCAGCAGCAGCAGCAGCCAGAGTCTCAACTTGCAGACACTATAGTACTACAGGTGGTTCTGGTGTATGAGGGGGAAAGGGAAAGAGACAAGTAGGCAGCACTGCAGCACCATCCATCCACTTGTGGGAGAATGGATATTGGTCTGGGAAGGACTCGAGGCATCACCATGAATGCATGATATTATGTAGGGGTTTAAGTGTTCCTGTTTCAGAGAGGGTGTTGATGAGGCCCCATCAAGGTGGACATCTCATGGCCAATCCAGGCCAACGAGGTCTGTGGTATGGCAATATTTCCATACCCCAAAAGGCAGCTTTGCAGAATGCAAGGTAAGGCATGGGAGCTGGAACAACAGGGAATGGATTGCCCAGTGACCTGTTAGGAAGTCCCCTGCAGAGAGAGAGAGATTGGCCAGCCACCCACTTGTGGAGACAGAATGCAGGCAGGGCTTGATAGACATTGGTCTGACACAGTATGGCACTTCTTATGTTCCTATCTTTTTATGTTCTTTAGATCTGTGACCAAAAAACAACAACGGGGGATGCAGGGGACCACCTCAGGGCTGATTGCCCATGTGGAAACCATCCACCTCATTGAGGTGACGCAGGACGTGTCTCAGGCTGGAAGGAGTAGGGACAAACACCAGGTGGAGGAGGGGAGGAAGGCAGGGCAGAAGAGGCACCATGCCAGTCCTTCCCCCTCCAGCTCCTCTGAGGATTCTCTAGCCCCCCGGCAAGAGAAGAATGCTGAAGCAAGGGCATTTCGGGCATCACTGTGCAGGCCTGCAAAAAAACAGACACCTAAGTTGTTTTTCTATGTCTTTTTATATTATTAATGTTTGACTTTCAAAAGTGTTTAAAAAGTTAAAATGTTTTTTCAAAAGTTTTTTGTATAAAAGTTATATTTGTTACCAGCTGAGTTTGTCCTGTCCAATCTTTTATTCCTCTGTGCTTCTTCTGGCAGGGGGAAGAATCTCATTGTATATACAGCTTGTCAGATCCCTTCCTGACATCAGCACTACATGTAGCACATTAGCTCCAAGATGTGGGAGCAGGGTCTCAACTTGCAGACAGCCACCCAGGAGGGGAAGGGCTCTATGTGAGTGTGCCACAGAGAGAGAGAGAGAGAGAGGGGCTGTGGCAGGCCGGGCGAGGCATAAGCGGGCATCGGCAGGTGCACTGCCCACTCTCACAGAGAGATCGCCGCATGGTGGGAAGCCTTGGGAAGCTGAGTTGTGATATATACTTGGTTACATTTGTCCGTTGGTCCCTTTGAAGCCCTCAAGTATAAACATGTGTTCAGCTAGTAGAAATATTGCCCCAGGAGGGGCAGACTTGGAAGACAGCACCCCAGGTAGAGCAGCCAGACACTGCCAGAGATATCATATTTTCTGTGAGGGTGTGCCAGAGAGAAAGAGAGAGGGGCTCTTAGGCAGTGGGCAGCAGCTGGAGGGTACTGGTGGGAAAAGGGGATCTTTCAGCAGCTGCAGCGGGCATCAGCGGGTGGCTGGCTGTAGAGGAGTAGGCTAGCGGGGGGGTAGGCTGGGGGGGGTGCCCGGTGGCCACTGGTCAGTCAGGAATGAGCAGCAGCAGCACCTAGATGATGGTTCTTGGAACTGGAGTGACTGCTTCTGGATGCAGTGGAATGGAATGACAGCCCCCCATGACTGGAATGATGGTCCCAGAATCTTGATGGTGGTTCCTGGGACTGGCATGACTGATTCAGGTACAGTGGAATGATAGCCCATGGGAGTTGAATGATGTCCCTAGAATTAGTGCTTGGTTGGGCATACTTCATTCAATCATTGCAATAGGTGGTAGCAGGTAGGTAAAGGGAGGCCCACAGGCAGGCACATAATTATGCTGTGTGTTATTTTCATCTCATTCTGGTAGGTTTGCTTCTGGACATGGGCATTCAGCATGAGCAGCACAGATGAGATCTCTCACTGGTTCTGGCAGGTGGCAGCTTCAGCTGGATGCACCTCTACTGCCCTCCCCCAAATCTCTCTCGTTCTAGCAGTGTGGAGCCTATCTCTCTCTCTCTCTGGTCATGGAATGCAGGTGATGGCATGGGTGGGAGTGTGTCTGTCTCTCTCCTAGAAGCAGGGAAACTTTCAGTCTCCACAAACAGCAGGTTGCTAACTCCTAAAAAAAGGTTCTTCACGCTGGCTCACATCATTGTCACCACGTCACCCTGCGTTCCTTCCCCGCATGGACTTCTGTCATATCACTTGAAAGGGTTGGGAGGAACTGTCACTCTGAAAGGGGAGAGTGCTTTTAAGCCTAGAGAGGAGCTCGAGGCCATCAGAGCAGGTTGCTGCCTTAAGCACTCCCGGGTGGCTTAGTTTTATGGAAGAAGGAGACCCTGACCAATATATCTCAGAACATTGTTTATTTAACCCAGGCCTGAACAACATGCGGCCCGCATAGGGATGTGTGAACAGAACAGGGTTCGGATGTTCAGCCCGAAAACTAAGTTCGGGTTCATGGGTTCAGTCCCGCGGAGTTCGGTCCCGCTGAATGTTCGGCGGAGTTCTGACCGGACGGGAGGCTTGGGGTGCTCCAGGGACCTTGGCACCCCAGCTTACCTGGGCAGGCAGGCTTGGCGCTTGGCCCCTGGGGGTGCCCGTGGCACCATGGCAGACCGTCTGAGACCCAGCGGCAGCATCAGAGGTCAGGAAGGCTTGGGGCTTGGTGGCTGACCTGGCACCCCTACTTGGCCAGGCATTGCAGACTGCCAGGCATTGGCAGAGCAGTGGCAGACATTGGAATGCTCAGTAGCAGAACTCATGGCAGCAGCGGCAGCAGTAGACAAACACATTGATGAAAAGCAACTGCTCCACCAACTTAGCCCCCAGTTTCAGGCGGTGCAGTGAGCAAATGTCCCCCGCAATCGACAACACCTGCTTGCTGGGGACACTTGTCGGTGGGCAGGACAACAGACCCTTGCCAACTTTGGACAGGGCTGTCCACACATCCCTCTGAGAGCTGTGTCGCCACCATGTTCTGCCCCTCCCATCAGTGCTATCAGTGGTGCAGCAGCAGCAGCCAGTTGCAGCCCAGAAGCATCAGTGCACCATGGAGGAACTGGGGTGGGAGCAGCTGCCAAGTCCCTTGTCAGCTGCAGTATGTGGAGGGTGGCGTGGCTTTCAACTGAAAGCCACGCGCATGTTGGGGGAAATGATTGTGCTCAATGGGCAGCACTTCTCATTGGTCAGGGACATGGGGTTTAGGTGCCTGATTGGCTTCCTGGGCCCCCAGTTTAAGCTTCCCTCACACACCACCCTGAGTCGGGCTGCCACCGATGCCTGGCAGCCTGCAACACCCAGCCAAGAAGGGATGGAAGCCACCGAGTCCTGGCCGGGCCTCTGTCGCTGCTCCATCGATGCCTGGCAGCCTGCAATGCCCAGCCGTGATGGTGACTAGAACTGGAGAACCCAGCATAGAGCAAGCAGAACTGGAGGTGTGCCATAGTACCACCCAGAGTTGGCAGGTGGTGCCAGCCTCATACTGGGCTTTAAAGGAGTGGGTGAGGGAGCAGCTGGCAGGGGCTGGGGGTGCCACCATCCACTTCACCACCAACCTGTGGTGCAGTAGGAATGTGCAACATGCCTACATGTCAGTGACAACGCACTGGTGGCAGGACCCGGAGGCAGCGTTTGGCAGTGGCAGGAGGCGTTCTGAAGCAGAGTATAGGTGGGCCCTGCTTCAGGCAGAAGTCATGGACACTGCTACTTCTCGGAACATCAAGGCAGCCCTGACTGCCATTGTGAGGGAGTGGGTAATGCCAGGCACGTCCTTCACCAAGGGGTGTGTTGTTATGCACAACGTGGCCAACATATTGAGGGCAGTCTGCAAGGGGGGCTTCACCAGCATCCCTTCACCTGGTGGTCAGGGACTAGGGATGGGCAAACAGAACGGGGTTCGGATGTTCGGTTGTTCAGTTCAAAACCTGAGTTCAGGTTCGATGGTTCGGTTTGGCCGAACTTGGCCCAACATTCCAAAATAGCGAAACCAAAACCAAAACATAAACCGAATCAAAATAGAAACCGAAACCTAATTTTTGGCCCTGGAAAGATGTTTTTCCTGCCCCCGACCTCATCCAAACTCATTCAAACATGACCGAAGTGTTCGGTCGTTCGAGAGTTCGGTTCGGACGTCCGAACAGACCGAGTTCGGTCCAAACTCTGAACATCCAAACTACGTCCGCCCATCCCTATCAGGGACGCTCTGGGCTTGGGGGAGAAGGGGATTGGGGCAAGCACCTGTAGCTCCCTGATTGAGCGGGAGAGGAAGTTAGCCAGTTTCTTTAACTGGAGTGTGATGGGCAGCAATTTCCTCCAGATGAAGCAGGCCAAGCAAAGCTCCCCAGTGCACCAACTGGTGCAGGATGTGTCCACCCGGTGGAATTCCTCCACGTTCCTGATGCTCAAGCAGCTTCTTGAGCAGAAAGCTGCCTTCATCCGGTTCAACTGGTGGTGGACAGCGGGGCACCTCCAGGGTACTAGGGGGTGGAATGGGAGATCCTGGCTCACAGGTTTTTTTTTTCTGAGACCATTCCTGGCCTTGACTGAGAGCATCAGCTCCTCCACAGCCACCACCATCCAGGTGACCCTTCTGGTCCAGAGTCTCCTCAGGAGGCTGGAGGAGATTCTCCAGAGGTGGGATTGTGGCCCTCAGGACAAGAAGTTGGCAGCTGAGGTGGTTGCCCTGGTGTAGCAGATGAAGGCAGGGCTGAAGGCATGGTTTGATGAGCTCCTGCAGTGGGAGGAATATGTGTGGGCAACCATGCTGGACCCCAGGGTCAAGGGCAACATGGCACGCCAGACACCACTCTATTGGGTACTGGAAGGTTGACCTGATGGAGAGGGTCCAGCAGGCAGAGAGGACTCTGGAGAGTGTGCGACAGCAGCAGCAGCAGCAGGAGCAGGACACCCCTGGGGATGGTGGGAGTGGGAGCAGCCACCCCTTTCAGCCATAGGAGTCTATCCCTGCCCCCAGCCCTAGCAGTACCAGTACCAGCAGCAGGCTGACCACCAGCAGCACCCTATTGCTTCTGGATGATATGGATGGACAGCCCTCCCTGCCTGGAACTGTAATGAATTAATTAGGTTGATTAAAGCATTATGCATTGATATTAGAATCAAAGAGAACACTGCATACATTTGTAATCACTGGATGATATACTGTATATTCCTTATATGTGTTGCTTGCTTAATATATGTTTTATGTACTTGCTTGCTTTATACTTTATAACTGCTTTGCAGGAGGGGCGGCATACAAATTCATAAAATAAAATTTTAAAAAATAAAACTTTTAGTATAAATACAGTAGAAATGTAAGTTATGAGGAGAAAACAGGCTGGCAGAGATGGAGAAGGAAATATGTAGGTCAAAGATAGATGTGGTGGTATTTACAGGGATGCATTCTTGTTAGCCATAAAAGAAGGTCCAGAAGGAACAGAACTGGCAGGGACTGATTGTGCCCAGAGCAGAGTTTTTGTACATCAAAGGAAAACAATAAACAAGAGAAGGTTACAGGGAACAGATAAGGGTTGAGCAATGTATGATCTGTTCAGACGTCAAGACGCCTTGGAGAAAGGGGCCTGGGTAACCCATGGCCAGAGATCAGGTTGTCCATCCGGAGGGAGGGACAGACAGGATCATACTGGTCAGGATGTCCCACAAGAACAATGACTAAGCAGAAAGGAACCCCCACATCTGAATAACCAATGGGAGAACTTTCTAGGCTTGGTTCCAACCACCCCACACTCTGGATGCTCATAAGGCAGTCACTGTATAAAAGGACCAGCTCTAGACAGGGAAGATGCCTTTCATGGTACTTGACCGCTAACCCTTATCAGGGTGCCAGCGATCTCGGTGATTGGCCATCTTTGGGACTTCTCCCTAGGAAGTCCTACAACGTGCCTCACAGCTAGGCTCTCTAGCTCAGCTTCGTTTGGGCCCCCTTCTTGCCTCTCCTCTCAAGACCAGACCTGAGACCTCTGACACATAAGAACTCATATGTATGTATTTATGTGTGTGTGCTCACTGTTAGAGTAGGTGCAGGCAAATGCCACATATAGGTGTATTGTTGGTGCTATATTGTTGCTTTATTCTTAGTTCTTTGATACCATTACCATATTAATAAACATCTGCCTATTTAAAGGACTTTGCAATCTGTTTCATAGTGTCTCTGCCCAGATCCCAGAATTGGGGCTGCCTGCCAGGGGTGTAAGTCTTGTCCCTGGTAGGATTGATAGAGAACAGTTCCAATTTACAACAGAATGTAAGCCCCAGAACCCTGAGGGTGGGTCCTGGGGCTGAAGTCCCTGCCTGTTTCTTGATGCTCTGGAATGACGGCTCCCAGTGAGCGGAATGACAACCCCAGAACCCTGACATTGGGTCTTGGGACTAGAGTGGCAGCTTCTGGATGCAGTGGTATGACAACCCTCCCTACCTGTAACATAGACCACAGAACCCTGAGGGTGGGTCCTGGGACTGGAGTGGCTGTTACTTGATGCAGTGGAACAACAGTTCTCTGTGAGAAGAATGACCGCCGCAGAACCCTGAGGTTCTGAGGTTCTGGAGCTGCCACCTCCTGGTACAGGAGTGGCAGCTTCTGGATGACATGGATGGAGCCCTCCCTGCATGTAACGTAGACCCCAGAATCCTGACGGTGGGTCGTGGGACTGGAGTGGCTGGCTTTTTCTTGATGCTGTGGAATGACAGGTCCCCATGAGCGTAATGACGGCCCCAGAACCCTGATGGTGGGTCCTGGGAGTAGAGTGGCAGCTTCTGGATGAAGTGGAATGACAGCCCTCCATGCCTCTAACATAGGCCCCAGAACCTTAAGGGTAGGTCCTGGAGCTGGTGTGGTTGTTACCTGATGGATTGGAACGATGGCTCTCTCAGAGCAGAATGATGGCCCCAAAACCCTGATGGTGGGTCCTGGGAGTAGAGTGGCAGCTTCTGGATGAAGTGGAATGACAGCCCTCCATGCCTCTAACATAGGCCCCAGAACCTTGAGGGTAGGTCCTGGGGCTGGAGTGGCTGTTACTTGATGGAGTGGAATGATGGCTCTCTCAGAGATGAATGATGGCCCCAAAACCCTGATGGTGGGTCCTGGGGCTGGAATGGCAGCTTCTTAATGACATGGATGGACAGCCCCCTGTGCCTGTAACCTAGACCCCAGAACCCTGGTGGTGGGTCCTGGGGCTGGACTCGTGACTGGATGCCTCTGAAGTCTGAATCGCTGCCTGTGTCCAACAGGAGCAGTCCCGGCTCTCCCTGGGCCATGCTGTAAGCGAATATGGACCCTCTACGTGGGACGGTGGAATGATGACCCCAGAACCCTGAGGGCGGGTCCTGGGGCTGGAGTGACTGGCTGTTTCTTGATGCAATAGAATGACAGCTCCCTGTGAGTGGAATGATGGCCCCAGAACCCTTACAGTGGGTCCTGGGAATAGAGTGGTAGCTTCTCGATGACATGGATGGACAGCCCCCCCTGTCTGGAACGTAGGCCCCAGAACTCTGATGATGGGTCCTGGGGCTGGAGTGCCTGTCTGTTTCTTGATGCAGTGAAATGACAGCTCCCCATGAGCAGAATGATGGCCCCAGAACCCTGATGGTGCATCCTGGGAGTAGAGTGGCAGCTTCTGAATGAAGTGGAATGACAGCCCTCCTTGCCTATAATGTAGGCCCCAGAACCCTGATGGGTGGGTCCTGGGGATGGAGTGACTGTTACTTGATGCAGTGGAATGATGATTCTCTGTGAGCGGAATGACGGCCCCCCAAACCCTGAGGGTGGGTCCTGGGGCTGGAGTGGCAACTTCTTAATGACGTGGATGGACAGCCCCCCTTGCCTGGAACTTCTAGATGAAGTTCTAGATGAAGTGGAATGATGTCTCCCCATGAGTGGAATGACAGCCCCAGAACCCTGATGGTGGGTCCTGGGGGTGGAGTGGCAGCTTCTGGATGAAGTTGAACAACAGCCCTCCCTGCCTGTAACGTAGGTCCCAGAACCCTGACAGTGGGTCCCGGGGTGTAGTGGCTGTTACTTGATAAAGTGGAACGATGGCTCTCTTTGAGCGAAATGATGGCCCCAGAACCCTGAGCATGGGTCCTGGGACTAGAGTGGCAGCTTCTCGATGACGTGGATGGACAGTCCCCCATGCCTGTAATGTAGCCCCCAGAATCCTGATGGTAGGTCCTTGGGCTGGACTCATGGCTGGCTGCCTCTGAAGTCCAAATTGCTGCCTGTGTCCAAAAAGAGCAGAGACAGCTCTCCCTCGGCCATGCTGTAAGCGAATAAGGACCCTTCATGTGGGTTGGCAGAATGATGGCCCCAGAACCCTGAGGGTGGGTCCTGGAACAGAAGTGGCAGCTTCTCAGTGACATGGATGAACAGCCCCCCGTGCCTGTAACGTAGACCCCAGAACCCTGATGGTGGTTCCTGGGGCTGGACTCGTGGCTGGCTGCCTCTGAAGTCCAAATTGCTGCCTGTGTCCAACAGGAGTAGAGCCGGCAATCCCTGGGTCATGCTGTAAGTGAATAAGGACCCTCCACATGGGTTGGCAGAATGATGGTCCCAGAACCCTGAGGGTGGGTCTTGGGACAGGAGTGGCAGCTTCTGAATGAAGTGGAACAACAGCCTTCCCTGCCTCTATCATAGGCCCCAGAACCCTGGTGGGTGTGTCCTGGGGCTAGAGTGACCGTTACTTGATGCAGTGGAAAGATGGCTCTCTGTGGGCAGAATGATAACCCCAGAACCCTGACGGTGAGTCTTGGGGCTGGAGTGGCTGGCACCCCTACTTGGCCAGGTGTTGCAGGCTGGCTGGCATTGGTGGAGCAGCGGCAGAGGCCCGGCCAGGGCTCGGAAGCTGGCACCCCTACTTGGCCAGGCATTGCAGGCTGGCATCTGTCACACGTGGTTTTTGGGATGCTAAGTATGTTTCTGGGGAATACACCTTTTGGGGTTGTTAAATGTTTCCACTAATAAATCACTGGTGTGTTACAAGCACTCACATACATTCACACAGGGGAAAAGACGTCTATTTCCTTACAGAGTGCCAGACTGGCAACTGACTGTAGGATCTAGCTCATAAGGGAATAGGAAAGGTACACACAACCATAGGGTTCATGAGGTTCCACCAAGGTAGGGACCTTGATTTAAAGTCTCAGACCTGGAATATGGTTTATTGACATTCACTCCTTCTCTCAATCAGTGTGACAATGTTCTTTTAGATTCTGTGGTTAATCCAAAGGATCAGAGATAGACAGTATATAATATTGGCAAAACCTCT
>QEPC01001966.1:244112-257593 GCA_003113815.1 Sphenodon punctatus | reverse complement strand
GGGTGGGGGGTGTCCCCCCTTCCACCCGCGCAGCCTGGACTCAGGGAGGGTTTGTTTTTTTAAACTTTTTTGGTGGGGCTTTAAGTTTTTACATTGCAGCCATTTTTAAATGGCTGCAATGTAAAAAAAATCCGGTACCCGGAATCCGGTACCCAGACCGGATTTACTGTGTCGAATCCTATAATGCCGGTATGCCCGGTACCGGCATTATCGGATACCGGATTTACCGGTTTTCCCACCCCTAATGTTTAGGGCCTATGGCCTCAAGTCATGTCTTGCTGTTTCAAGCAATTCTTCACAGTATCTTCAGCCTGGACAACTCTAACTTCTATTATCATTCATACATCTATCATTCACCTGTCTGTCACATCCTACTCAACTGAGCTCAAGAAGCTCTATTAAAAATTGGGCAAGCCTTGCCCGGGGGCTCACTGATCCAAGCTATGGCCGTGTAGAAGAGTGATGAGCAAATGACTGATGTGCAGTACCACCACCAGCAGGAGACATTGGATTGCCCGGGCACAGTAACTATGGCTGGCACCCCTGCTTGGCCAGGCATTGCAGGCAGTCTGGCATCGGTGGAGCAGCGGCAGAGGCCCAGCCATGGATCAGTGGTGTCCACCCCTGCTTGGCCAGACATTGTAGGCTTGTATCCTACTCTCACAATCTCAATAAATGATTCTGCCAATTGGTCAAGCCTTGCCCAGTGCTGAATCACATGACCACCCAGTAGCAGACATTGGATTTCTGGTGCACAGTACCCGAGGCACAGCAGAGGCAGCAGCAGCAGACATTTGGTTGTTGGGGCACAGAACCCCGGCACAGACAACAGAGGCAGCATTGACAGCAGCAGCAGACACTGGATTGCCCGGTAGCAGAACCCCTGGCATAGACAGCAGAGGTGGCATTGGCAGCAGCAGCAGACATTGGGTTACCCAGGAACAGAACCCATGGTACAAACAGCAGAGACGGCATTGGCAGCAGCAGCAGACATTGGATTGCCTGGGCACAGAACCCATGGTACAGACAACAGAGGCAGCATTGGCAGCAGGAACAGACATTGGATTGACCAGGCACAGAATCTGTGGAACAGCAGAGACTTCAGCAGCAGGATTTTCCTGTGCGCAGCACCCATGGAGTCAGGATGGTAGGATTTGCAAGGGAAGAGCTCCCATACAGCAACAAATGGCAACAGCAGGATTGCATGTGCACATTTGGATTTGCCAGGGCAGAGCACCCATGGACCAGCAGACAGAAGCAGCGGGATTACCAGGCCAGTGGGGCACATCACCTAGGGTTGCCATGGCAGGCAGACAGGCACCTTGACATGAGAGGTAGGCATGCTGTGGCAGGGTTTCAGCTTTGTCCACAGGGTGAGCAGACAGGCAGAGTAGCATGAGCATGGGAAGGCAGACTGAGGCAGGGTTCAAGCTTGGCAACCTGGCGGGCAGACAGGCAGCATAACATGAGCAGAATACAGGCTGAGGCAGGGTTCGAGCTGGGAAACCTGGGCGGGCAGGCAAACAGGCTGCATGGCATGAGCATGGGAAGGCAGACTGAGGCAAGCTTCGATCTAGGTCACCTGGGTGGGTGGGCAGACAGACAGTATGGCATGCACAGAAGGCAGACTGCGGCAGGCTTTGATCTTGGCCACCTGGGTTGGTTGGTGGCTGTACAGGCAGCGTGGCATGAGCAAAAGGCAGGCTGAGGCAGGGTTCAAGCTTGGCAACCTGGGCGGGCAGACAGGCAGTGTGGCATGAGAAGAAGGCAGGCTGAAGCAGACTTTGATCTATGCCACCTGGACCCGTGGCCAGATGGGCAGTGTGACATGAGCAGAAGGCAGGCTGAGGCAGGGTTCGAGCTTGGGAACCTGGGTGGGCAGACAGGCAGCATGGCATGAGCAGAAGTCAGACTGAGGCAGACTTTAATCTATGCCACCTGGGCGGGCGGGTGGGCAGAAAGGCAGTGTGACATGAGCAGAAGGCAGGCTGAGGCAGGGTTCAAACTTGGCAACCTGAGTGGGCAGACAGGCAGCGTGGCATGATCAGAAGCCAGGCTGAGGCAGGGTTTGAGCTTGGCAACCTGGGTGGGCAGACAGGCAGCATGGTATGAGCATAAGTCAGGCAGACTGAGGCAGGGTTTGAGTTTCGCAACCTTGGGGGCAGACAGGCAGCGTGGCATGAGCAGAAGGCAAGCAGACTAAGGAAGGGTTTGAGGTTGGCAACCAAGGTGGGCAGATAGGCAGCATGACATGAGCAGAAGGCAGGCAGACGGAGGCAGAATGGCAGGGTGGTACACGACAGCAGCATAAACTGGGGGGCCAGGAACCCAATCAGGTGCCTGCACCCCATGCCCCACACCAATGAGAAGAGCTGTCCATCCAGGATGATCATTTCCCGCCAAATGTGCATGGCTTTCACTTGAAAGCAATGCCTCCCTCCATGTCTTGCACCTGCCAAGGGACTTCGCAGCTGCCCCCACCCCAGATCTTCCATGGTGGACTGAAGCTGCTCCTACTGCTGCTGCTGCTCCTACTGCTCCTCCCTAGCAGTGATACCACTCCTGCTGCTAGATGCAGCTTTTTGAGCAGGACTCTTGCCCACTGATGGAGGCAGATGACTGGCCGCTGCAGTTGGGAACCTGCTGGCGTCCACTGCCCCTGCCTACCCGCTTAGCAGCACAGCTCTTTGGCATCCCTTAAGGTACCTCACCATAGGAGTTGTACCAAGGTTGGTGAGCACCTACCCACACTTCACCAGCTTCTGACACAAAGTACACTGCACCTCCCTGGGCTCATCCACCCACACCAACTTAAAATGCACCCAGACGGAGATTTTTTTGCCCGCTCCTGCCTTCTGTCCCACACCGGGTGATGCACTGCCGCTGCTGGGAGGGGCATAACATGGTGGCGACACAGTTCTCAGAGGGACAGCCATCGCCTGAACTCCAGACATCTCCTCCATGGGACTAGTGTCTTCCTCGCTGTCCTCAATCACAGTGATGTCCCGCGAAGTTGAGTATGGAAACCCTGAGGCTGATGGACTGCCCACCATGCTGCTTCCACTCTCCCCGTGCCCCCTATAGCTGCTGCTTCTGCTGCTCCTCTCCCTGCTGCCATTGCAAGGGGATCAGGCCATGCCTCTAACACCTGGGGTGGGATTCACCAGCCCTGGACTGCTGGGGATCACCTCAATAATGGGGGACATTGGTGGCCCTTAGGGATGGGCAAACAGAACTGAGTTCAAAAATTCGGTTCAGTCAGTTTAGAAATTCGGTTCGGTTCAGAAGTTCGGTTTGGTCGACCGAACTATTCAAGTTCGGTCCGAACTCCGAACTTCCAAAGTTCCGAAATTCAAACCCCATTGAACTAAATGGAATATTATCTTTTAGGGATGGGCAAACAGAGCCGAGTTCGGAAATTTGGTTCGGTTCAAAAATCGAGTTCGGTTCAAAGGTTCGGTTCAGTCGACCGAACTGGTTGAGTTCAGTCCGAACTCCGAACTTCCGAACCTCATTCGTCCATACCTAGTGCCCCTTGAGGAACATTTGACCCCGAAGCACCTGCTGCACCTGCTCCTGCAGCTGCAGCAGAGACAGTTGCAGCCTCCTGTACTGCAGGCCTTCCAGTACCCTGTGTAGCAGTAGAGGATGCTGGCAGGAGGTGCTGCTGAACCACGCCCCTAGTGCCACTGCTGGGAGCCTCAGAAGCCTGTCACCCAAAATCAGGCCTGTGGAGTTTGGGGCGTGGTGATGGGCTCGGTCTGCTGCCTGCTGCCACTCCACTGGCACAACCCTTACCACCTCTGCCACGTGCCCCATTGCCCACCTTAATGGGCAGCAGACCGGCCTCTCCTGCTTCCCTTCTTCATGTCTTCCAACCCAACCCAAAGAATGCAATTTGAAATTATATAATACACATTTTTAATCTAATATTATATATATCTACACTAACTCTCATAACTCCTTTTAACTATTCTAAAATCTCTGGAACTAAATGGAATATTATATCTACATAGGCCTAGTCCTACAAACACACTATAAAATATTAAAACTGAATCACTACACACAATATCTATCTATCTATCTATCTATCTATCTATCTATCTATCTATCTATCTATCTATCCACATGCACACACAAAGGGATGGGGGGGAAACACAGACATAGCTCACAAAAAACAACACAGGGAGGGGTACAAAACTGAAATGAAACCTAAATCAAGCTTATGCTACTCTAAATAAATCCAAAAATAGGGGAAGGGATCAGGGAGGGAATATATACAGGGAGGAGTGAAGGATTCAATGGAGGGTAGGGAGAAAGAACACAGGGAGGGGTAAAAAATAAAAATAACACCTAAATCTATCTAATCTAATCTAAATAAATGAAACTATGGAGGTAAATGTGTGGAAGTGGGTGAAATAGGAGGAGGATGGCAATGGATTAGGAACACAAACTGCTGGGATAGGGAGACTTCTGAAAATGCCTACTGACAGGATCAGTGGCTAGCTCAGAAGGAATTGGAAGGGAGGAGAGCAATGACTTTTGTTACTTGCTGCACACCTTACCACAAGCCCCATTGGCTCTGTGCAGCCTAGCCCCATGCCAATCGCAGAGTGCAAAGCCAGTGGTCTGAGGAAAAGAGTGATGGTGATTGGGCAGGCTGACTGCTAGTCCAAGCCTCTCCACCTCTGGTGCCAGGAAGTCTGCTCCTCAGCTGCCCCCCCTCCCTGGACCTTCCAGTCATGTTTTCCAACCCAAATGCTGCTGAACTCACCCAAACATGGCCGAACTGTCCATCCATTTCCGCATTCGGTTCAGCCCTCCCTGTCTGGAACGTAGGCCACAGAACCTTGATGGCGGGTCCTGGGGCTGAAGTGCTGCTTCTTGATCCCATGAAATGATGGCTCCCTGTGAGTGGAATGACAGCCCCAGAACTCTGATGGAGGGTCCTGGGAGTAGAGTGGCAGCTTCTGGATGCAGTGGAATGACACCCCTCCCTGTCTGGAACGTAGGCCCCAGAACCTTGATGGAGGGTTCTGGGGCTGGAGTGGCTGCTTCTTGATGCAGTGTAATTATGGTTCCCCGTCACTGTAATGTAGGCCCCAGAACCCTCGTGTTGGGTTCTGGGACTAGAGTGGCAGTTTCTAGATAGCGTGAATGGACAGTCCCCCGTGCCTGTAACATAGGCCCCAGAACCATGCTAGTGGGTGATGGGGCTGGAGTGGCTGTTTCTTGATGCGGTGGAATGATGGCTCTCTGTGAGCATAATGACAGCCCCAAAACCCTGATGGTGGGTCCTGGGACAGGAGTGGCAAGTTCTGGATGCAGTGGATGAACAGCTCTCCCTGCCTGGAACGTAGACCCCAGACCATGATGGTGGGTCCTGGGGCTGGAGTGGCTGCTTCTTGATGCAGTGGAATGACAGCTCCCCATGAGAGGAATGATGCCCCCAGAACCCTGATGGTGGGTCCTGGGACAGGAGTGGCAGCTTCCAGATGCAGTGGGTGGACAGCTCTCCCTGCCTGGAATATATCCAGAACCTTGATGGTGAGTCCTGGGACAGGAGTGGCAACTTCTGGATACAGTGGAACCCACAGAGTTAATAGTCTTCCTGGTACCAAAGAAGACCAAGCCTGAGGTCTGATAGTGGTGAGTGGGACAGCTGGGCATGTGTGTGGACTCAGAGCAGATGGCAGTTGGAGAACGCGAACTTCTGGCCCCACCCCCCTTTAAATCTCCAGGCAGCCCACGCTAGCGCCGTCACAGCCCAAGGTCTGACAGCGGTGAGCGGGACAGCTAGGCGTGTGTACAGACTTGGAGCGGACGGTGATTGGAGCACATACACTTCTGGCCCGACCCCCCTTTAAATCTCCAGGTGGCCCATGCTAGCGCTGTCACAGCCCAAGGTCTGACAGCGGTGAGTGGGACAGCTGGGCATGTGTGCAGACTTGGAGCGGACAGCGATTGGAGCACACACACTTCCGGCCCGACCCCCCCCTTTAAATTTCCAGGTGGCCCATACTAGCGCTGTGGGCATGTGCCGTGGGCAGCGCATCTAAGGGCTGCGAGCGTAAGGGCACATTAGGCGCCCGTGGGGCAAGGGGGAACAGGCCCAGTGAGATGATCTCCCTCCTCTCTAGAAACTCAGCATCTTCTCCATTGACTATTATTCCTGCCCATCTCCTTAGAGGGTCGTTTCCCTCTACTTTCTTTGAACCATTGGGTCTTGATTTCTCCTTTGACGTTTGTGATCTCGCAGAAGGATAAGTGCCCATGGGGTAGGATTTGGGGATCTTGTATGAGACTGTTTAACTATCACCAATCCTCAAGAACAATAAAGCTGGGGTACTCATAAGGACTAAGGCTTCTTCCCTCAACTCCTGTTAGAGGAAGTCGTGGATTGCTAATGGACGACGAGACTTTCCCTGATGGTGTGTCCTGAGGCTGGAGTGGCTGCTTCTTGATGTGGTGGAATGACAGCTCCCCATGAGAGGAATGATGGCCCCAGAACCCTGATGGTGGGTCCTGGGACAGGAGTGGCAGCTTCTGGATGTAGTGGATGGACAGCTCTCCCTGCCTGGAATGTAGGCCACAGAACCCTGATGGTGGGTCCAGGGGCTGGAGTGGCTGCTTCTTGATGCAGTGAAATGACAGCTCCCGTGAGCAGAATGACAGCCCCAGAACCCTGAGGGTGGGTCCTGGGACTAGAGTGGCAGCTTCTGGATATGGTGGATGGACAGCCCTCCCTGCCTGGAACATTGGCCCAAGAACCCTGATGGTGGGTCCTAGGGATGGATTGGCTGCTTCTTGATGCAATTGAATGATGGCTCCCTGTGATGGTAATGTAGGCCCCAGAACCATGATGGTGGGTCCTGGGACTAGAGTGGCAGCTTATAGATGACGTGAATTTACAGTCCCCTCCCGCCCCATGCCTGTAAGGTAGGCCCCCAGAACCCTGATGGTGGGTCCTGGGGCTGAAGTGGCTGCTTCTTGATGTGGTGCAAAGACAGCTCCCTGTGAGCGGAATGACGGCCCCAGATCCCTGACTGTGGGTCCTGGGACAGGAGTGGCAGCTTCTGGATGCAGAGGAATGAGACTGCCTGGAACATAGGCCCGAGAATCCTGATGGTGGGTCCTGGGGATGGATTGGCTGCTTCTTGATGCAGTGGACTGATGGTTTGTTGTGACTGTAACGTAGGACCCAGAACCATGATGTTGGGTCCTTGGACTGGAGTGACTGTTTCCTGATGCGCTAAAATGACAGCTCCCCATGAGCAGAATGACGGTCCCAGAACCCTGATGGTGGGTCGTGGAGTGGAGTGGCAGCTTCTGGATGATGTGGATGGACAGCCCCCCATGCCTTGAACTTAGGCCCCAGAACCCTGATGGTGTGTCCTGGGGCTGGGGTAGCTGATTTTTGATGCGGTGGAACGAAAGCTCCCTGTGAGTGGAATGATGGCCCCAGAACCCTGATGATGTTTCTTGGGACTGGAGTTGTAACTTATATGTTTGCTGACAGCACCGCATGGGGAGCAGCCAGGGGTCGGGCATGTTTCTGTGTGGGTTTGCCAGAGAGAGATAGACAGAGACAGAGAGGCTCTCTGGCAATGGGAGGCAGAGGGGGAGAAGCATCAGAGGAACTGACAGTTGGGCAGGTGTGAGCTTGGCAGGAGCAGCAGCAGTGACAGCAGAAGCTGCAGTAGCAGCATCAGGGCATGTTTTTGTGGGGTGGTGCCAGAGAGAGAGAGAGGCTCTCTGGCAGCAGGCGGCAGCATGTGGCATCAGAGGAGCAGGCAGTCTGGCAGGTGGGAGCTTGAGCAGGATACACCTCTCTCTCTTACCAGAGCCTCTCTGTCTGTCTCTCATTCTCGCAGCAGGGAGGTTCTCTACTTCTCTCATTCTAGCAGCGGGGAGCCTCTCACTCTTTCTCATTCTAGCAGCAGGGAAGATTTTCTGTGGCTCTCTCTGTCTCTCTCTGGTCATATATGGTGGGTGACAGCACGGGCAGGAGCACGTCTCCCTCTCTCTCATCCTATTTGCAGGGAGCCTCTCTCTCTCTCTCTCTCTCTCTCTCTCTCTCTCTCTCTCTCGGGTGCGCCCACACAAACAATGGGTTCAAGGCCAGCTCAGGGAAACCCAGCAGCGGCAGCTTGACTGTGAGGAACAGGAGCTGCTCCACCAATCCAGCAGCCAGCCTCGAACACTGGGGACTCACTATGTCCCCTGCCGCCGAAAACACCAGTTCGTGGGGCATGCTGGTTGGTGGGCAGGACATTAATTCCTGTGCCACCCTGGTCAGAGCCTGCCATATTTCCCCCTTCTCTGCCCAGTACAGAAGGGTATCGCTGCTGAAATCCACCACCAGCTCCCTGAACTATTTTGCCACTGCCTGCTCCGCAGTGTCAGGCTCCTGCTGCTTCTGCCAACCTCCTCCCCAATTGCATGTGCCTACGCTGCCTGCCCTAGGGTGGTCCACTCGGGGCGGCTGATGGCAGAGGAACTACTGCTGCTGCTCCTGTAAGTGCTCTGCATCTCCACCCTCCTCCTCCTTCTCCTGCTGCTGCTGCTGTGCCCCCCCTGGTTGCCATGCTGCTTCTACCTCTGTATGACCCTCTCATCTGCCCGTGCCCTCTCCACCAAAGCATGCTTCCGCAGGGTGAAGTGTGCTGTGCAAGCTGCCATGCTCGCCTTCACCCTGGGGTCCAGCATGGTGGAGAGTACGTATACCTCCTTATGAATGAGAGGGTCAAAACGCCTGCTCAGCCCCTCTTTCAACTTTTGTTCCAGGGCCACCATCTCTGGTACAAGCTACCGCTCCACCTCCCCCCTGCCCCCCAGCCTTGGTCCTTCAGGAAGTCTTCCATCCTCCTGATGAGACTTTGGACCAAGGGGGTTACCTGGCTCAGAGTGGTCGTTGCCGCACTGAGGTTCTCCATCATGTCCTTGAAGGGCATAAGGACATACGCGACCTGCGCCATCATTGTCCACTCATCCCGCCTGAGTGGCCTTTCCACCCCTCTACCCCTCTGAGGCTACCTCATGCACGAGTCCATGACCCGCCTCTGCTCCAACAGATGCTTGATCATGCTATAGGTGGAATCCCACCTGGTGCTGACATCCTGCACAAGGTGGTGCTCCTGCGCCCCCAGCTCCACCTGCTTCTCCCTCAAGAGGTGACCACCCTTCATGCTCTTGTTAAAGTACCCTGTAATCTTCCTGCCCTTCTCGATTAACAGGGTAAGGGGGCTGCTGCTGCACTCTTCTGCCTTCTCCTCCAGGCCCAGGGCATCCCTCACCACCAGGTAAAGGGTGTGGGCAGCACAGGGAATGCGCCCTCCAGCACTCCGCCCTCCAGCACTGCCGCCTTCATGTTCACGGCATTATCCGTTACCATGAACCCCCTGGCAAATGGGACTTCCTCCCTTAGCCACCCTTCCACCATAGTGTCCAAGGGTCCCCTTATGTTGATGACAGTGTGACTTTCATCAAACACCTCGGTGTGAAGCAGGGCCCATCTGTGCTCTGCCTCCTTGCTCCTGCCGCCTGCTGCTGTTCCTCCTGCCACCTGCAGCTGCCACCAGTGAGTAGTCAGGGCCAGGTAGGCATGTTGTGCATTTTGACTGCTCCAAATGTATGTGGCAAAATGCACAACTGCCCCACCTGCCTTGGCCAGTTGCTCCCTCACCCGCTCCCTGGCTGCCTGGTACAGGGAGGGCATCACCTGCCTGCTGAAGGTGGTGCATGAGGGAAGCTGGTACTGGGGTGTGAACAGTGCCAGCAGCTGGCAGAATCCCTGGTCCTCCACAATCCTAAATGGCTGGTCATCCAGGACAATCATCTCCCCCACCTACCTAGTGATCTTGGTTGCTGCTGGATGACGCACTCTGCCACGCCCCAACTTCCCAAACCCCAGATCCTCCATTGTGACCTGACGCTGATGGGGAGTTCGAGATGGAGCCTGCTGCTGCTGTCCCTCCTTCCCCTTGCCATGAGAAGAGGGGGAAGGTCTACTGCTGCTCACGCTTGCTGCAGCTGTGAACCCACTCCTGTCAACACTCTCTAATGTCTGTTGTAGCAACAAAGCCCTATGCCAGATTCTCAGGAGGGAATTCATGTCATTGTTGCTGAGATTCCCTTCTTATTCCCATGGCACACTACCTTCCCACAGTGAAGGCAGACCACTTGGCTGCTGTCACCTGGGACCACTTTCTTGAAGTGATCCTAAACAGGTCCCCTGGGGCACCCTCCTGAACCCCTCATGCCACTGCTTGGGGCTCCTGTCTTTGTCCCCAATGTGGCTATAGGGGGATTGGCATCAACAGGAGTATCCTCCACCTCCTCCTCACCCCCCCTCATTGCTTCCCAGCTCCATGACCAGGGCCCCGATTTTTCCGCGGAATTTTTAAAAAAATTCCGCAGGAGTCAGGGCCCAATTCTGCGCCTCGGCACGATTTACCATGCGGGGGGGGGGGCTTGACTTGCCTCCTCCCCCCTCCCCCCGCACTGGTCAAACCTTCAGGGCTTCCCAGCTGCCAGGGTTTCCCCTCCCCAGCTGCCGGGGCTTGCTTGACTCCCCCCCCCTTTTAGAAAAGGAATTGCCTTACCAGTGATAGCAGCAACAGCTGCTCCGTCCAGCGCGCTTGTACTTCCTGGCCCCTCCCGACGGGGTCTCTCAGGGTGATGCAGCCGGATGATGTCATCCGGCTGCGTCACCCTGAGAGGCCCCGTCGGGAGGGGCCAGGAAGTACGAGCATGCTGGACGGATCAGCTGTTGCTGCCATCACTGGTACGTTAATTAAGTATCTAAATGGGGGGGAGGCAAGCCCTGGCAACTGGGGAGGCTGGGGAGGGGAAGCCCCGAGGGTTTGTTCATTCCCCTTCCCCCGTGAAATCTCCTGCCCCGCGTCCCCGCAGCGCAGGCTAGAAATTCTGCGCTGGGGTAAGCGGGGCAGGAGATTCCGCGGGGGGAGGGGAATTCCGTGGGAAATCTGCGAATCGCAGACCCGCGTTTCCCTTGGGGCCCTGTCCATGACACCACCCATGCTGAAGCTGCTGCTGCTTCCACCTTGCAGCATTGGAGGAGAGGATGCCCTGCTGCTACTTGCTAAAGTTGGACTGCTGCTGCCAAAGTGGGGAAGGATGCCCTCAAATACATCCTCCCCCAAATCCTCAAAAGCCGGGGGTGGGGGAGTGTCAGAGGGAGGAGCCTGCCCAGGAGAGGCGATTGTCCCTGCACCACTCCCAGCAACAGCACCCACATCATAATCATTGTTGCTGGGGCTCCCTATACCAATATCATCTGCTACCCGCAGTGAAAAATCACTGCTGGCAATGCCAGTTGCTGCCAGTGTTTCAGGAGGGGGGAGGGGTAGTGCTGGTGCTGCACACACACCCCTTGCCCTTGGCTCCCTCCTCCAGTGCCACTGCGACTAGTGGAAGGCTGGGGCTCCCTGCCTTACGCAGTAGATGCCACTCCCACGATCTCTGCTGCAGCCTTATTCCCCTGATAAGACCTGCCACCTTGAGGAGAAAAAACCCAGGTCTCTTCAGCTTGGGCGGTGGGCTTCCAGCAGTGGTAGAAGTGGCAGCGGGCTTGCCAACTCCCCCACACTCACAGCCACGCCCACGGTCTCACCCTCTGGCTGAACTAGGAATCCTTCCCTTTCTCATTGGGTGTTTTCAAACATGACACTAACTCCAGTTTAACCACACTTAAACATTTCTTATGCATGTTGCAGGGCTGCATAGGGCACCAATACAGCCCTGCAACATGTATAAGAAATGTTCAAGTGTGGTTAAACTGGGGTTAGTGTTATGTCTGAAAACACCCATTGTAAGTACACAAAATTGCACAAAGAATGAAGTAAAGACTGATATACACAAAACCTAACCTAATCCTACTATCCTATAATCCTAATATAAAATAAACATGCCTAAATACCTATATAATATCTAATGTATATGTTGTACACAACTAATATCTATCTAAATCTAAATGCCTATAGTATCTATCTATCTATCTATCTATCTATCTATCATGTACAGGGCAGGGAAAGGAAGAAGGTAAAAGTTAGGGTATATGAAGAAGGAAAGGGATTGGTAATAGATTTTTGTGTGTGCAAGCACTAGTTCTGTAAAACGCAAACTGAAAAGCAGAGAGTGCTCACAGAACAGAGAGCAAAACACATGGCTCGCCCATTATAAAGTGTTGCAGTGCCCTCCCCCACAGTCCCCTGATTGGTTTTGGGGGGCAGAAGGCATTGAGCAATCACAGACTTCCACGAAACTGCTGGGGCCTGATTGTGCTGCTCATTGGCCAGCAATGCATCCATTAGATACTGCGGAGCAGCTCGCCCCTCCCAACACAGGCACAGTTCAAGAGTTCAAACCTTTTTAGGGCTCCAAGATGTCTTCTTCCTCCTCCCCTCTCCATTTCCATCCAAAACAAAACTGCAACTGTCACTAATAAAGACAACGATAACGACATTGTCATTTTCATTATCGTTATTCTTGGTTGTCATTCCCCTCATTGCAATAAGGATAACAAAAATGACAACTGTCGTTATACTTATTGCAATAACGAAAACAACATGCACACCCCTATCTGGGGTGCCATTTAAGGGTTCTATCATTTGTAATTTCCAGTTGCATCTACCCTGGATCTGATTCTTACGTCACTGAATGTGCTAATCAAGTGTGGTATTAGTAATTAATTTTATTGATATATTAGCGGAGTCATAACATGACAGCAATAGGGAACAAACAAGAACAAACCACCAAACAAATACACATGGAATAATACAATACACATGGAACAATACACATGGAACAATACAAATACACATTATAACAATATTAAGCTGAGATCAGGTAAATCCCTTCACCAATATATTAAATTCTATCTGGCCCTTTAAGAAGTAATACATTATACAAAAAGAGTGCAGCCCCTTTTGCTGTCTCCTCCTCTTGCCCACTCAAGACCCTTAACCAGGAGGGCATGGGATTGGTAAAATTGTCAGTACATGGGTCTAGCCACCTAGCCCGGAGAACCTGAGTCCTTGGACAGGTGAGGAGCATATGTTCCAAAGAGCCCACTGGTTGCACTAATCCCTCAGAGCAATCACAAAGACAGAGGGACACCAAGTGTGGTATGTTATCTGAATCAGCTACAACCATAAGCGACTACTTCAAAACCAGATGATTGTGTCTACAAGTTGTCTGGGGTGCAGATATAATCGAGAATGCTTTGATCCCTTCATGGACAAAAAGGTCACGTCTGTCACGGGTTTGGGAGTCCGCACCCCCACTTTACCGGGTTTGAGTGACTCAGTTTCCCTTGCGCACAGTTCTCTTGAATCAGTTTCTCTCACTGGCTAATTCAAGTGTGCCACAATGAAACTCCTTTGTCACACAAGGGCCCGATCCTTCCTGTTTACAGACTCTTTACTCTCTGGGTTCGCAAGAGCTTGAGGGCTCTTGTA
>QEPC01001966.1:196974-227293 GCA_003113815.1 Sphenodon punctatus | reverse complement strand
GCACACCCACACAGACACAAGCCCTGCCCCTCCTGGGGGGCTGTCTGCAAGTTGAGACCCTGCTGCTGCCTGGCACATCTTTGGGTTAATACCTTAACTACGCTACATGTGGTGCCAGGTGCTGCTGGTAGGAATCAACAAGCTGTATGAGATTCTGCCACCTGCCAGCCAGAACTTCAGCACAGAGGGATAAAAGATTGTTCAGGTCAAACAAAGCTCCTAACAACAAATATAACTTTTATTAAAGCATTTTAAACAACAACAACAACAACACACAACTTTATAAAACCAAAACCAAACATTTATATATATAAAAAAACAAAGGAAACTTAACTTAGTTCTATGTGGGCCTGTCCCCCAGAACATGGGGAAAAGACAAAATGGGTTCACGGGCCCTTGGGGCGGGCATGTCCTGTGGCATTTGGTAGCTGCTGTCTTTGGCAAAGTCCATGGCCCCTGACATGGCCTCCTGACACTTGGAGACCAACTGCTGGTACAGGTCCATGCAGTGGATTTCCGTCTGGAGGTACTGGGAATACTCCTTCACCTGGTGTTCCCGTACCTCCAGCTCCTTGAACCATGCCACCAGTTGGTCCTCCATGACCCTTAGGCTGCCCATTAAGTCCCTGGTGGACCTCTCCACTTGGGCCCTAAAAGCCCTTACTGCGGATGACTCCTCCTCCTCAATGAATTCCTCAGCAGAGCTGGAGGAGGGGGAAGACCTCCAACGCCATCTCTTTTGGCACTGCTGATGTTCCACCAAGGCCATGCCAGAGTCAGGCTACCACCTCACTCTCTTGTCATGCCCATTCTCCACATGGGCAATGAGCCCCGATGTGGTCCCCTCATGCTGTAGCCTAAACTGTTAGGGCAGGTCTAAAGAGCATAAAAAGATAGGAACATAAGAAGTGCCATACCGTGTCAGACCAATGGTCTTTCAAGCCCTGTCTGCATTCTGTCTCCACAAGTAGGTTGACTGGGTGGCCAATCTCTCTCTACAGTGGACTTCCATTCCTAACAGGTCATAGGACAATCCATTCCCTGTTGTTCCAGCCCCCGTGCCTTACCTTGAAAATGGCGATTCTGTCACCCTTCTCATAAAACCACCAGACATCATACCTTGTCTGCTGACTGTCTGGGAGTGGCACTGGCGACCTCTGCCTCAGTGTCCTCCTGGGCCTGGCACCAGCACCGGGGGTGACATCTGATTCCTCACCTTCTCTGAAATGGGAACACATAAAGAACACCTAAGTAATATCATGCATTTACGATGATTCCTCTAGTCCTCCCTCTTGGGGTGCTAGGGATGGCAACCGGAGACGGTGACCCTGGCTGGCATGTGCAAATCCTGCCCTACTTGGGGTGCTGAGGAGGGATGGCAATTGGAAAGACCCTGGCTGGCATATGCAAAGCCTGCCCGTATTTGGGGGTGCTAGGTAGGGATGGCAACTGGAGAGTGGAGACCCTTGCTAGGGATGGCTGGCACATGTTTGGGTGGGGGTGCTCATGTCTGACTGCTGGAAGAGCCCCCACACTAAAGTACCCTCTCTGTATGTGGCAGACATCTGCTGTTCTGCCACCCGCTGATGCCCACTGTTTGTGCCTGTCTGCCCAGCCCACCACCCATGCACCCACCCACACGCCAGTGAGCTCGTTCTAAAGGATAGTATTCTTCTTGTCCTCAAAGTAAAAAAAAAGTTTACAAACCTGACAGGAGTGCCAGCACCTCCTNAAAACTCATTGCCCTCCCCCCTTCCCAACACCTTCTGAGCTAGTCACTGTTCCTGACAGCAGGTGTTTCAGAAGACTCCCTCTCCCAGCAGTTTTTGTTCCTTCCTATTCCTAATCCATTGCCATCCTCCTCCTATTTCACCCATCCAATGCATTTACCTTCATATTATCATTTATTTAGATTATACTAGATAGATGTAGGTGTTATTTTTTGTTTTTACCCCTTCCTGTGTTCCCTGTGTTCAATCTTCCTTCCTCCCTCCCCCCTTCATTGAATCCTTACCCTCTCCCTATTATTCCATCCTTTATTATTCCCTTTCCCTTTTTAAGTTTTGGATTGATTTAGAGTAGGATTATAATTAGATAGATTTTCATTTAAGTTTTGTACCCTTCCCTGTGTTCTTTGTGCTTCCCTCTCATCCCTGTGTAATATTGTATATATAGATAAATATTAGATAGTTACTAGATAGATATACATAGTAGTTAGCTTAATTATAGAGATAGATAGAGATACTTGGTTTATATTGTTTTTGTAGGATAAGGCCTTTGTAGTTATTAGGATATTCCATTTAGTTCAATAGGTTTTAGAATAGCTAATACCAGTTAGACTTAGTGTAGCGATAGATATAATATTATATTTAAAAATTGAATTAAAAAAATATAAAAATTTGTGTGTGTGTTTGTTTGAGTTGGAAGACATGGATAAGGGAAGTAGGAGAGGCCAGTCTGCTGCCTATAAGATGGGCAATGGTGCATATGGGAGAGGTAGTGGTAGGGGCCATGCCTGTGTAGCAGTAGCAGGCAGCAGCAGAAGCCCGAGCACATCACCACACCACAAACTCCTCAGGACTACTTTAGGGCAACAGACTTCAATGGCTCAGCATCACCTCCTGGCAGTGCCCACCATTGCCACGCAGGGTACTTGAAGGCCTGCAGTACATGAGGCTGCAGCTGTCTCTGCTACAGATGCAGGAGCAGGTGCTGATGCTTCTGATGTTCCTCCAAGGCCACCAATGTCCCCCATTGTGGAGGAGATCCCCAGCAGTCCAGAGCTGGTGGATCCCACCCCAGCTGCTATAGGCAGGGCCAGATCGCAAGGCAATGTCAGTAGGGAGAGGAGGAGGAGTAGCAGCAGCAGCAGCAGCATCTATAAAGGGGGTCACAGGGAGAGTGCCAGCAGCATGGCAGGCACGGGCAGTCTAGCCTCAGGGTCCCAGTACTCCCCTTCATGGGACATCACCGTGATCGCAGACAGTGAGCCAGAGACAGACACTAGTGCCGCAGAGGAGATGCCTGGAGCTGAGGCAATGGCTGAGTCTCCTTCCAGAGCTGTATCACCAGTGCCACCAATTTCTGTCCCTCCCAGCAGCGCTGGCAGCAGTGCATCACCTGGGGCAGGCCAGAAGGCAGGAGGGGGAAAAAAATCCTCTGCCTGGGAACATTTTAAGCTGGTGCGGGCAGATGATCCCAGAGATGTGCAGTGCACTTTGTGCAATAAACTGGTGAAGCGTGCTCGCCAATCTTGGGACAACTGCAATGGGGAGGTACCTCAAGGCATGCCACAGTTCTCTGTTGCTACGCGGGAAGGCAGGGGAAGTGGATGCCAGTGGGTTCCCAACTGCAGAGGCCAGTCGCCCGGCTCCTTCAGCAGGAAAGCGTCCTGCATCAACTGCTGCTGCCTCTTGCAGCAGGAGCAGGATGGGGGCAGAACAGCAGCATCAGCCTCGCCAGCAGCGTCAGTCCACTATGGAGGAGGTGGTGTGGGGGCAGCTGCCAATGCCATTGGATTCTGGAGGGCGGTGTGGCTTCTTTCAAGAGAAAGCCAAGCGCCTGTTGGCTGAGATGATTACGCTGGATGGGCAGCCCTTCTCAATTGTAGAGGACAAGGACTTCCAGCGGCTGACTGTATTCCTGACCCCCCAGTTTAAGCTGCCTTCCCGCTCCACCCTGAGTTGGACTGTGGTGCCACAGCTTTACAGGGCTTTGAAGGAGCGGGTGAGGGAGCATCTGGAAAGGGCTGGGGGGGCACTGTCCACTTTACAACAGAGCTGTGGTCAAGTAGGAATGCACAACATGCCTACATGGCAGTGACTGCACACTGGTGGCAGGACCCAGAGGTAGAGCTTGGCAGTGGCAGGTGGGGTCCTGAAGCAGGGTATAGTTGGGCCCTGCTTCAGGCACAAATAATGGACAGCTCTCACACCTGAAGGAACCTTGAGGCAGCCCTGGCCACCATGGTGAGGGAGTGGGTCACGCCAGGCGCAGCCTTCACCAAGGGGTGTGTGATCATTGACAACACAGTCAATATACTGAAGGCAGTCTGTGACAGGGGCTTAACAAGCATCCCTTGCGCCACACACACCCTCCAGCTTGTGGTCAGGGACAATCTGGGCTTGGGGGATAAGAGGATTGGGCCAGGCACCCTTAGCTCCCTGGTTGACCGGGGGAGGAAGCTGGCAGTGTTCTTCAACAGAAGCGTGAGGGGCAGCGAGCTCCTCCGGGAGAAGCAGGCCGAACAAGGGTCCCCGGTGCACCAACTGGTCCAAGATGTCTCCACGAGGTGGAATTCCACCTTACTGATGCTCTAGCGTCTTCTTGAGCAGAAAGCCGCCTTACATCAGGTGGAACTGGAAACAGACATCGAGGCACCTTCAGGGTACAACAGGGAGGAATGGGAGATCCTGGCTCACACTGTCTTCGTCATGAGACCGTTCCTGGCTGTGATGGAGACTATAATCAGCTCCACTTCCACCCTCAGCCAGATGACCCCGCTGGCCCATAGTCTCCACAGGAGCCTGGACGAGATTCTCGGGAGGCAGGATTGTGGCCCTCAGGGTAGGAAGATCTCCGATGAGGCACTTAACCTGGTGCAGAAGTTGAAGATGGAGCTGAGGGCGTGCATTGACGAGCTCCTGCACTGGGAGGAATATTTCCTGGCAACCATGCTGGACCCCAGGATCAATGGCAGCATGGCACGTGAACAGCCGTCTATGGACTCCTGAAGGGTGAGCTGGTGCAGAAGGTCTGGCAGACCGAGTGGACTATGCAGCAAGACGCCCCTGTGGATGGTGGGAGTGGGAGCAGCGACCCCTTCCAGCCATCTGGATCTATTCCTGCCCCCAGCCCTAGCGGTAGCATCAGCATCAGCAGCAGGATGAGCAGCAGAAGCACCCCTATTGTCACAGCTCCTCCTGTGTGCAGGCCACTCTGGGGAGCATGGGGCTGAGCACAAAAGGGCAAGCAGTGTGGCTGAGGGCAGTGGGGCAGGTGGTGCCCACCCAGAGCTACCAGAGGGAGTATGATGGTGCCTCAGAAGCAGTGGAGACCTACTTGGAGGAGGAGTCATATATTGTTCCCAGCAGCGATCCCTTGGTCTACTGGGCTGGCAAGGCCAATGTGTGGCCGGCCCTGTCAAAAGTGGCCAAGGGTATCCTGTCCTGCCCACCAACCAGTGTCCCCAGTGAGCGGTGTTCTCTGTGGCAGGGGACATTTGCTCCCTGCACCGCCTGAAAGTGGGGGCCACGTTGGTGGAGAAGTTGTTCCTAAAGGTGAACCTTCCGCTGCTGAGATTCCCCGAGCTCCCCTGGACAAGGAGTGATGATGCAGTGGCACACACCATCCCATGCCAGGGGCAGTCTTGGGATGGGGCTCCACCTTCTCCTCCTCAATCTAGGCTAGGGCTACTGCTCCTATGCTGCTGAGGTGCTGTCCCTCCCTCCCAATGCCTGGCACCCACCTTGCCTCTCTCTCTCTCTCTCATACTAGATGACCTCGGTCACCTTATCTGACTGTCCTCATGGTGCAGGGTGGCATTAGGAAACAAACTGTAAGCCTGTCAGCCGGTCTATGACTACACGATCTTGGCCAGCTTATGTGACACTGACTGGCTCTCGCTCTCTCACGCTGCACAGTATTTGCTAACCTATTTGAGTGCCCTGCTGCCAATGTCCCAGCCTGCCTACCCTACTGCCTCTCATGCCACGCTACCTGTCTGCCCGGGCAACCAATGTCTGCATCTGCTGCCAATGTCACCTACCTACGCTATGCTGTCTGTGCCAATGGTTCTGTATCCTGGCAACTGATGTCTGCTACTCGGCTGCTGCTTGTGCCAATGGCCCGGCCCCAGGGCTATATGGGCTCTGTGCCAAGGTTTCTGTACCCTGGCAAGTTTTGAAACCAATGTCTCCTGCTGCTACTGCCAATGACCCGGCCCCAGGACTATATGCTGTCTGTGCCAAGGGTTCTGTACCCTGGAAAGTTTGGAAACCAATGTCTGCTGCTGCTACCGCCAATGGCCTGGCCCCAGAACTATATGCTGTCTGTGCCAAGGGTTCTGTACCCCAACAACCCACTGTCTGCTGCTGCTGCCCATGGCCCCCAGGCCTATATGCTGTCTGTGCCAAGGGTTCTGTACCCTGGCAACCAATGGCTGCTGCTGCTGCCAATGGCCCCCAGGCCTATATGCTGTCTGTGCCATGGCATCAAGAAATAGCCACTACAGCCCCAGGACCCACCATCAGGGTTCTGTAGCCTATGTTACTGGCAGGGAGGTCTGTGTCCAATATCTAGAAGCTGTCACTCTAGCCCCAGCCCAGGACCCATCCTCAGGGTTCTTGTGCCCTGTCATTCCGCTCACGGGGCACTGTCATTGCACCTTTTCTTTACGCAACCTGCTTTTCAGAGAGAGAGAGAGAAAGTCTCCCCACTGCTAGAAGGAGACAGACATGATCCCACCCATGCTGTCACTGCACTATATGGCCAGAGAGAGAGAGAGAGGATCCCCGCTAGAATGAGAGAGATAGGGGTGGAGGGGGAGAGGTAGGTATATCCAGCTCAAGCTGCCACCTGCCAGAACCAGGAAGAACTCCCATTTGTGCTCATGCGCCCGATCGATACCCATTGCCCATCCAGCAGCAAACCTACCAGAACGAGATGAAATATATAAATATAACACAATGTATTATATATGCCTGCCTGCCTGTGTGCATTCCTATACCTGCTGCTACTACCTATCACTTGACTGAATTAAGCGTGCCCAACCATGCACTAATTCTAGGGACATAATTATTATTAAACTCACATGAAAGCTGGAAGAGATGATGGGGCACAGGTTACCTCGCTGGTGTTACGATGAGGCCCGGACTTGGTCTGCCCCATCCTTATGGAATACTAAGGCCACCAACCAGCTATGAAAAATTGGTCTCTCTGTGGATCTTCTAATTCCACTACCCTCTTGTAGTAGAAGGAGACTCATTCAAAAACAGCTAATATATCAGGCTATCCAACTTGACTTAGAGGAAATACAGATGCTTAAGAGTGCTCCGTTATACAAAGAGTTCAACTATACCTTCGGGCGGGAGTTATATTTGGACCTCATAGAAGATCCTGGTCTACGTAGAGCTCTGACTCTTTTGCGTTTTGATCTACTCCCCCAAAAAGTATTGATTGGGAGACGCCTGGGGAATCCCATATGCAATCAGATTGTGTGCATGCAATTTGGGATGTGTTGAGGATTTATTGCATGCTTATTTATTGCTTACGCTGCATTTGAGGGAGTTACTATTAGCTCCTTGGTTAGTCTCGAGACCATATTCCTCACCCGTTCAATTATTGATTTTTCTAGTAACCACTAAAACAATGGATCTTGTAGTCAGTCTGGCTTTGCCAGCACGTGATCTCTATAAACAATAACCCTGACCGTTCTCGACATTGTTGGCTTATTTTATTTGTTGATATATTATTTTAATATTTAATTCGGGTTTTTAACATTTTGTTATCAATGCCTATTCTCTTACTGAAATCTTTTGAAACATGGCAAAGGCTTGTTCCCTTAATAAATATTATTTATTATTATTATTATTATTATTATTAATAAACTCACATAGGCTGTAATTCCATTGTACCTGAATCAGTCATGCCCGCCCATCCCAGGAACCATCAATGAGATTCTGGGGGCTGCATTCCATTCCACTGCATCCAGAAGCCCGGTGTCTGCACACCAGCCTGCCCCCCCCAACATTCTACTCCTCCGCACCCACCCGCGGATGCCTGCTGAAGCTGCTGGAAATAAAAGCCCCTCTGACCACCAGCTCCCACTGCCTGCTGCCAAGGAGCACACCCACACAGACACAAGCCCTGCCCCTCCTGGGGGGCTGTCTGCAAGTTGAGACCCTGCTGCTGCCTGGCACATCTTTGGGTTAATACCTTAACTACGCTACATGTGGTGCCAGGTGCTGCTGGTAGGAATCAACAAGCTGTATGAGATTCTGCCACCTGCCAGCCAGAACTTCAGCACAGAGGGATAAAAGATTGTTCAGGTCAAACAAAGCTCCTAACAACAAATATAACTTTTATTAAAGCATTTTAAACAACAACAACAACAACACACAACTTTATAAAACCAAAACCAAACATTTATATATATAAAAAAACAAAGGAAACTTAACTTAGTTCTATGTGGGCCTGTCCCCCAGAACATGGGGAAAAGACAAAATGGGTTCACGGGCCCTTGGGGCGGGCATGTCCTGTGGCATTTGGTAGCTGCTGTCTTTGGCAAAGTCCATGGCCCCTGACATGGCCTCCTGACACTTGGAGACCAACTGCTGGTACAGGTCCATGCAGTGGATTTCCGTCTGGAGGTACTGGGAATACTCCTTCACCTGGTGTTCCCGTACCTCCAGCTCCTTGAACCATGCCACCAGTTGGTCCTCCATGACCCTTAGGCTGCCCATTAAGTCCCTGGTGGACCTCTCCACTTGGGCCCTAAAAGCCCTTACTGCGGATGACTCCTCCTCCTCAATGAATTCCTCAGCAGAGCTGGAGGAGGGGGAAGACCTCCAACGCCATCTCTTTTGGCACTGCTGATGTTCCACCAAGGCCATGCCAGAGTCAGGCTACCACCTCACTCTCTTGTCATGCCCATTCTCCACATGGGCAATGAGCCCCGATGTGGTCCCCTCATGCTGTAGCCTAAACTGTTAGGGCAGGTCTAAAGAGCATAAAAAGATAGGAACATAAGAAGTGCCATACCGTGTCAGACCAATGGTCTTTCAAGCCCTGTCTGCATTCTGTCTCCACAAGTAGGTTGACTGGGTGGCCAATCTCTCTCTACAGTGGACTTCCATTCCTAACAGGTCATAGGACAATCCATTCCCTGTTGTTCCAGCCCCCGTGCCTTACCTTGAAAATGGCGATTCTGTCACCCTTCTCATAAAACCACCAGACATCATACCTTGTCTGCTGACTGTCTGGGAGTGGCACTGGCGACCTCTGCCTCAGTGTCCTCCTGGGCCTGGCACCAGCACCGGGGGTGACATCTGATTCCTCACCTTCTCTGAAATGGGAACACATAAAGAACACCTAAGTAATATCATGCATTTACGATGATTCCTCTAGTCCTCCCTCTTGGGGTGCTAGGGATGGCAACCGGAGACGGTGACCCTGGCTGGCATGTGCAAATCCTGCCCTACTTGGGGTGCTGAGGAGGGATGGCAATTGGAAAGACCCTGGCTGGCATATGCAAAGCCTGCCCGTATTTGGGGGTGCTAGGTAGGGATGGCAACTGGAGAGTGGAGACCCTTGCTAGGGATGGCTGGCACATGTTTGGGTGGGGGTGCTCATGTCTGACTGCTGGAAGAGCCCCCACACTAAAGTACCCTCTCTGTATGTGGCAGACATCTGCTGTTCTGCCACCCGCTGATGCCCACTGTTTGTGCCTGTCTGCCCAGCCCACCACCCATGCACCCACCCACACGCCAGTGAGCTCGTTCTAAAGGATAGTATTCTTCTTGTCCTCAAAGTAAAAAAAAAGTTTACAAACCTGACAGGAGTGCCAGCACCTCCTGTCCCCAGCTCTTGCTCCTCTTCCACCACTGAAGGTGCTGCAGTGGCCATAGCAGCAGCAACCTTTTCCTCCGACTCCGACACCGACTCCGGGAGCACCACTTTGCCCCCGGTGTCTGATCAGCATAGGCCAACTCTGAGTCTCTTTCATTTATTTTAAAAAAAAAAAAAAAAAAAAAAAAGCACTCCAACAAAACATCTACCAACACTCACCAACCAGCCAAAACAACACAGTCAAACACAGCCAAAACACACGAAACAAACCCAAACAGCCAGGCAACCTCACCACACACGCTCTCTCACCACACAAACTCTGCACACACTCGAATTTCTGGTTTCTGGATTCCAAAATGATCACGGGACCACGCAATACAATTTCCGAACAGCCGAACCGAGCTCTACCACATCGAATGGCTGAACACGAACTCGGCGACCGAACCGAACGACCGAACAACTGGACTGCGACCTGTTCACCCATCCCTAGTTGCAATGTCCCCATCAGGTCTCCCAGTTTTTTCAGGTTTGCAAGCTGGGATAGGCCAAGCCTCATACCCTGGCAGTGACAGATTATCCAAGTTGACTACCCAAGTTTCCTGTATACAAATAATACAGAATTTAGATAATCACGAATATCATCCGATGAACAATTTCCCCAACCTGCAACATTCCATGATAGAATATTTACCAAATTACCATCTAGCCTCCTAGAATCTGGGTCATAACTCTACAATTTTAGTATCACAAGGTGTCTCTGACTTTTCTTTGATCCTACTATGCTGGTTTAAATTTCATGTGAACAAACAACAACCTTGTTCATGTCCCAACTTCTTTTTTAGTTTTCTTGTTCTAATAGAACAGGTGAATATAATAGAACTCCCTCCATGCCAGCATTCCTTCCATTGGGGGAACAATATTCTCAAGTTTCATCTGAAGTTAATAAGAAATGAAAACGTTATGGCCAGAAATGCGTTTTTCAATGTTTTCCATTTATTTCAAAAACAAAATGTCATTTCCATTTCTATTTTCATCATTTGACATTTTTGTTATTGCAACATAGACAAAGAAAATGACAATTTTCATTATCATTATTGTAATAACAAAAACAACATGCACACACCTAGGAAAAATATTGGCTAGTACATTAGCAAACTGGTTGTCAGGTCACCCGTCCCCAGATAACGGTTTCTTTATGAGCCATATGCAGGAAAGTTGGTCCAGAGAAATTACCCCCATGCAGGTTATCGGAGCCCCCATTACCCCTCAGCTGTTGATCCAACCCTTAGGCATATTGCCCAGAGTTTGTTATTCTAGCAGCGAAACCCAGCTTTTCATAACAGTATTCTGGGTTGCCCTATTCGGCACATTCTGGATAAGTAAATTGGTCCCATCCCTCTAGAACCAACACGTCAGGTAGGGTTCTGCAGCTACAGGATGTGGGGTGGTAGGGCAGTGCTCTTACTCTGTGTTTGTGATGGTCAAAGACCGACCAGAGAGGACTGACAGACACATTCACTGGCCAATTACTGCATGCGTCTCGCTTTACAGAACCAATTGGTAGTGGCTTTGAGGTGGGCATAGGGGACGATACTGAGGCGCTCAAAAGGGACATAACTGGAACTTTGGGGATAGCATCCCAGAAATCATGAGACATAGTTTACACATCCAGGCTGACCAGTTATAATCATAATCACATCCTGCAATACTGTGACAGAGGACGTAAGAGAATCTCTTTCCTAAACAGATGCTTCTGACTTCCCAGTAACAAGTGGGGTAGAGATGTTGGGATGGTCACAGCACAGAATGAGGATATTGGCATCACAAACCGATCTTATACCACAGTGACACGTAAGAGAATCTCTGGCATAGGCTCCTTTTCTTCATATGCTGTGCAGTCATATAAAATTGGGACCCTTTTTTACATCTTTCTGATATTTGGCAGAGGTGATCATGAAAGTGTGATATACATCCCTGCAAACGTTCATGTACACTGGTTGGATTACAACGATGTTACAGTCAGACATACATTTATATGTTAATTGCTTATATCACTAGGTGTCACGGATATAGGGGGAGGGGAGGGGGCGAGGGAGAAGGAGTAGGCGGGGGGAACTCAACCACTCCCACACAAACACGGGGGTGAGGCAGCTTTCTCACACAGAGGAATCTCTCTTTGGTGGAAAAGTGTCCCTCAGGGTGTTATTTGGGCATTCCCCCTTATTCAGAGGGCAACCCGACTCATCATAGGGACTACGAGAGTAAGCCAATCACCCCAACGGGAGAGAGGGTAACACAAAACACAACCTACACTTACTCAGGGGAATATGCAGGGCCCAAGGCACCGTGGAACAAGGTGGGCAACAAGGGGGAGGGGGAACACAGCCCAGGGAGGGGAAGGAAGGTATCACAAAGGTAAAGGGAGCAGGGAACGGGGAAAGGGGGCCCAGGAACAGTGGGGGACAGGTACTAACAAGGTCAAGGAATATAAGTGCTGGGAAATAATACCCTTGGGACCAACTACGAAGGTACAGGGAGAGAGGCTTAGGAATTCCAAAGGGTCAGTATGCTTCAATCCACAAGGCAGGACTAACAACACAGACTGACACAGTCCCGCACACACTCACCGCAGTCTCACTCAGGGTCAAGGGGAAGATACACAGGGTCCAGACATTCGTGACAATCACTCCAAGGATAAGGGCTAAGGATCCAGGGAACAAGTCTCTTTCACCACAACCAGGGCCAGTCTCTCGAATACGATTACCAGCAGGGACTCCAAGCCCTGCCAGCCTCCTTTATAGGCCCCCGCCCTGAGGCACGCTACTGAGCGCAGGGCTGGGCTCCACCCTACATGCGCGCCTCCCGTTCCCTACGCCGGGGCCGGGGCTTCTCCTCCACCCTCCATGCGTGCCCTAGCTCCACCCCCCATGTGACCCAAGCGTCCTTCTGCCGGCTCCCGCTCTCACTTATTGCGGGGCCCTATGTCGACCTGCTTGTGGCCCTACGGGGGGGCGCGGGCGCCCTCTGACACTAGGACCCTTTATCCAATCCTTCTGAAAGTTTTCAGAGATAGTAAATATGTGAAGGGGTATAAACGTGCCAAGTTTCATCTACATTAAATTTGATGCAAAGACTGTAACGTATATGTATATGAAGAGTTTTGCAAAATAAAATAATGCTACTGCTTCTAAAATTGGATTCCTTTATTCAATCTTTTTGGAATTTGGTACACGTAATGCCTTCCATTGGAGGTATGTTTGCCCCATGTTTCAGACAAATATAGTGAAAAACATAAATGTTACAGCCAACAATGTGTTTTCCATGAGACAAATGGAAAATGAAAATGAAAGCAAAAACAAAAACAATTTGATATTTATGAAAACAAAAACAAAAGATTTAAATAATGAAAACAAAAAATGAAACAAAAACAAAAATGATATGGGTCCCTGGTGCATACCTCTAATTTTTCCAGGCATCATTCCTGGTGCCAAGCCTTTGCTACATAGAGATATTACAAACTGTAGCATTTAATTTTCAGGAATGGGGAAACCTAAAGTTCAACTCTTCTGAAACCTGTAGTCCTGAAACTCACTGAAGGTCATTTCATATGCCCTTCTGGTTCTGGGAGCTAGGGAACACTGGACTGTCTGAAATAGGTCTAAGATCCGAGGTTCCACATGTCGCTCGGGAACGGGTATGGATCCTCCCTGGCTTCTGGGGCAAGCAGGCGAAACCGGTATGTCTGGAATTGATAAAGAGCATCGGCTATGCCGTTGTTAATGCCAGGTATGTGTTTAGTCATAAACAAGATGTTCAATCTGTCGAGGAATATTTTATACTCACACACACTGCTGTTGGTGAAATCTGTCAGAGTTTCTTTATTGATCTCAAAGCACAGAGAGAGAGAACAGAACTGACCCCATGCAAGGAGACAGCCTGGTCTGATGGTTTGCAGATTACATAGGTATTTTATAGGTTACAATTCAAGCAAAAAGATACAGGCATGTCACTCAAAGCAACGTCATATGAAAGTAAAAGGTTACAGCAATTGTTTACCTACTCAGCAACTTATTCTCAAAACAATATAAGCTAGACTGTTTATAAAGGCCTTGTTTATAAAGTAAGGTACCTAAACAAATCCAATTAACTAAAACATCTGCAAGGCTGTTTTCTCCTATCTTCTGAAAGGAAGAATGGAGTGGCATCCCTCTGTCCAAAGTTTATCATGCATGAAACTGTTTCCCAGACCTTGTAGTGTGAAACAAAACCCAAACTAGCCTAATGATTATATCTATCTAGCAGGCTAAAGCTTACTTCTGCAAAGAATGGTTTTTACCCAGCATTCATCTGTCTTCCATTTTATGTTACCTTACTCTGGCTATGTGTAGCTTAATTCTATAGGGTCCCTTATAAAAATTCCTCCACAATCCCTTCCTTTTATGCCGTTAAGGCATAACAATCTATTTTTTTTAAACCCTTATGGACATTAAGCCTTTAATCTTTGCTTGCTGAGCTTGGAAGTTTACATACATGTTATAAACTTGGGTACTTTGCTTTTGGTTCAAGCCTTGTGATAGTTGTTTCACAGTGCTCGTTAAGCAACATCTAATAAGCATCAAAATTAATTGAATACATAAAAATAATTCAAACAAAAACAACAAAAGCAAACAAAACAATATAAACATTTTGGAGCCTAAACCTCCAAGCCAGGCCCAAAGGGTGCATTGATCTGTTTTGATGTAACTGGGCCTTTGCTTGTTTTATTTGAGCAGTTTGATCTAAAATAAAGCCAACGTCTTTTGGGATTTTTTTTTAATCAAAGCGTATACACTGTCTTTGCAGGCTAGGATAAAGTCTGGGGCTATGCTAACCCACCTATTTGATATCACCCATTTCATCAACTATGTTCTTAAAACCTACGGATGTTGTACTAGCCACAGTTTTTAATATCCCAGTCATTTGTTTTATTTCTAGCATAGAGAGGGCAACTCCAATTCCAGGTATGGCGATACCTCAATATTTTTGGGCCTCAGTGATCTCCCTTCTGTTTCTTAGTTTGCCCTGGGGAAGGGTAGGTAGTAATCTTATGTCAGGGGCAATAGCTCCAACAAAACAAGATCCCTCCGACCAGAGGGCAACTTTTTATAGGCCTTGTTTTCACAAATGAAATAATGTCCAATCAGGGCGATGTGTTCAGTCAGATAGGACAAGGAGGATTACATAATGTGAAGTCCACAATAACTGGAGTTCAGTGGGTAGGGGAAATATCCACAGAAGGAGCTTTCACTCAAAGCTACATACCCATTGGATTTATGGTGTATGTGTAGTTGCATGTGCTATAGCCTACTTTGACCCCTTCCTTTTGTGCATATTTTCTCCACATAGATCTATTAGACTGAAAACAATGTTTTCCCTACACTTCCTTGGCCAGGTGAATGTCAAGAAGGATTATTGTAGCTTATATTAGCCCATGTTGGTTATGTGTCTGGAAATGGAGTGGTTACCTCTTGAACTTATTTAAAAGCATTTAACACTGCAAGAACAAAATTTCTTTCAAAGCATAAGGGTAGATAGACCCAAATTTAACATTTAAACACACAAAAAACATTACAGCTATTCAATTTATACCAAAAACATTAACACTGTACACTATGCATTTATTATTAGTGTGTATGTGTTTGTGCATTAGCATGTCAGTGTGCCAAGTTCTTTTGTTTTCTTGGGCTAGGCAAACAACAGTGGTGGCAATGGTGATGATGCAGACCTGTAAGAAAACAAAGAACTGGATACAGTAGAAAAATCACCTAAAAGTCTTTTCCTTTTTCACTAAGGTGGTAGTGGTGACACATCTGCTCTCTTGGTTTGTAGTTGCAAATCCTCTTCTCTTTGTAGTGGCAAATCCTCTTCTTGTGTAGGTGGCAGGTAAGAGGTTACTAGCACATTACCCCGCCCCTCTGACCTTATTTTTACAGGTGCAGAGGTCCTTTTGCAATGGGAGGTGTGAATCCAGGGTGAAGGTGCCTGGAAATTAGTGTTTGTAATGTCTGTGTTGGTTGCAAAAGTACTTGGAAAAGGACTCACCAATGCCGCTTGAAGGCTGTTGTTTCTTTGGTGGCTTTCGATGGGGACCTCGTCACCGGGCTGCAGGTCGTGGCAGGCCTCACGAGGTTCCAGAGAAAGGGCTTCTTGGATCTATGAACAAAAGTCTTGACACACTTCATTAGTGCTTGGCATTAAGACAGCACAGTTTTATCAGTAAAATTGATGATCATTTCAATTGTGGTGGTATAGATTTATGGGCCTTCCGATCAGGGTTTATTAGTCCTTTGATGCAAGATGATCCCATACACAGAAGGGTTAAAAGCAAAAGTTCTTAACCAATTGAGGTCTTCTTTTTAAACTGCTTCTTGCAAATTGAAAATGGTCTGAGCAGCAAAAGATTTTTCTGGATTCTCAGGGCCTTGCCAGCCTCCTCAGGTTGGAAAAATGAGCACACCCATCATTGCTACCAGGCAAACTAATTCCAAACCATGGGATAAAATTCTTTGAGAAAGTTTTTCTGTTCTGATGAAAAACTTGTGCACACAAATATTAGTGTTTGTTTACCACTAGGACACAGACACACAAGAACCAATGCACAGTTAACTAAACACATTTAAATACTATTTAAAATGCAAGCCTAATCAAATGGGGTAGGCCTGAAAATTATGCCAGGCCACAACAACAAATTAAAACAAAATATTTAATTAAGCAGTTTAGCCATAATTCAAAAGCAAGGCAAGAGACCTGAACTCAGTTCATATAATTTGTGGCATTCAGGCATTAAGGATCAGCTTAAACAAGCTGAAGGACCCCCAAAATTAACTTACACAAAAATAAAAAGTGATCAATTATTTTTCTTCAAGTATTATTATTTCTTATACCCCTCTTTTGCTCAAGTGGACCACAGCGTGAGGCACGCGAGCAAAAATTAAGGGAAAACTTTTGGAAAAAGTACAACAAATACTCTGGATCAACATTTTGGCCCACTACTATAGGAGGGTGTGAAAAGCATGCACCCCCCGGAGTGGTACCATACCAGTTGCATACTAGGCAACCAGTAAGTATACTTGGTGTTTTAAAGCATAAGCTCTGAACATGAAATTGCCACTGGGCTTTTCTGTGGTAATTGCAAGTAGTAAAACAGGGATTACAATGTTATTTGGGCACTAAGGGGTTAAGCCAGTTGCAGTGGTTCAGAGATTCACATCCCAAATTGAGTTAAGTTGAGATATCTCTGACATTTAGTGTCTGAAAGGTCTTGGCTGCTTTTTTTTTCTGTTTCTCCCCCTCAGGATATCTTCCCGAGCTGTTCAAGAAGATATGGTTGTAGGGGGGAGGTGTTCCATTGTGGGCACTGGAATGCAATATGATTTTTTAGTACTGCTTCCTTTTTTCCCCCATTAACGTTTCATGTGAACACCAACTCATTAAAACTGTTATAAATAATACTTTCAGTTTTGTTTTGGTCTCGTAACCAGCAGCCACTTTTTCCCAAACATTTTGCCATGCTGTCAAAATCAATAATCAGTTAATTTAAAGGGAACTGCATACTTGATTATGGGGAAGGGGGTTGTTCCAATTTCCAATTAACTCTTTATTAAACTAGTAAAAGCAAAAACAAAACTTTCAGTTTTAAAGTAAGCTGCTTGGGCTATTTCTTTAATTCTCTCTGTTTATTAACTTTTAATTGATTACAGCTGTAAGGGTCTTCTATTGCAACAACACTTTTAAAAAACTAATTAGACTAACTTAACCTAATTATCTAAAACACTTACATTTTTCCAATGCAAACAATATTAAACCAAAGCTTTTCAGTTTCACTTTACTAAGTCTTTCTGTCACTCTGACATACACATTAATTTTCTGGTTCTTTTTCTGCACGGGGCAGACACACTAACATTCTGTCTGTCCATCTTATTTACTTGCTTTTTTTTTCACCTAACACAAATGATTGGAAACCCTCTTTCAAGAATACTTAATTAACTCTGCTTTGCAGAAGGCAGGGTGAGCTGTTAAAATCATGAGTCTGTTTTGGCCCTTTTCCCCTCATCTGCATAAGGCACTTTATTCTACATAGGAGGACTGTTTGTAATGGACATTGGCCTTTCTTTTTTGGCAATCTGAGCACTTGATTCCATCATAAACAATATTTATTGCTCCATGTGCCCCGATATTTTGCAGCACTAAATGTACGGGGTGGTGGTTTAGCCATGCTGGTAGCCAAATGTAATTAGTCAGCATGGCTCTTGCAGCTAAGTTTTGCAGTGTCCATACTTTTGGACCTGGATTACTTATTCTTGGATATTTATGGGTCACTGCTTTTCCAGCACCTGCCAATTGCTCCAATATGTAATTACTGGCATCAACATTCCCTTCTTTTCTAAGGGCCCACATTATTTTAGGGTTTTTTTCTGGGCCAAATGTACACATCCAGGGATCACACCATGAGACAGGAACCAATAGTTATATATGAAAACATGTGTCCAAGGGCCATCTGATCTCTGTCTTTGATCTTCCTCCCAAGAGACTGTGTGGGCCTCTATATAAAATGTCTCCATTGGTTTGGGTAACCCTGGATCCAACCACTGATAGATCCACCAGTCTCTTGGTCTAAGTAATTTCTTTCCTTCAAAACCTATTGGAACATCCAATACCCACTCAAACATTGGCCCTGGGGATATGATTCCAAAATCACAATTTATTTTCCACTGTTCTGTACAAGTGCCACCTCTGGACAGGACATATAGGTGTATAGATTGTAAATCCAGAAAGGCTGCAGAAGGACCCAAAAAGGGACCTATGCATCTATTCCTGCCACGCTTCAATATTATGTCCGTATCCATGGTGCAATTCCAGGTGACCAATTTTAAAATAGGCAACAATAGTTTTTGACTTTCTTGATCAATGGATGTTCTTCTAATTTTAGTTGTAAATCTGTTGATGACAACCATGAATATTTTGCTTTCAGTACCTAAAATGCACTCAGGTTTTACTACTTAACTCTTTCTAAAATTCTCAGGATTAGAAACAACTAATTTAAATTTGTTCAGGCTCTGTCTAGGGCCTGTTTATCAGGCCTGGACTCTGTAATTAATATGAGAGGTACACAGTTCAAAATGACAGCAGCTGTCTGTCAGATCCAACTGTGCTAAAGCCAGGCAAGCATTCCTTCAAATCATGTGCTTTTAACTCTTGGCACAGGAAATACTTCTGTATAGCAGCATACATGGTACATAAACAACCACAACCACCAACAAACACACAGAAAGGCAATTGTAATAGCAGTACATCATTCTGTTATAACTGTGCACTGAAGGAGCGGAATAATCAGGATTTGAATTTTCTCCTGGTTTGCTTAACATCACCTTCCTTTTTACATGAACAAACTCACAACCATACAACACAACTTTACATAGCAAACAGCCATGCCATCAGCACAGGGCACACTTAACCCCATTAAACTATAAGAGTACTGAAAAGTATAAAATCACAAAAAATGGATCAAACAACAAAATCAATAAATCTAAATTTTGAGCAACATAGTAAACAGGCACCTCCAAGTGTTTCAGGACAAAAATAGGGGTACCAGTATCTGGACCAATATCCTTCTTTGCACTGAAAACTTTTAGACAGAAGTCATTAAGAAGTTAACTTAATTTTCACATATCTTGCAGTTTTGATCTGCTTCACTCACTTTGCTATGAATTCTTAACAAACTATAACACACAATTATAATAAAAAGGACCAAATTGGCTTACTGCAAAAATGAAAGGAGTTACAGCTTCTCAAGCTGCCCCAAGATAAAGCAGAGAAAATTCTGATGGTGCCTGGACAGAAACTGGTAACCTGGACAAGAGAAAGAGGTGGGAGAGCGAAATGTTCGGTCCAATAGGTCACATTGGACCGGACATCCGCTGTCCAACATTCCGTTTCCCTCTTAGCAATGTTTTCTGACCAGGCTACGGTAGCTTTTCTTTGAAATTGAGTTACTAGAGGTTCTTAAAATTTCTTATTTAATTACTCTACACACCTGTGGATTCTTAATCAAAGTTATTCACATGATGAAAACCAATTAAAACAAGTGCAACCTAAAACAGGACTAAAATTCAGTGACATACCAGCCTGTCCTGCAAGGGAGCTGACATCACTGAAAATGCTTCATGAGCAGGCAAAAATAAACCTGAACCTCCAGTACTATCGGGAAGAGCAGCTGTCTGCATAAAGCCCAATAGAGATGGCAGCTGCTGCATTTGGGACACCCCAGCATTGCTTGGATGATAAAATGGTAGAAATGCAGGGCTGCAAAAATCCACTTCAGAATTCTCCTCATCTGTTCCTTCAGGCAAGCCAAATTGAAAATACAAAGATACTGCTGGAGTATCAGGTATGCAGACCCGATCAGGTTTGAGAGCACTATTTAACTGCTTTAGTTGGGTTTTTAATTTGTCCCTAGAGTCTAAAAGAGACCTAACTTCAAGTTCATGCTTACGTTTGGAAGCTTCAGTATACCAATCTACACATGCAGACCATTGAGTCCAGTGCACTTTACATCCTTTTAACCTTAGGACTCTGCGGAGATGAGCAATTTTATCTAAATCAAAAGAGCCAAATAGAGGGAACTGCAATTGAGACTGATCTCGGGTATACTTGTTTCACACATCTAAAAATTTACAAACATTTTTTCCATAAATTATGTACATATACCAAGCTGGGCTTCCTTTTGGCAGGGAGGCAAGCTCCTTGAGCCCGCCATTCCCCATATTTTCCAATCACACAGGGTTCTCACACAAGGACAAATCAACTTCAGTGCTTTCAACTACAGGGAGCTAAGTCTGACAACAGAATTCACTGCAGTCTGCACTCATCAACATTCCTTTCTTCACACAAACTTCAACTCTGTCACTCTCACAAGCATCCCACATGCAAGTTACTCTCAGTTCTGAAACTGGGAGAGGGGAATAGTCACACTCACACTACCGAGTCACAGGATTCCACAGAGGCGCACAGCTGAAAAATTACCCACCCCGTCTTGTAGGTAATTAGCCCCATTAGGGGCAGCTATCCCAATTCAAGGCAGCCTTGCTATGCAACACTGAGCTTAGTCCCAGACTCCATTAATGGTCAAACACAGGGAAACACATTCACATCACATAAAATCCTATACATTTGAAATCCCCACTCGGCAGGATTTCCAATCCCCACTCGGCAGGATTGAACATATGCATTTAGAAACCCCCTCTCCTGGCAGGATTCCCAACCCCCATGGATTTTGCATATGTATTTAGAATCCCCATTCAACAGGATTCTGTGGATCCACTGAACTTTTACTGACTAGTCTTCTGCAACTACTCTATTTACTTACTATTTACACTGACAAGAATTTCTGACAGATCCAACCACACAGCTTAACTGTACGGTTCAGAAGGCGTCTGCCCAATGGTCTACCTCCCAGAGCCTACAGGCAGCCCCTCATCCACCTCCATAGGGGTTTCAAAAGGCCCCTTTCCTTATCTGGTGCCTGAAGGTGGGAGAGAGATGGTCCGCAGACCCCCTGAAACCAGCCGGGCTAAGATCCTTCCCAGCCAATGCACCAAACTGTCAAGGAATATTTTATACTCACACACACTGCTGTTGGTGAAATCTGTCAGAGTTTCTTTATTGATCTCAAACCACAGAGAGAGAGCAGAACTGACCCCATGCAAGGAGACAGCCTGGTCTGCCAGTTTGCAGATTACATAGGTATTTTATAGGTTACAATTCAAGCAAAAAGATACACGCATGTCACTCAAAGCAACGTCATATGAAAGTAAAAGGTTACAGCAATTGTTTACCTACTCAGCAACTTATTCTCAAAACAATATAAGCTAGACTGTTTATAAAGTAAGGTGCCTAAACAAAGCCAATTAACTAAAACATCTGCAAGGCTGTTTTCTCCTATCTTCTGAAAGGAAGAATGGAGTGGCGTCCCTCTGTCCAAAGTTTATCATGCATGAAACTGTTTCCCAGACCTTGTAGTGTGAAACAAAACCCAAACTAGCCTAATGATTATATCTATCTAGCAGGCTAAAGCTTACTTCTGCAAAGAATGGTTTTTACCCAGCATTCATCTGTCTTCCATTTTATGTTAACCTTACTCTGGCTATGTGTAGCTTAATTCTATAGGGTCCCTTATAAAAATTCCTCCCCAATCCTTAGACACCTGAGAACAAAAACCCGCACCAGCCTCATCACCCTTTCTGATGTGGATGACAGTTTGTTGATAACATGGACAACTACCATGTTATCACACCAAAAACAGGACTCTCCGGTTGGAAAAATCCTGTTCCCACAATCTCATGACGACTAATATAGGGAAGATTTCAAAAAATTGCAGATCCCATGTTATTCCAGTCTCTTCCCAATCTGCTGGCCATGGGCCTGCACACCATTTCCCCCTAAAGTAAACCCCCAAAGCATACCAACCTGCTACATCAGAGTGTATCTCTGTAGCTCAGATTCCATTAGGAGTCATTGCTGCCAGAAACTGACCCCATTGTAGTCTTGTAAAAAGACGTCCCATATAGCCAGATCCTCCAGCATCTCTTTCGTCACCCTGATGTGGTGATGCGGGGGGACAGTAGCTACCAATGTGTGCATATAGGTGGGAAATGAATGCCCTCCCTGGGGCAATGACTCGGCAGGTGAAATTCAGACTACCTGCTATCGTGCTCTTGAGTGCCTGCAGCTTGTCCTCTGGTAGGAGCAAGAGGGATCACACCATGTCCAGTTCTATGTCAATATATGTTAATTTGGTTGTTGGGTCTTCTGTTTCCTCTGGCACCAAGGGCACACCTAACTCCTTAGCCACTTCCTGGAATGAGCTCAGCAGTTGGCTGCATTCCGCTGTACCCGCCCTTCCCACAAGAGGAAATAATCTAAATAATGAGTGATCTGGCTTCACCCAGCCCACCGTCACATGAACAACTCAAGCACTGAACTGAAATTCTCAAAGGTAGCGCAAGAGATGGGGCAGCCCACGGGCATTGCCTTGCCAAAGTAGAACTTGCCCTGGAATTCAATTCCCAGTAGCTCAAAGTCATCAGGGTGGACTGGTAGCAGGGAGAAGGCAGATTTGATATTGCGCTTCACCAGGAGGGTGCCTTGATTGCAAGTGCGGACCATTTTGACCGCTGAGTCGAATGATGCATACCTGACTGAGCACAACTCTGGGGTATGGCGTCATTCACCGACTCACCCTTTGGGTAGAAAATGTGGTGAATGAAGCAGAACTCACCGGGCACCTTTTTCAGAACTATGCCCAGGGGTGAGATTCTCAGGGAGGGCATGGGGAGTGTTTCAAAGGGACCTTGAAACCTCCCTTCCCTGACCTCTTTCTCAAGTTTTTGCTGGACAAGCTGTTCATTCCCGCTCACTGATTTCAAGTTCTTAGCACCTAGGTGGTAGTGGGGGCCTATCGTTGGGATCCTAAAACCTAGCCTGAATCCCTCAACTACATACTTGGCAGTGGCTATGTTGGGGTAGTCACAGGTAACTGCCCTTAAGGACTCATGCCATACTGGCATTGGGTCCCTTCCCCAATGCTTGGGGGCTACCTGCTTGGCCTGAAGTACCCTGTCTCCCACCAATTTCCCCCCTCCTTCTAGCCCCATACATTCTAAATTTGCTACATCCTGATGCAGTGTGAGCGACCACACACTGTATGCACACATGCTTGAATCTGCAGGGGGTGAAAAAACATTTGCCCCCACTGTTGCAATCCAAGCACACGGGCCCGACCAGGGATGGCTTTGATCTCCATCCTTTTGCCCCCTTGCCCGTTTGCACATTCTCTGATCTGGTGAGGATGTGGCTGCTTTCGGGGGGCATAGCTGAAGCTGCTGATGCACTCCAGCCACAGGTCGTGGGCGTGTACGTCCTACCTCAAACCAGGGTTGTATGGTGGAATGCCTCATCATATCACAGCCAAGCCCTGGGGCTTTCTGTGTCAGAGGCCCAATGAACAATGTCTGAATATTTTAACATTTCCACCCCCCCACTCTGGGAACCTGTGACGGGTCACTCCTAGGTAAATGGCAAAGGCAGCCGTCCAATTGGTCCAGTTCTGTTTGGCTTTTGGCCTCTTAAATTTTTTCTGGTCTTTCCTATCCTCCCTTTCATATGGATCAGGGATGGGGTCGCTAAAGAGGAGTGCAAAAATATCTATGTACTTGCCGCTCCATATTGTTCCCTTGTTGCCTGCAGGAGATGTTTGCCTAATGGGGTGGACACGTCGGCGTAACCCCCTGCCAGAGGCTAGGGTTCCTCGCATCCCTCACAGCACCTTACAGCACTATTCAAGCAGCATGGCACTTTGCCTCATACCTGGGCAGTTGCCCTTTGCCTGTGGGTTTGACAGCCTGCTCCCCTCTGCTAAAGGAGGGAGGTGTCCACCCAACCCCCCAACTCACCCTGCTTAAAATACTCTCGTACTGGGACCCATGAGGGCACCACTGGAGTGGGCCCATTCTACAGGGGGTCTCTGGGATGTTCCATCTGCCTGGCCCCACCCTTTCTGCCACAGGCTCCCACCACACATGCAGTCCGCTTGATGATCACCTTCTGGCATCCCCAGATCATAGGGGGCTCTTTGGTAGTCGCCACAGCATGGCGTTCATTGCTGCCGCCTCTGTGCCACCTCTCTGCTGTCTGACAGGGCCTGTATTCCTTCCTTCAGTGTGTCCATTTGTGCCCACTGACTGGGGGTAAATTCCTCCCTGCATCGGCTGGGCTCAGGTTCCTCATCCCTATAATGAGAAGGTAAAACCTGGCAGCTCACTTGCTCCTGTCGGGAGGCCCTTTCCATGCTGAGTGTCATGGGGCAACCCTTGTTGTCTAGGTTCATGATGCCCCACCCCAGACCCTTTAGCTGAGTGGAGTGACTAGCCTCCGCCGTTGCTCTTTAGCTCCTCAATCTGGTCTTTCTAGCCCTGAAGCTGGGTCTGAAGGTTCTGCAATATGGCCCCTGCCCCTGTTCCCCCCTCTTGTTCCTGCTGGGGGGGTTGGGGGCCAGCCTGGCCCAAGCAGGCCGCTTGGTCTGGCCGTTGGGATGGGCCTTTCTTTTTCTGGGTGCAATAGCTGCCCTTTGCCACCCCTTGTCTGGGGCTGGACAGCCTCTGTTGCTGGGGAGGGGAGGGGGGAAGTCAAGGCCCAGTCACCATCCCCTTTTGCAGTATGTGCTACCCTTGCTGAAAGTAGGGGGGATGGGGGCGAGATTCCAGTCCTGTGGGCTCAATGGTGCGGCGTGGCTTGAATGCACCGAAAATAGTGGAAGGGGGGTTGGAAACAGCAGAAAGCTGAGCTGTGCACCAATCCCACCGCCCAGTACCCTGCTGTGGAGTGGGATTGTGTTGGCAGGGGTGAAGGAAGGCTCACTGGGTCCCGAGGCACAAGGCTGCTCCCAAGCCCACCATGCTGCGCATCCTTCCCTGCTCCCCGCCACGACCAAACTGAGGCGGGGTAGCAGGGTACCTAAAATGGTGCCAGGGACTTCTGTTTCTTGTGGGAGTTCCATGCGCCCATCTCTGGTTGCCAAGCAACTGATCCTCCCCCCCCCGACACCATGAAGATGTGGCCTCCTCCGTCTTCCCTTCTTCCTCCTAAGGTTGGGGGCGGCGTCAAATGTCCTCCACACCAAACGCGGAGGTCGAGTCTGAATGCAAGGTTTAAACTTAGGAGCGTGATAATCCAGCAGCTTGCTTTTAAGAATAGTTTGAATACTATTCAACCACTGCATTATCAAATCTTGATCAATAACTGGCAGTTTATCAAAAGATAACTGCCAGTTTGCTAACTCCTCTTCTGTTATAATTTCTGCAGAGCATATATCAGTCAGCTTCTCCCTCCACTGAGGTAGTGAGATATTCTTTCCCTTTAATTTGCTAAATTTAACATTCTCCTGTCCCAGGTGCTCTTGCTGTGAGGGGGATTTAGAAAAAAATATTATTTCCCTCTGCATGATTTATCAAATTATCTTCTGCCAAGGGTTCAGATCCCATTTCACAAAGATTATCTGTGCTCTGATTAAATACTCTATCAATAAACACTCCTCATGCCATAAGGTGCTTCCTTGCTCTGAAGAAAGCATTTACTGTTTCACAACTTTGAAACTTGATCATCAGGGGTAGAGCTGTATTCTTCCTTTGTAACCATTGGGTGTTAATTATATCAGGATCCTGTAAGTTTACTTTAAGCAGATGTAATAAATTTTTCCTAATATGGTATTCGCCAATTAGGGATGATACCATTTGGAAATGGATACATTTTAAAGGCTATCTACTGTGTCTCTAGTGTCCTATGCAATTTAGCCTTCCTTAAGTTACCACCAAGTAATCTATTCCAATTGACTGAATTATGTCTAGGTAATGCACTTCCCTATTGATTCGCATTATATAGAACTTGGCAATCAGGCAGTGACAGACCTGGTTTATTGGTTTTAATTAGGTCTAACTTTCCTAGTAACCTCACTACGTAGGTCAGTAACGCCTTTCAATACAGTACCCAATTCTGAAATATTGCTGAAGAGTAGTGAAACTGTTTGGCCAATCAGTATATATTGGGAAGTAATCAGGTCACCAACATCATCATAATATTGTTTCCCTTTAGTGGCATACAATAAGTCCTCTCCTGACTTGTTAATCTCTGCAGTTGGATTTTGGGCTCTACCTATTTCCATTATCATTGAAGTTGGCACACCCACCAGACTATTAGAACTCAGTCCACTATCCAAGTCAGTCAAACAGTAAAACCTGTTAAAAAATGGTATAGCAGGGGCCAAAACCTGATTCCTATTGGGAGATTTAGTTAGAACATAGTCATAGATCTTGGCTTGCTTCAAGCGGGGAGATGTTGATCCACCTGTAGGGAAGGATAAAGGTCTGCTTCTTTTCTTCTTAATTATAATAGCTGCACATCCAGCAGCAAGGCCTGGCTTCCAACTGGAGAGGCCACCAGCCTGCACTATGCCCACACCCACCTTTGGCTGTGTAATGGAGGCAGTGGAACACTACCTACACCAAAGCCAGGAGGTTGCCCACGCCTTAGCAGAGTTGGGATCTTCTTAGAGCTAGACCACAATGGGGTACATCTGGATGCCACAAACCAGGAAGGTGTTGAAAAGAGCTCTAGTCACCACCACCAACAACAACAACATTCTTTGCCCTTTGGCAGCGCCCTTCAGCCACTGCCCGGAGGGCACCTCCCCCTGGGCAGCTGCACTCTTATATAGTAAATACCTGGTGGGAGTGGCAGAAGAGAAGTCACAAGTGGGAGGAGTCCCAGGAATCTGTAGCCTGAGTTTTTATTGTTGTTTTATTATTGTAAGCTGCCCTGAGCCCTTGTGGGAAAGGTGATGTATAAAATAAAATAAATAAATAAATATAAACAGTTGGCAGGGTGCAAAGGGGAGCAACTAAGTGATAAAAAATTTGGAACATAAATCATATGAGGGGTGGATGAAAGACTTTGTGTATGTTCAGCTTGGAGAAAGGAATACTAAAGTGGGGGGTCCTTACTATGGAGGGCAGGATAAGAGGCAGTGTGTAAAAGCTACAGAAAGGAAGATTTAGAATGAGCCTCAGGCAAAATTCCTGACTGTAAGGGCAATGGAATGGACTACTTATAGAAACTGTGAATTGATAAGAAAAGGTTGGATTATTATATGTCTGGCAAGACAAATCCTTCACTAAGCAGGAAGTTGGACTTGTTGGCTGTCACAATCCTTTCTAGGGGTGTGCACCAGGCCCCCATGTCATTTTCATTTTTAGTTTTTGTTATTCAATAATGTTGTTTTCGTTATTGTTATTAACGACAATGTTCTTATTGTGATCATGATCGTTACCATTTCAAATGAAGATTTTATTTTTGGTAGCCATATCATTATCGATTCCCATGTGCAACTAATATCTATCTAAATCTAAGGGAGACAGGGGAAGGGAAAATAAAAACTATCTATTATCTAATCAATTATATAATCAATTATCTGTATAACTATTCTAATCTAATCTATATGTCTATAATATATATCTATATCTATACTACCTATTTATATATAATGTACAGGGGGGAGAAGGACAGGGAAAGGGAGAAGGTAGAATGTAGGTTATGAAGAAGGAACAGTATTGGTAACACAATGAGGGCTAGGGAGGATTTTTTGTGTGCAAGTACCACAGTTCTGTAAACGCAACCTGACAAGCAGAGCTCTCACAGAACAGAGAGAAAAAACCTGGCCCTCCCATTATAAAGGGTTGCAGTGCCCTCCCCCAGAACCCTCCTGATTGGTTGTGGGAGGCAGCAGCCATTGAGCAATCACAGAGTGCCATGAGACTGCTGGGTCCTGCTTGCGCTGCTCATTGGCCAGCGATACATCCATCAGATACTGCTGATCTTCTTGCCACTTCCAACATAGGCACAGTTCAAGATTTCAACCCTGTTTAGGGCTCCGAGAGGTCTGCGTCCTCCTCCTCTCTCCATATTTTCCCTCCAAAACCCAACCGCCACAGAACTAATAATGACAATGATAGTGACATTGTTGTTTTCATTTTCATTACTGTTACTGTTTTTGTTATTCTCAGGTGTCGTTTTTGTTATTATTATCATTATTCTCAGTTGCTGTTTTTGCTATTGCAATAAGAAAAATGAAAATGACAATTTTCGTTATCTTTATTGTAATAACAAAATTGACATGCACACCCCTAGGACTCCTTTCCAGCTCTGTAATTCTCCCCTCTGCTCTCCCTGCTTCCTGAAAGACATAACCACCATCAGACTTGGTCAGATCATCTAGACTAATATCTTGTCTCTGGTCAGCACAAGATACTCTCACATCAGCCCCACCAAATGTAAAAGTTAACCTGGAGGTGGTTCCACATGCTACAACCAATATCAGTACCTGATGTCTCAGAGGAAGTGAGGTCTCTTAGGGTATTTACAAATGTGATGCTGGCCCAGTAGGGCCCATTTTGGCCTGCCTGGGCCACCAAAAAGGTGGTACGTTTGTTCTGGGCCCACGGGATATGGGCCAGGGACAAACCTCAGCAGAGGTAGTGGCTGGGCCTGGAATTAAGCAGGCCCACAGTCTGGGACTAGCAGCCACCCAGCTGGACCAGAGGGGGTTGAATTGGGTGAGAACACCTGTTACGGGTCCCATCCTGACCCAGCGTCTGGGGTCACCATGGCAGCCAACCGTGGTTGCCTGTCATGGGGGTGGGGGCAGAATTCTGGGTGAAGCATGGGGTGGAGCTGGCCATCCACATGGTGCTCCTCACCCCCTCCTCCACTGGGGCAGGCTGCAAGAATGTCTGTTCCCACTTCTGGAGCTGCCCCGGCAGGGGGTAACCAAGCCCTCCCCACCACAAGGCAGGATGATGGCAGGGCCATCATGTATGTAAGTACCCTTATTCCTGTTTCTGGCTGTGTTCATCTCTGTCTTGTCTCCTCTTCCTTGTCACTCCTAGATTGTAAACCTGTTGCGGAAGGAACCAGTCTCTAGTGAATAAAAAATGCACCTCTCTTGATAGCATGGCTAATAGCCACTGATGAGCCTATCCTCTATTAATTGAATTCAATCTAATCTTTCAGTCCTTTGAATGTATAAAGTGGATTTCTTTGATCACAAATAGGGATTCTGGGTCTTGCTTTGGTTTCCATTTCCTTGTCACCATGAAACACATGATCACTTTTCATCACAGTCTGCTTCTAGGAAAGGACCTGTTTGTGTGTGGCTTTTACACAATGCCATTCTGCCTGTCTATTTGTCTGTCTGCTTGAACTATCTAAAAGTATGCCACTAAAAAGAAAGTGAAAATTTGTTCACCAATATCACAAAAGATAAAAGAGGGAATGGATTTCAATTACAGCAGTGTAGATTTCAGTTAACTATTAATACTTATTTTATTTATGGCCATAAGCCAAACCAAAAGAAATACAATAAAATTGCATAACCACCCATGCTATTATAAACATTTTAAAGGTGCAAACTGCCTCCTGTTCTTATCAAAATAAGAACAAATTGATATAGAATGTAACAAACCAGACAAGTACAGCGAGAACGTAGGAAGTTAACAGTTAACTTAAATTACAATATTCAACTGGTACCACCATAGAGAAACACACAGAAATTATTTCCTGTTGCGTTCTTTGCTGTGATAACATATTGAGTCACTGTGAACCGTTGTGGAGAATTATTTTTGAATAACCAGGGGGAGCAGGAAATGTTCTAATAACTTCAAAAATAGAGGGCATAGCCAAAGAAAATGTAGCAAATCCTCCACCTCCTGTTGACAAGTACAAAGTCCTGAGTCATAAGATAGCTTAGCCTATCTGACTTTCACTACTGCAATATTTTATTTATTTATTTAAAATTTATATCCCGCCCCTCCTGCCCACAGGGCAGCCCGGGGCAGCGAACAACAATCAATAAAACAATAACATTTTTGTAAAACAATTTTAAAATACAATATGTGGGGAACTCCCACCCCCACCCCTCACCAAAAGCCTGATGGAACAGCCAGGTGTTACATATGTGCTGAAATAGCAGGAGAGTGGGAGTTAACCGAGTCTCCTCCAGGAGTGAATTCCACAGCACAGAGGTGGCCACCAAAAAAGATCTAACATTGGTGGCCACCCGCCTCACCCGGGAACCTCCAAAAAGGCTCCCACGGACGATCTCAAGGGT
>QEPC01001966.1:135080-195066 GCA_003113815.1 Sphenodon punctatus | reverse complement strand
CCAGGATGCACATCTTAAGGAGGTAATGGTCAGACCATGACAAAGGCTCTACAGCCTTAATTCCTACTAACTGACCCCCTGCCTCAAGGCCGGTGCAGAAAACCAAATCCAGTGTATGTCCCTCCTCATGTGTGGGGCCACAGATGATTTGGGACAGGCCCATGGTTGTCATGGAGGTCATGAACTCATGCCTCGCTCCTCCAAGATCGGTGTCAGTGTGGATATTAAAGTCCCCCAGGACCACTAATGTAGGGGTATGGAGGATCACATCTAACACCAGATCAGCAAGAGCATGTAGGGATGCCGCCGGGCAGTTGGGTGTATGGTACACCAGCAGCACCCCTAATCTGTCCCTGGCCAAATCCAACACAAGATGGAGGCACTCAACTCCTGCTGGGGCCTGCACTGGATATCTCCTAAAAGACAATGCATCCTTGATAATGATCGCTACACTGCACCCGCCCCCCGCCCCCGTCCCTCCAGCCGGGGCTGATGTTGCACAGAGAACCCAGCTGGAACAAGATCAGCCAGAATAGGGCCAGATTCATTGTCCAACCAGGTCTCTTTAATACACATGAGGTTAGCGTCCCACTCCGGGATTGACTCCCGGATGGTAGATGACTTATTGACACCCGACCTCGCGTTCAGCAGCACCAGACCAATGCCTGGGGTCTCCTGGGCCTCTACCCACAACCTACTTGCATGGGGGGTTGAGAGGGGATCAGGCACAAGGCACCACTTCCTCCTCACTGATGTAACACACCTCCCTATTGGACCATATCTCCCCTGACCCATAACAACCCTGATAGCTGTGGAACCCCTCCCATCCTCAGAGAACCCCATTAGACATCCACCCTCCATAGGTGGCCCCGACATGCTGGCGAGAGGGATCCCGCCCCCCCCCAACCTCCTGTACCCGCCTCTGCCACCAGTGGGAAACCCTCCCCACCCCCCGGAGGGTCACTCCTGCTCACAATGGTTCCCCTACACACCACCCCCTGACCTCCCTCTTCTGCCACCAGAGGGAGGTCAACAACCCCCACACCACAAACCAAACCCCCAAAATTCCACCCCTCCAATATCACAGTTCCCCATACAATACACACAGGACCCCACCCTACTCCTCTGTCAGTGTCTTCACCTCCCCCTCCCACCCACGTAAGGGGAGGGGTGTGTGAGGCAATATCCAAGCCTCTATCACCATGCAGATATAATGTCCTTGGTAGCCACCTCCAACGCCTCCATCCACTAACAGGCCGCCAATGGCACTTCACCCTTTGGCGGTGCCCTTCAGCTGCCGCCTCAGGGGCACCTCCCCTTTGTAGAGATGTAGAATGTCCACAAGTTTAAAACTTAACTTAATAAGGATCTCCCTATACTGGGGGAACTTCAGTTCAGATAGATACTGCACTTGTCCACTGTCGGTTTTGATAAACTTATAGAGGGGAGCACATAGGGCAGCCAAGTCCTCTTGTTTAGCAATATCCAGGAGCCGAGTGTCAATAATACACCTATCTTCCCTAAGTGGGAAATTATCTGTATCTGTCAATCTTTCTCCCAACCCTGCAAACAAATTCCTGATGAATGTGAACCAGGGAAACCAGGAAACCCGACTATCCCTAAGTTCAATCAAAACCTGTTTCAGGTATCGCCACAGGAGATATGTCTTAAATTTAAGCAAGTAATGCAGGGACCGTATGTTAGCCAATGTGGAGATGTTTGTATTCTCTGTTTCAATTCTGATCATAGAGGCAGGGGTTCCACGCAGAACTGATAAGAGTCACCTCAGGAAACTAGGGGCTCATTCAGATGTGCATTTAAATTGCACAGCCACGGTGGCAGCATCGTGCGATTTAAAGCACCGCGCACTTCCAGGTTGGTGTGAATGCACCAATTCAGCCTAAAGCGAACTGTTGGAGTGAGGTTTTAAAAGCTACTTGGAGCAGCTTTCAAAACCACACTCCAACAGTTCACGTTACACTGAAATGTGCGCGGTCGGTGCATTCACACCAACCTGGAAGTGTGCAGTGCTTTAAATTGCCCCATGCCGCCGCCACTGCGGTGCAATTTAAACACACGTCTGAATTAGTCTTTAATTGTGCTCTCCCGATTAGAGGTGTGCACCAGGGACCCATGTTGTTTTTTCATTTTCCGTTTTTGTTATTTAAATCTATTTGTTTTCATAAATATCAAAATATCGTTTTTATTTTCACTTTCATTTTTCTCAAGTTTTGCTTTCGTTTTTTAGCAGGTTTAATGCAATTTGGTTGAAAGATAAAAATGTTGTAGCCAGGAATGTATATGGAGTTTTTAATAAAATCACAACATTCAGTTGCTTCTAAAATCGGTCCCCTTTATCAATTTTTTTCAAATGTTGGTACATATTGTGCCCTCCGTTTAGGGTACAATCTCCCTAAGTTTCATCAGAACTGAATAACAAAAAAGGTATAACCAGAAATACGTTTTTCAGTGTTTTCCCATTATTTCAAAAACAAAAATTTGTTTTCATTTTTGTTTTCATTATTATTATTTGTTGCTTTCATTATTACAATAACAAAAATTAAAACACTTGTTTTAGTTATAATAACAAAAATGAAATGCACACCCTTACTCCCGATCACCTACATTGCTTTGTGATCTAAGCCCCAAGTTTCTGCTCCATAAAGGAGAATAGCTTTCATTTTGGCTATCCCCACCTGCAGAACTTCTATCCACGGCTTAAATGTGTTATAAAAAGAAAAAATACCCCCCGCTGCTTGCGCTTCTTTTAAAGTAAGTTTCCTAGCATGCATTATTATTATTATTATTATTAAACATTTATAAAGCGCCAGTTGCAAAACCTGGCGCTGTACAGAACATACAATCAGACGCGGTCCCTGCCTGTGGCTTACAATCTAAAAGACAAGGAGGGGGAGACAAGGAGAGGGGACAGCGGGAGAGACATGGGAGAAGACAAACAAACATTCAGGCGGATGCGAAGTCTCAGGTGCGTGTACTTGGCTTGGTTACAAGGTGGTCGGTAGCAGCAGTCAGCAGAGGAGGGCTGACAGTAAGAGCAAGGGGAAAGACTAGAGGGCATTGGGAAAGGCAGCATGGAAAAGGTGGGTCTTGAGGAGGGATTTGAAGGAGCGGAGGGAGGAGGCGAGGCGGACGTCGGCAGGGAGGGAGTTCCAGGCATGCGGGGCAGCGAGGGAGAAGGGACGAAGGCGGTTGGGCGAGCAGGAGAAGCGAGGGAGAGCGAGGGAGGGGACAGCGGAAGAGCGGAGAGCGCGCGCAGGAGCGCGTAGGGCGATTAGGTCCGAGAGGTAAGGGGGAGCTTGGTCATGGAGCGATTTGAACGTGAAAACCAGGAGTTTGAACAGGATACGTTCAGGAAGGGGGAGCCAGTGAAGGGAGAGGAGGAGAGGCGTCACATGGTCGAAGCGACGGGCAGAGTGAATGACCTTGGCGGCAGAGTTTTGGATCGCCACAAGGGGGGACAGGTGGGAGCGAGGGAGGCCAGCAAGGAGGAGGTTGCAGTAGTCGAGGCGAGAGATAACCATGGCATGAACAAGGATTTTGGCCGAGGAGACAGATAGAAAGGGGCGAATGCGGGCAATGTTGAGGAGAGCGAATCGGCAGGATTTGGCCACAGAGTCAATGTAAGGTTTAAAGGAGAGGTGCGTGTCAAAAATGAAGCCCAAGCTGCGGGCACGGAGAACAGGACGGATGGTGACCCCATCAATGCAGACGGTCAGGTCAGAGGGAGAGGAGGGGGAGGGAGGAAAAATGAGGAGTTCAGTCTTGGCCATGTTCAGTTTGAGTTGGCGTCGGGACATCCAGGCGGAGATATCAGAGAGGCAGTCGACGAGGCGTGAGCGGACAGAGGAGGAGAGAGAGGGGGTAGAGAGATAGAGTTGGGTGTCATCAGCATAGAGATGGTATTGGAACCCGTGGGAGGCAATAATTTCACCAAGGGACCGGGTGTAGATAGAGAAGAGGAGAGGGCCAAGGACAGAACCTTGGGGAACCCCAACCGAGAGGGGAAGGGAGGGGGAGGTCGACTCGGGGAGGGAGACATTAAAGGAGCGGTCAGAGAGGTAGGAGGAGAACCAGTCAAAGACAGAGCCACGGAAGCCCAAAGAGTAAAGGGAGTCCAAGAGGAGCGAGTGGTCGACAGTGTCAAAGGCGGCAGAGAGGTCAAGGAGGACAAGAACGGAGTAGTGGCGCTTCGATTTAGCGACAAGTAGATCATTGGTGATCTTGGCCAGGGCAGTTTCAGTAGAGTGGAGGGGGCGGAAGCCGGACTGGAGAGGGTCGAGGGAGGAGTTGGCAGAGAGGAGGTTCAGGCAGCGGGAGTAGACGACACGTTCCAGGAGCTTCGAAGCAAAGGGAAGGAGGGAGACCGGCCGGTAACTAGAGGGATCGAAAGGGTCCAGGGTAGGCTTTTTGAGGATGGGGGAGACAGTGGCATGTTTGAAGGCAGAGGGGAAGGAGCCTGTGGAAAGGGAGAGATTGACAACATGCAGAAGGGGGGGAGCGACAGTGGGAGCAATAGAGGTCAGGAGGCGGGAGGGGATCGGGTCAAGGGGGCAGGTGGAGGGGTTGGATGAAGAGAGAAGAGCAGAGATTTCCTGGAGAGAGGCAGGAGGGAAGGATGCGAGGAGGGAGGGGGGCGGGGGAGGGGGCGGGAGGGGAGCGGGGGGCGGAGGGGGGCGGGAGGCAATATCCCGACGGATCTTGTCAATCTTGGAGGTGAAGAACGACGCAAGATCCCGAGCAGCAAGGGAAGAGGGCGGGGGAGGGCAGGGGGGTTTGAGAAGGGAGTCGAAAGTAGAGAAAAGGCGGCGAGGGTCGCGGGAGAAAGATTCGATCCTAGAGGCATAATAGCGCTGCCTAGCTAGGGAGATAGCCGAGGAGAGGGAGGAGAGGGAGAATTTGTAATGGAGGAAGTCAGGGAGGGAGCGGGATTTGCGCCAGAGGCGTTCGGCAGCCCGGGCGCAGGAGCGGAGGTAGCGGATGGCAGGGGTAAGCCAGGGGCGGGGGTCGAGGGGGCGGACGGGGCGAGCAGAGGGGGGGGCAAGAGAGTCAAGGGTCGAGGAGAGAGAAGCGTTGAGAGCAGAGACAGCAGAGTCAGGGGAGGAGGAGGCGAAAACGGGGGGGAGAAGGGGGGAAAGATGTGCGGCAAACTCCGAGGGAGTAAGGGCCTGCATATTGCGGAAGGGGCGCATAGAGGGGGAGGCGGAGGGGGGTCGGTGGGAAAGGCTGAAGGAGCCGAGGAAGTGATCAGAACTAGGGAAGGGGTCAAAGGAGAGGTCAGTTAGAGAACAGTTTCGAGTGAAGACGAGGTCGAGGGAATGGCCGTCAGTATGAGTGGGGGAGTCGGTCCAGAGTCGGAGATTAAAGGAGGAAGCGAGAGAGAGAAAGCGGGAAACAGAGGGGGCGGAAGGCGTGTCAACGTGAATGTTGAAATCACCAAGGATAAGAGTGGGGATATCATCGGAGAGGAAGAAGGTGAGCCAGGATTCAAAGTCTGGGAGGAAAGAGGAGAGGGAACCCGGGGGGCGGTAGATGACAGCAACCCGAAGGTGTAGAGGGGAGTATAAGCGCACAGAGTGGGCCTCAAAGGAAGGGAAGGAGGGGGAGGGAGGAGGGGAGAGGGTTTTGAATTGGCAGTGCTTAGCAAGGAGTAAGCCCACACCACCACCCAGGCCCTCAGGGTGGGGGCGGTGAGAGAACGACAGGCATCTCCCAGGTAAGGGTGTTAGTAAAATTCACTCCTAAATAACAAAAAAGTTTCACCACTTCTAAAGAAGTACCATCAATAAACCACTTATAGATCTTTCTTGATCCAAACATTATGATCTTTGACTTAGCAATGTTAATAACTAAATTGTTGTTGTGACAGTAATGAGAAAAAGCCTCCAAAGTTCTCTGGAGCCCAGTATTAGTATACAAAAAAAGTATCATCCGCGTAAAGCAGACAGGGGGATTTCCTCATCCAACAACTTAGGTAAGTGGAAACTTCTATTCAACAAGCTTACCCATAAATCATTCACAAAAAAATTGAAAAGAGCAGGGGCTAATAAATAGTCCTGCCCTACCCCCTTTTCCATAGCACATGGGTTGGAGAACTCCCCTACCACTCCATAATGAACCCTGGTGGTTTTACCTTTATAATGCTCTTTAATAAAAAAATAAAATTAAAGCCGGATCCAGCCCAAGCTTACTAAGTTTCTCCTAGAGTTTGGATCTATCAATGGAGTAAAAAAAAAACTTTGAGATCCACAAAGGCTAAAAAAAAATCCTCTGCTTCTTATATTTAGAAATAAGAAAGTAGAGAGAGAAACACTGATCTATACAAGAGTTCACAGGTCTAAAGCCCGCATGTTCTTCCCCAAGAATGGAGTTCTCTTTCATCCAGAATTTCAGGTGTTCCAATAAGTGTCCTCCATAAAGTTTAGCTGGCAGGAAATAATGCATATAGGTTGATAAGTTTCAGGGTTGGCACTGTCTCCATTCTTGTAAATTGGCACAATAATAATTTGCTTCCACTCTACTGGGAACAGGTTGTGTAAAACAGCTATATTTATCATCCTTTCAAGAACACTCCAACTATCTCCACCTTTTTAAAAAAAGTTCCAGGGGAAGCATATTGGGGCAGGAGCCTTCCCTGATCTCTGATCACAAATATATCTAAGTAACTGTTCTTTATTAGTTAAATAATTCTGTAAAGATCTATCAACAAATTCCAGATTTAAAGTATCCCTCGGGCTTTAAGGGGTAACCTCAAAAGTGGTCAATAGAATTTTTTATTTTTTTTAGAAAAGAAGGAGATACACTTAGAAGCCTCTACAGAAGCATCTATTACTGATGGTTTAGATTTGCATTTGCCTGTAATAATCCACCAAAAGGCTCTAGTGTTCTTTTACTTCACTGCTCTTATCAACTCATTACAGGCTTTAGTCTGATAATCCTTCTTTTGGTGTAATAATTGTTTATAAGTTCTTTTAGCTACACACATCTTGGTCTGGTTATCCAAGGTGTTTCAGAATTCGCACAGATTCCTATCACCTTATAGTCTCCAAGTTCTCACTCCAGAGCAACCTTCTGTCCCCACTCTCATTATCCCAGGAGGGATTTTTTAGGGATCCATCATTATTGCAATAAATGGTCATGATCAGAAAGTGATCACTTTCAGGTCTTAGTTCCGCTCTTTCCTGACTGGTAAGTGGTTCTTGGGGAGTTTTTTTCATCGTACCAAGACCTCTCGTGTGGAGTCCCGCAGGGTTCTGTTCTGTCCCCTCTCCTGTTCAATGTATATATGCAGTCACTCGGTGAAGTGATCAGGAGATTCGGCATGCGGTGTCATCAATATGTTGATGACATATGTTGATGACGTACAGCTGGGTGTCATCAATATGTTGATGACACCCAGCTGTACCTCTCTTTTTCAACAGACCCAGACCTTGCAGTCTCGATGCTTACTCAGTGTTTGACGGCTGTGGGGGACTCGATGAGGACTAACCAACTGAGGCTGAATCCTGACAAGATGGAGGTGATGTTGGTGGCTCCTGTTATTGGCGGGGTCTGCCCACCATTGGTATCCCAGGTACAGAGTCTGGGGGTGCTCCTCAATGCACAACTCCGCCTGGATGTCCAGGTGGAGGCTGCGGCGAGGAATGACTTTTGCCAATTGCATCTGGTGCGACGGCTTCGGCCGTTTTTTTCAGGCTCTGACTTGGCCACCGTCATCTATGCTTTCATCACCTCTATATTGGACTATTGTAACATGCTCTACGTGGAGCTACCCATGGTGACAGCTGGGAAATTGCAGCTGGTGCAGAATCAGGCTGCCCATCTCTTGGTAGGAGCATATTACACCAGTGCTCTCCTCTCTGCACTGTCTGCCGGTGATTTTCCAGGCCCAATTCAAGGTGTTGATTTTGGCCTATAAAGTCCTAAATGGCCTAGGTCCTACCTATCTGCGGAACCATCTCATTTCCCGGGTGCTGGATCGGCCCCTGCGGTCATCCAGGGGTGCCCTGCTCAAGGTCCCCCGAGTCTGCCATTCAGCATGCATAAGTTTGTGTCATACAAGAACTTTAAAAGGACCCAACCATTTTGATTGACTGCCTGATCGGTCATACACGGGGCAGGAATATCATAACATTAATCACTATCCATCATGGAGTCATGCAGATTTCCTATTCTTGCGCTGAAGTCCCTCACCCCCCAAAATTCTGCTTTCTTCTATTTGTCTTGAAATAAATCAAGTATATTTGTTGAAGTGGGGACCCAACACCCAGCTTGCCTGCCTTTCTTAATAGGTGGAAGATAAAGACTGATGATTAAAAGCAGGGGTCTGTACAAAAATTTCAAGTGGACCACTTGCATATATGGTGTGTCAATCACAAGAAGATCCACTTCACAGAGGACTGTCAGGGGTATAGAGGGAAAGGGTTCTAAGTCAAGAAGAGAGGAACCAGGAGTGGTAGAGCAAGCAGTAGCACCAGAAAAAGAGAACCTCTCAGCCAGTCTCGTTCCCATAGAGCAGGAGAACTGGGAAACCCAGCCTTAGAGATCTTAGAACTCATCATCAAAATTGAGGGGAAAATACCAAAGCCAGACCAATAATAGGAAAGACAATGTCAGAAGGGGATGGAGTTAAGGGGCTAGAACCTAAAGACCCAAGAGACTTAAGACCAGCAGGGTTCTGGAGGGAACAGGCTCCAAGAATGGGGGAATAAACCACAGACGAGGGAACACAAGGAATCCCCAAGAGCACAAGGAGCAGGGCAGGACAGGGATCTATAAAGGGGGAACTGATCTATAGGCTATGGGAAACAGACTAAGCATAAGAGGGAACCAAGGGACTAGGGAACACAGAGGGGGACAAGGGAATCATAACAGGGGAACACAGTGAAAGGTAGGGTACAAGGGGTCACAGCAAGGGCACACAGCAGAGTAGGGAAGAAGTCCACAAGAGCACAAGGAGCAAGACCCACTAACACACACAGGACAAGGGAAACACAGGCACTAAAGCCTACCAACAAACACAGAACAGGACTACAGAGAAAAGAGAGTTCAACTCCAACACATCACACACCAGGGGCATAGCCACAGGGGAAGAAACAGGTCTATGCTATAAAGGGTCAAGAGTCACACCGATAACCACACCACACACACAGAAGAGCAGTTGCTCCACCAGCTTCCTGGGGCCACCAGAAGGTCTTAAATACTCCCTGGTGGCCAATCAGGAAGCCAAGAGACAAGCTGAAGAAATGGGCAACAGGTGAGCAAGGGCGGGGCACACACCAGGCGGAGATGCAGGAAGAGACACAGCAAGAAGAAGAGAAACACAGGCCACCAAAGCACCAGATGGTTCACACTGATGAAGCAACACTCCCCAGGACCAGCGGTTCAAAACCGAGACCTGACAGGGACATTGACTGAAATCAGAATTGCTAAGCCTTCACACTGCCTACCATAAATTAATTTGTATCCCTCCAGGTGACTTTCCCAAATGATTTATATCCATTAAGGAATAAATTCTCCTTTAGCCAAGTTTCTTGAAATAAGAGGATTTGAAAATGAGATAAAAATTCCAACCACTCTCAATCCAGTTTTTTGGAAGACAATCCTCCAATATTCCAACTGAGAATCCATAGCCCCTTATTGGATGAAGTTAAAGAAGACTTCATCCTTGGGAGTCAATGTTCTCTCTTTCTCATATAGGCTTCAGGCCAGGGCTCTGTGCAAGACCAACCTTGTTAAAGTAGAACAAATGTTTGCCTACAGCACCCCAAGGGCCAGCTCCCCTCCCCAAGTAATCTCTAGTGACCCTATAAGTCTTTATGGGCCCAACAGGCTTCTTTCTCAGGGGAGGCAAACTTCCTGAACCCCAAGACCCATAAAGGAAGCTTCCATCTGCGTGAGAATCTGATGTCTAAGGTAAAAATCCTTGAACCTTACCCTAACCAGAGCGTAGCGGAAGTGAGCTTGAAATTGCTCATATACTAGTCCCTTATCTATTTGATCCCTAGGAAGTTTAAATCTACCAGCAAAAAACTTACAAACCTGGTCCTTCAGTCTTATCCATGATTCATATTTACCTTTTGTTAAGTCAAAAATAATCAAATTCTGCTCCCTTAGCCTTAATAATTTATCTCTTAATACAATATCCGACTGTACCTCAGCTGACTTATACCAACTATCCATTGTAATGAACAAGGTTCAGGGGAAGATATCCCTTCTGCAGAGCCAGAATTACTAACCCTTTTACGAGGAGACTGAAAAGTGAGATTCTATCATTGATCTTTGACCTCTAAACATAATTTTTTGAAGTTAGCTAATTTGTTCTCGAGAGAGGTTTTAACATCCTTAATAGCAACCAACACATCCTTCATACAAATCTGGGGATTAACAAAAGAATAAGGAGCAGTAGTCCTCCCCAAGGGACCATACATTTTGCAAGGTGACAAGTCCCCATCAGGAATGCTAATTGATCTCGACCTACATTGAAAATTATCCAAGAAGTGTAAAAACTATCCTCAAAATTTGATTTTAAGGTAAGAGATTGACCGTCTAAGTCCTCCTTTAAATCTCTACCATTTGGTCCATTAGAACCATTGGAATCCTACTGCAGAGCACCATAGCCTCACAGATTGGGGGCAACATGCTCCTCAATCCCAGTGACCTCTTTAGGGGAGCTAAATTGCAACATACCTCTACTGGACAATTTAAAGGGAATCAAACCTAGTTGAGAACCCTCTATCCTCTTTCGAGTAATACCAGGGGGGAAAGCATGGACAATACTAACATCCACGAGTGGAGATTATTTAACAGTAAAATTAGTTATTTTCAACTGGGTCAAGATTGACCTACCTGCATTAAAATGTCCCCTAGCTGAGGAGGAAAGATCCTGCTGTCCCGGCATCCTACCTTACCTTAAGGTTCGAGTTTCCAGTGCAAATTTCAAAGTGGCACCTGGAGCCCCACCCCTTTGCAATCGAGCAAGTATGGCAGGGGGGCACGAGGAAGTCCGTTGTTCCCACTGACGTTCTCTCTTGGTGTTACTCACTACCCTCAAGGTATAAACACAAGTATCCCCGCAACATATAGATGCCACCTGTGAGATGTAATCTGGGGCACCAAAAATTCAAAGTGGGGCCCCTCCTCAGGATTCAAATGAAAACTGTTCTTCACAGATATTCCAGCAAGAGGGATGCAGTTGAAGCCACCATGGTCCGCAAATTGCCCAAATTGCACCCTTTGGGTGTCCCAAATGGCCTTAGCCCTTGAATAAACACCTGTGGGAGGCGGAGGGCAGAAGGGTGATTGGCAGGGCAGCTCTCCCTTCAGTATCCAAAAGCACCCAGTACAGAGACACTCTACTTCTCCCCCAGCTGGCAGTCACACCAATATTAGTAAATTCTTTCTAACTGTAAGAACTGTTGGACAATGGAATAGGTTGCTCAGCTCAGGGAGGTTATGAAATTTTTCCTTGAAAGTTTTCAAAACCCAGCTGGAGAAATATCAGTCTGCAATGCTGTAGGCAGAGAATATCTTTGAAGTTCCTCCCAACCATATAATTCTATTATTCTGACTGTGGTGTTTACAGAATACCTGCTTGAATGAGGTCAATGATACTGAGGTGATTTCTCTCTCATTTCAGGTGCCATTACAGTAACTTGGCCTTCTCGCTAATGGCCCACGTGCTGGCAGAGCATGCAGCTGAGGGGGAATACCAGCGCTGGGTCTCAGAGAACATTCTTGACCGCCTGGGCATGGAAGACACTGGTTTTGACATCACACCACCCATCCACTCCCAGATGGCTGTTGGCTTCTACAGCAGTGGGCAGCCTGCCCCCTTGTATGATCTGGGCTGGTACAGACCCTCTGGTCAAATGTACTCCACAGCTGCTGACCTTGCCAAACTGGCAATGGTCTTCCTAGGCACCTACCACCGGCGCCTGCTGGAGCCGGACACAGTGAAGATAATGCTGACACCCGTCTTCAAATGCTCCAGTGAGTACTTTGCCAACAAGACTGGCACTCCGTGGGAGATTAATGAGCAGCAGGGCTATGACATCATCAGGAAGGATGGTGACCTGGATGGCTACTCAGCCACCTTCTCCCTGATCCCCAAGCTCCGTCTGAGCTTCATCGTACTGATGGCCGGGCCCCGGCCACAGGGGGAAGACATTGTGGCCCAGACATATGAGTACCTGATCCCTGCCATGGAGACTGCATTCCGGGAGGCAGAGAAGAGCCTCAGTCCTCCCCCAAGTCCCACCCCATATGTTGGCTACTATACCTACTCCAACCTGACCTTTTACGAGATTAAGGTTGGGCCCAACGGGGTGCTGGTCATGCAGCAGTTTGGGCCTCACATCGAGGAGCTGATTCCTGAGAACTACCGAACCATCAAGCTCCACCACCTTGAGGAACGTGTCTTCCAGGTGATGTTTGACAAGGAGTTCCCATGCACCCTTCGCCTGGGCTCAGATTCTGTCTCATTGGAGACCCAGGATGGGCAGCTCTTTAATTTCTACCCTTTTGATCGCAAAGGTTTGTCTCCTGGCTTTGATGCCCCAGGATTAAACACATACAATGTGTTACGCATCCAGCGCAAGCCAGTGTTCTACAGCTAACTGACCCTTGCAATAAGGGGTCTGTGTCTGTGTCTGTGTCTGTGTCTGTGTCTCCCCCTAGGGCTTTGGTGATGCAGACTGGATGAGAATAATATTCCATGGCTTCATTCAACCAATACCTGACTTTTCTCTATCTTCAGAACTGACTGCACTGGTTTGTCTCCCCAGCGACATGTAAATGTGCTTGGTTTTCATGAAACTGTATAAGCTACATTTATGGAATATGGGCTCCACTGGCAATTCCCAGTCTGAAACCTTCAAATGATAATGTTTGCTGTGTACCACTGTGATGCATGACAGTTTTGTGAGTCTGGGAATCTCTTTTGCTGCCAAACCAAGGGTTTTCCAGGCAGTTGCATCACTCAGCAGCCCTGCCCCAGAGACCCCAGAGCCCTTCTCACTTGGTTTACTACAACCCCTCTCTGTGGCACTAGTCTGATATCCATGACCAACCATTGCCTCTCTGAGGAAGTGTAGGCCTCCCTCCTACTGCATCACTCAACAGAGCACAGCTGGTAGTCTGCAGCACTGTGAGTACTGGAGAAGAGAGCAGAAAAAAGAAAAGCAGCTCTTACATGTGCTGCATAATCTTCTGCTACAGTTGGTCTACCATGCTCAACATACAGGGAAAGAGAGAACACTAACTTAATAGGTTCTCTGATCCTATGGCAATTACTAGCTAGCTAGATGAGTGCATGTGTGCTGGAGAGGTGCGCTTGGAGCGGCTGGGCTGCCTTTTCCAGGGGAGTTTCCATGTAAAGTAGTGGTGAACAGGGAGTGTAGATGTCTGTTTTTGGAGACTGGTTGTTTGGGTGAATAGCTATTTATGTGCATATGGGGTGGAGGATGTTTGTACTAGTAAGTGTCCAGGGCTGCAAACCTGAAGCCACTTCCTCTGCATCAGCTATCTCTTCAAAGTGGTTTCAGGACTGCAACTTGTGTGTACTTGTGGGGATCTGTTAGTCTGTCCTAAGGCTTCCGTATTTTCAAAGCTAATTGGAATATTTTTTTCCCCATGAACAAATAGCCAAATTAATCTTTGTCACCACTGTGAAATTCACGACTTTGCTTATTCAGTTACTTTGTGGTTAGTTATTTGGTTACTCCATTTATTTTGTACTTCATATTTGGCATTTTTAATATTGGGTACTTTGGAGTACCAAAGTAACCAAGACACCAAACACATAGTACTTAAAGACAAAGTGACTGAATAACTAACCATAAAGTAGCTAAAACAGATATTTAGAACTGCAATTTTGATTTGTTTAAATGGGTACAAATATGGATGTTTTCACTGAAAGAGAAAAAGTGAGAACATGGAAAAGCAAAAGTGACATAGCGAAGAATCCAGCACCACCATATTAACCATTAATGCCTATAGGTAGGTACCCTTTGGAGAGATTGGTGGAGAAAAGAGTACAGACAAAAAAAGGTAGTGCATAAAACTTCTAAACACAAGACATATATGCTAAAAAACGGCCATGTTAAAAGTTTTGGGACAGCTTCATAAAGCAGAATTATTTACTTTGGTGAACAGACTGTTCAGAAGGCAAATCTAAAAATCTGTTCAGCTGGATTTTATAACTAGAACCTCTAATAGTAATTGGTGAAATCACCTCTCCACTATGACTATGCAAATAAGCATTCCTATGCAAGTAAACCTAGAAGGGATGCAAGTGACTTCCCCTGTTTCCTCCCACCCCATTTTCCACTCCCTACTTTGTTAGCCCCCACTCTCTGGATGCAGGACTAGCTACTTGAAGGATTATTTGCAAACTCATAATGGAGAAGCATGTTCTTGTTCTTTTGGATGAGTTTGCATTTTAATATTAATGGTTCTGACCAGGAAACAGAGATGGAGGTATATGCAGGTCACTTTCCTTGTGAACAGAGACATTTCACTCACCAGAATCAGTCACCCCAACTGCACATGCCCTGGTAGAAATGTACAAGGCAGCCTTCTGTTGTTTGCATTTTTGCCAGCTTGTGATTCCTAAAGCAGCATTCTATAGTGCAAATCCTGTTCATTCTATTTGGTCTTGAGCAGTAATAGTCTGCCTCTGGGGCTGTTAGTGCTACAGAGTTTCATTTGCTTTTTTGCATAGTATTTCTAAGGAGATTGGAAAGATGGTCTCTCGTTGCCCTAATGATCTTTTTTCTGTATTTTTTATCACTTTTTTCTTCTCCATTGCCTGCTTTTTTTCTGCTTGCTATTCCCCCCCTTCCCCCCTTCTTAAAGAATTTCTTTTGCTTACTCTCCTCCTATTCTTTTCTACCTTATGCTGCAAACTGAAAATACAGAACACATCCTGTATATGAAACAGGGAGCTGCATTCCATTAATGAATTCAGAACATTTCCATGAAGCATGTAGCAGGCTGCACCTCCATTCTGTGAAGGCTGTGTTAGTGTATTTTATCCTATGTGGCAGCTCAGACGTGAATGCAGGTTCATGGGTGCATGTGGAGCTGGAACTGGAGCTGTGATGGGGGCCTGGCTCTTGGTGCCTTATGTTTGTTCTGTGTTGGCAGAGAAGAAACAGAGGGTGAAAACAAATCAGACAGTAGCCCACAATAGTCCATAGTAGCTTGTAGGGATGTGCGAACAGAACGGGATTCAGATGTTTGACTATTCGACCGTTCAGTCCAAAAACTTAGTTTGGGTCCATGGGTTCACTCCCGTGGCGTTCGGACCCCTCCAAACATTTGGAAAGTTCAGCCACAGCAGAGGCATCAGGCATGCCACCAGGGGGGGCCTGTGGGGGCATGGCAGGCCGTCAGAGACACAGCAGCAGCAGAGACCGGGAAGGCTTCAGGCGTGGCATCCTGAGTTTTCCTGGGCAGGCAGGCTCGGCGCTTGGCCCCCGGGGGTGCCCGGGGACCATGTCTGACTGTCTGAGACCCAGCTGCAGTAGCAGCAGCAGAGTCCGGGCATTGCAGGCTGCCAGGCATCGGTGCAGCAGCAGCAAAAGCCTGCCCGGGGCTCGGGGGCTGGCATCCCTAATTGCCCAGGCGTTGCAGGCTGTCTGGTTGGTGGAGCATTTGCAGACAGTGAAGTGGAACAAAAGCGCTCCTGACCTGGAACGTAGGCCCCAGAACCCTGACGGTGGGTCCTGGAGCTGGAGTGGCTCGCTGTTTCTTGATGAGGTGGAATGACAGCTCCCTGTGAGTTGAATGACAACCCCAGAATCCTGATGGTGGGTCCTGGGACTAGAGAGGCAGCTTCTGGATGATTTATTTATTTATTTATTTACTTATTTATTTAAAATTTATATCCCGCCCCTCCTGCCCTCAGGGCAGCCTGGGGCGGTGAACAACATGATGTGGATAGACAGCCATCCCTGCCTGGAATGTAAGCCACAGAACCCTGATGGTGGGTCCTGGGACTGGAGTTGCAGCTTCTGGATGAAGTGGAATGACAGCCCTCCCTGCCTGGAATGTAGGCTGTCTGGCATCAGTGGAGAATTGGCAGACAATGAAGTGGAACGACATCCCTCCCTGCCTGGAATGTATGCTCCAGAACCATGCCAGTGGGACCTGGAGCTGGAGTGGCTGGCTGTTTCTTGATACGGTGGAATGACAGCTCCCTGTGAGTGGAATAATGGTCCCAGAACCCTGACGGTGGGTCCTGGGACTAGAGTGGCAGCTTCTGGATGATGTGGAATGACAGCCCTCCCTGCCTGGAATGTAGGCCCCAGAACCCTGATGGTGGGTCCTGGGGATGGAGTGGCTAGCTGTTTCTTGATGTGGTGGAATGACTACTCCTTGTGAGCAGAATTATGGCCCCAGAACCCTGGGGTGGATCCTGGGACTAGAGTGGAAGCTTCTGGATGTAGTGGAATGACAGCCCTCCCTGCCTATAATGTAGGTCACAGAACCCTGATGGTGCGTCCTGGGACTGGAGTGGCTGTTCCTTGATGTGGTTGAATGACAACTTCCTGTGAGTGGAATGATGGCACCAGAACCCTGACAGTGGGTCCTGGGACTAGAGTGGCAGCTTCTGGATGAGAATGTAATGCATCCACCACATCAGCCCTCCCTGCCTGTAACGTAGGCCCCAGAACCTCGATGGTGGGTCCTGGGGCTGGAGTGGCTGGCTGTTTCTTGATGCGGTGGAATTGTGGCTCCCTGTTAGCGGAATGACGGCCCCAGAACCCGGACGGTTGGTCCTGCGAATAGAGTGGCAGCTTCTGGATGACATGGAATGACAGCCCTCCCTTCCTGGAACATAAACCCCAGAACCCTGATGGTGGGTCTTGGGGATGGAGTGGCTGGCTATTTCTTGATGCGGTGGAATGAAGGCTCCCTGTAAGTGGAATGACAGCCCCAGAACCCTGACAGTGGGTCCTGGGACTAGAGTGGCAGTTTCTGGATGAAGTGGATGGACAGCCCTCCCTGCCTGGAATGTAGGCCCCAGAACCATGATGGTGGGTCCTGAGGGTGGAGTGGCTGGCACCCCTACTTGACTGGGCATTGCAGACTGGCTGGCATCAGTGGAGCAGTTGCAGACAATGAAGTGGAACAACAGCCCTCCCTGCCTGGAAAGTAGGCCCCAGAACCCTGATGGTGGGTCCTCAGACTAGAGTGGCAGCTTCTGGATGAAGTGGAATGACAGTCCTCCATACCTGTAACGTAGGCCCCAGAACCCTGATGGTAGGTCCTGAGGCTGGAGTGGCTGGCTGTTTCTTGATGTGGTGGAGTGACGGCTCCCTGTGAGCAGAATGATAGCCCCAGAAGCCTGATGGTGGGTCCTGGGACTAGAGTGGCAACTTCTGGATGAGGTGGAATGTAGGTCCCAGAACCCTGATGGTGGTCCTGGGGCTGGAGTGGCTGCCTGTTTCTTGATGTGGTTGAATGATGGCTCCCCATGAGTGGAATGACGGCCCCAGAACCCTGATGGTGGGTCCTGGGACAGGAGTGGCAGCTTCTGGATGAAGTGGTTGGACAGCCCTCCCTGCCTGGAATGTAGCCCCCAGAACCCTGATCGTGTGTCCTGGGGCTGGAGTGGCTGGCACCCCTATTCGGCCGGGCATTGCAGACTGCCATGCATCATTGGAACAGTAGTAGAGGCCCAGCCAGGGCTTGGTGACTGGCACCCCTACTTGGCCGGATCTCTACAAGCTCTTCTGAAAATTGGGCAAGCCTTGCCCAATGGTGAATCTTGTGGACACCCACCCGCCGGCCACCGGTACAGTCATCTGAGCTATGCCCATCCACAAGAGTGAAGAGCAAATAGCTGACATGCAGTACCAGCAGCAGCAGCAGCAGCAGCAGCAGCAGCAGTCATTGGATTGCCAGGACACAGAACCTGTGGCACAGCAGAGGCGGCATCAGCAGACGCAGGCACAGCGGGCTTTCAATTGCCGGGGCACAGCAGATGCAGCAGAAGTAGACATTGGACTGCCAGGGCACAGAACACATGGCAGAGCAGAGGCAGCATTGGCAGCAGCATCAGATATTGGATTGCTCTGGCACAGAACCCATGACACAGACAGCAGGGGCAGCATTGGCAGCAGCAGAAGACATTGGATTGCCCGGGCACAGAAACCATGGCACAGACAGCAGAGGCAGATTTGGCAGCAGCAGCAGACATTGGATTGCCTGGGCACAGAACCCATGGCACAACAGAGGCAGAAGAAGCAGACATTGGATTGCCGGGGCACAGAACCCATGGCACAGACAGCAGAGGCAGCAGAAGTGGAAATTCGTTTGCCTGGGGCACAGAACCCATGACACAGACAGCAGAGGCAGCATTTGCAGCAGAAGCAGACATTGGATAGCCCGGGCACAGAGCCTGTGGCACTGCAAAGGCAGCATCAGCAGCAGCAGACATTGGATTGCCAGGGCACAGTACCCGTGGAACAGCAGAGAGAGCAGCAGCAGGATTTGCCTGTGTGCAGCACCCATGTAGCCAGGATGGTAGGATTTGCCTGGGAAGTGCTTCCATACATCAGCAGATGGCAGCCGCAGCATTGTGTGGGCACATTTGAGTTTGCCAGGGCAGAGCACCCATGGACCAGCAGACAGCAGCAGTGGGATTACCAGGCCAGTGGGGCACATCACCCAGGGTTGCCAGGGCAGGCAGACAGACACCTTGGCATGAGAGGCAGGCAGGCTGGGGCAGGGCTTCAGCTTTTCCCACAAGGCGGGCATACAGGCACTTTGGCATGAGAAGAAGGCAGGCTGAGGCAGGGTTTGAGGTTGGCAACCAAGGAGGGCAGACAGGCAGCGTGGCATGAGCATAGGAAGGCAGACTGCATCAGGTTTTGATCTTGGCAACCTAGGCAGGCAGGCAGACAGGCAGCGTGGCATGAGCATAGGAAGGAAGACTGAGGCAGGCTTTGATCTTGGAAACCTGGGTGGGTGGGCAGACAGGCAGCATGGCATGAGCAGCAGAAGGCAGACTGAGGTAGGGTTCAAGCTTTGCAAGGTCAGACAGGCAGTGTGGCATGAAAGGCAAGAGGGAAAGCAGGCTGGGATCTTGGCAGGGCACTCAGACAGACTGGCGAAGACTGCAGCGTGAGAGAGAGCCAGTCAGATAGGCGGGCCAAGATCATCTAGATAGAGGCCGGCTGGCAGGCTTGCAGCTTCCCAACGCCACCCTGCATCATGAGGTCAGTCAGATAGGCCTGCCGAGGCTATGTAGTCAGAGTGAGACAGAGGCAGGGTGGGTGCCTGACATTGGGAGGGAGCGACAGTACCTCAGCAGCAGGACCGGAGTGACAAGGGCCTGCAAGTCAGCGGGAAACCGCTGTGCAAAGGCAGGTTCCCTACAATAGCGCTGCCCACATGATAGTGATTTGAGGTCGTATACTTGTACAGGGAATTACAAAGTAGCCGCCGGGGACCCTTGGAAGAAATTGCCCCTGCATAGCTGATCCCGGGAATTACAAAGTAGCCACCAGGGATCCTTGGAAGAAATTGCCCCTGCACAGCTGATTCCAGGAATTACAAAGTAGCCGCCAGGGACGCGTGAAAGAAATTGCCCCTGCATAGCTGATCCCGGGAATTACAAAGTAGCCTCCGGGGATGCGTGGAAGAAATTGCCCCTGCACAGCTGATCCCGGTGAGCCTGATGATAGCTGCGGAGCATTGGGAAGGCTGACATTTGATTGGACGCTGCACCGGACACATATAGCTGGGAGGAGAACCTGCAGCGGCACCAGAGTCGCACACCAGGGCAGCGCGCGTAAGGGCACACCCTTGTGCGCGCGGCCTTAGGCGCTGGTGGGTGTGGCCAGTTATGGTGCCCAGCTCCTCGCGTTTGATAATATTTTCCTTTTGTGTTTCGTCTTTTCCTCGACGAAAATCTATTTATGCCTTGTGAGTATCTGCCTTGTTTAAGATGGAAAAGAAAAGGTCTAAAGGATTGGCTTCACCTGCTTGTTAGGATTCCCCCAGATACTACCCAGGATACTACCCAAGTTGGATAGTAATATATTGACTCCAAGTCAGGAGCAATTACCTTTGGAACATGCCTTGTTAGGTATCTTGGATACAAAATAGTCCTCCTTTTGCGACACCCTTGCCAGGTTGCTGGGCAAAAGAAACTTATAAGGATGCTGTCCCTTTGGAGGGAAGGGGAAGTCAAGAGGGTGTTTCGCAGACTATACAGGATGATTCCTTGGAGACATCCTGAAACTTCAATGCCAGCTGATTTCTAGGACTGTTGCATTACTATTCGATAGTATGTCAAGTATGGGGGACTCACTGCTTTGGGTAAAAGAACAACTAAGGGAGGTACTTACAAAATTAGATTTATTGCAAACAAAGGGTAGGAATCAGGTCCCATCTACTTTAGGACCCAAAAGGCAGAGTGTATCTAAAACGCGTGATGATTTTTATAGTAAGAATAATCTATTGGTGGGAAGGAACCCTAGGAAGTGGAATGGGGATCCCTCTTGCATAATACATAATGCCATATGGATTAAAGTTAGACCCTTAATTAATGGGATTTTCCCCAATTGGGGTAATACAATGAGTGTAGCTCAACATCTGTCAAATCTATTGAGATTGCAAATCCAACCTGAAGCGATAAAGAGCGATAAAGTTGAGCCAAAATATGAAGTGGATATGTCTCAGACTCTTTTTTGATTCAAATTTGCTGGTTAAGAAAATGTTCCTTGCGAGGAAGCACCTAAAGGAAAAAGGCATATCAATAGATAGAGCCTATACAACCTATGACTATCTTGGGAGTGGGCCTTCCCAATCTCTCGCCTTAATCTCTCCTAATTGCATTCCCTTGGGAGCCCATGTGAGAGCTGCTGACCGCATTTTGGAGAACCGATTGATTGAGGTTAATGAAGATGGGAAACGGAGGCAAGATATGGTGCAGATATAGTATTATTAAGAGAAGAACCAGAGGAGTTGTCAGCTCCAAATAATGTTGATTCTCCTGTTAAATGTACCTTGATGGAGATAGGGACAAGAGCATACCAAGGACCACAGATCTTAGCAAATATTGTTAAGGGTTTTTTGGAAGTTCCCACGAAGGCCGTAGGCGAAGTTCCTTCGCTGGCGCCTTTTGTGGAGCTGACAATCAAAGACCAGGACTATTTTATACAAAAACTTGTCTCCCTAAGAAGAGGTTTACCTTCCCTTACTTTTGATTATCAGGCACAAGTTGTCGAAGCTCGCGGGAAGACTTACCAGCCGGAGAATAGACTGGCGAACCTTACTGCCACTCGGTATTTGTCTGAAGAAGAGCTAGGAGCTCCAGAGCCCAATAGTATACATAGTATCGATACTTTCAGCATAACAACACTAAAAGCTGGCCAGCAAGATGATCACCAAATGGGGACTCAAGGAAAGAAGACTGGGGTTAGGTCCCAAAATTTACAATTGGGCTCCCCAGTGGTAATTAATGGACATGATACACTAGGAGATCATGTGATTCCGCTCATGATAGCTCAAGATGCTAAGCAGACATATGTGTCAGAGTTAGAGAAGAATGAAGGAAAGATTGAGATTCAGGATTGACAGATGGGGACCCCCAAGATCCAACCGATTCAGTTATATCGGAGGGGAATTGGGGGAGATCCCGCATTTATACCCTGTAAATCTATCTGCCCTTAATAACAATTCTTTGCCCTCAACTGAATATGGGGAGGGACAGATTAATTTGGGTAAGAATATCCAGGGTAAGGTAATTCATTGAAATCCTCTCATGGAATATCTCTGGGTATAAGGCCAAATCTCAGAATTTGGACTGGATCGCTTTTGTGAGTCAATACGACTTTGTTTTCTTCCAGGAAACATGGCTTGGGAAAAATGAAGATTTTTTTTGTCCAAGGTTACCAAATTTACTCTAGTCAAGGGGTACGGCACTCTATCAAGGGATGGCTATCTAGACGTTTAGCTGTAATGATTAGGGACGAACACGTTAAATTCTATAAATCCTTTGCATCCCATAGGCAAGAATTTCAGGTAAGCATATGGGAGTCATTTCGAGGAGAGCAGTTTATTTTTTTAAATTTATATATTCCTCCGGATTCTTATAGCTATTCGACGTATGGGAGGAGCTGGAAAGGTTTATAGATCAAATAGAGAGGACATATCCCCTGGCAATTTTGGTGATCCTTGGGGATTGGAATACTAGAACTGGGCAAGAAAGGAGTGTGAACCGGGAGGACAATCTTGCAGTAAGTGAGGTAACACCAACTAAATGATCTAGAGACCAGCTAATTAATGAGATGGGGAGATGCATGCTTAGGCTATTAAGTTCATGCGGGGTCTAACTTCCTTAAATGGAAGTGACCCAGATGATATTGATGGGGAATATACTTTTTCTAATTCCAGAAGTAGAAGAGTTGTGGATTACATTGTTGTCCCGGTGTTACATTAGGGAAAATTTACTAATTTCAGGGTTATTGTAAGGACAGAAAGCGACCATATGGCTTTAACTGTATGAATTAACTTGTTTCCCCCTGAAATTCTTTAAACTCATGAACTCATGCAAGGGAGGGCGAAAATTCAGAAAGTGTCTGTTAAATGGTCAACAACTCAAGCAATCAGAACTTTCGAACTGCTTTGGAGCCAGCCTTTTTGTAAAATCTGGGATAGAATAATGATATCCCAGGAGGAAGGTATAGAGCAGGTGCATAAGGTCTACCACAGTATAATCATGGAATTGGGAGATACTATTCTCTCACGAGAAATATCTAGATTATCCCAACCTGCAAAAATCTGGTATGACTCTGATTGCAGAAGATTAAAACGAGGGATTAAAAAGATTAAAACGAGGGATTAAAAAGATTAAAACGAGGGATGCAAAACAGAGGAAATAGAAAACCCTGTTAAAAAATGAAGGATTAAAACGATTACAACGAGGGATTAAAAAGATTAAAATGAGGAATTAAAAAGATTAAAATGAGGGATTAAAAAGATTAAAGCAAGATTAAAACGAGGGATTAAACAGATTAAAACGAGGGATGCGAAACAGAGGGAATATAAAACCCTGTTAAAAAAAACAAAAACAGAATTCTTTAATCGTGCATGGGCCAGATTAGCACTAGTCACGAATACCAGAGATGCAAAGGTTTTTTGGTCTCTAATTAGTTTGGGGTTTACGAGGTTGTTTGAGACGTTCAAACCCTACAGTAGATGAAGTAACCTGGACTAATTTTTTTTAAGAGCTTTATAGTGACAGTGTAAGTATTCCTGAAGAAGATGCCTTAGAGAATCTATTATTAGTAGATTCTCCTCCCTCTGAGAAACTATTTGATCCATATGTTGGCAGTGCGCAGGTGAAGGAACTGATTGTTGCGCTCAAATGGAATAAAGCCCCTGGGGACAATTGGATTACTGCCGAGGTTCTCCAGAGTTGTGTTGATTGGTGGGCACCTATATTGTCCAATTTTTTTACTTTGATTAATAAGACTTGCTGTATTCCCCCCAATGGGGGGAACGCATTATTATAACTATTTTCAAGAAAGGCAACCCTGGAGACCCTGGATGGTCAACAAAACACACACCCCAACCCCAGCACACAAGACTTCCCCACCTGGAAAACATCCAGTCACAAAAGAGAAAGAAGGAGGGGAAGGAAGATTAACAATTTATTTGAAAAAAATGATACTCAAATTGCCCCCCATGTGCCTATAAGCATGTATTGTATAAAAAACACATAAAACACAACTACATGTATGCAGCTCAGATGCGTTTCGGGGCACAGCCCCTTTGTCAATGAAGATAGGTTCATAAATTACAGCAGTCAAAGCATATCACAAAAGAGATATGCATTGACTGCTGTAATTTATGAACCTATCTTCATACATCCATATAGTTGAATTCCACACAGGTGGCATTCCTTTTGGCAATTGGTGCCTCAGTATGTTTTTATTTGCCCATTGAGAAAGGGGCTGTGCCCCGAAACGCGTCTGGGCTGCATTCATGTAGTTGTGTTTTATGTGTTTTTTATACAATATGTGCTTATAGGCACATGGGGGCCAATTTGAGATCCCGGATGATATCGCCCTATTAGCCTGCTTCCCGTTATTGGGAAGTTATATGCTAAAATCCTTCTCAAACACCTGGAAAGCTGGGTGCAGAGTCAAGGAATCATTCCAGAAGAGCAATTTGGTTTTCAGAGAGGCTATTGATAATTGAGGCTATTGATAATTGCTTTGTTTTATCCCATCTTATAAACAAATATGTAAGGATAAGAGTGGGGTGGCTCTTCCTCGCTTTTATAGATCTGAGGAAGGCATTCGATTCGATTTCCTGCAGGAAGTTTTTGCAGAAGCTCTTTACTTTGGGTATCAACAAGGAGTTATTACTTCTAGTTCACTTGCATAGAGGGAATAGAGCGAGAATAAGGATTGACAATAGGGGGAACCTTTCTGATTATATTCCAATAAATAGAGGAGTGAAACAAGGTTGAGCTTTAGCTCCACTATTATTCAATATATACATTAGTTACCTTATAAAGGTCTTGCCAAGTATAGAAGGTGACCCCCTGAAAGTTAAAATTAGGGAAGTTACCACTCTTCATTTCGCAGATGATGTAGTACTGATATCCCAGACAAGGAAAGGCCTCTTAAATCAATTAAACTAGTTTGCTGAATACTGTGCAAAGAATGAGCTAGTTATTAATACAGATAGATAAGTCACAGATTATGGTTATGGGGAGAAGGAAGCGAAAATACAACTGGTCTATTAAAAATCAAAAGTTGCTCCAAGTAGACTCATGTTTATTTAGGTATCACCTTTTCGTCAAATGCTACGTGGGAAAGGCATAAGAGACAAATTGCCCTTAAAGCAAAGGCATCCGCTAGGGGTATAATCAAGCTAGCGGCAAGATTGGTTGGCATACCTGTCTCCTATGTTCTGAGAGTTTACAGAGCAAAGGTTTGCCAACTTTTATCATACCTGATGGAAATACTAACGGCAGCTAAATTGGAAATTCTGGAAGTGGTTCAGAATCAATTCCTTCAAGACAGGGATGATACCAATAGCGTGTATTGCTACCCAGCTAAGTATTCACTATTGGTTAAAATTGTATGCTAGGACCACGCCAGATTTACCCGTTCTCTGTTTATATGAAGAGTTGGAGTGTACCTTGCCCCCTTTTTACACTCGGTTAATGCACATTGGATCTCAGATGAGGGATTTGGGCCTTTCATTCAGATTTCCGGCAGGCTCTGACTTATATCACCTAATATGTTTGGTAAAGATCAGAGCCGAGGATATTGCTAAACAGAATGATCGGGCGCTGGTTTCAAGCTGGAAAACAGCCCCTGTTTCAAGGGGTGTTCATAAATTTGAGGGCTACTTGAATAAAAGAAATAATAATAATTTACACAGGGCATATATGCAACTCCATATGCAGCTATGCGAATCAGCTGTTGTTTTGGGGAGGTTTCAGAGTAGCCCATACGAAGAGAGGTTTTGACCTTGTAGCAATCTTGAAATAGAAGATTTGCAACACTTTATCTTTAGATGTACTTTTTATGCTGATATACAGCATGTTTGGTTATATCCATTGTGCTTGGACAAAGAGTTAGTACCCATAGAGCAAAAAATGGTACTTCTTCTTTCATCAGATAATGAAACAACTATGCATGCGGTAGCCTCCTTTGCATTGTTGGCGGCAAGAACTCGTAATTTGATTGGAGTTTGTATTGCCCTGCTTAGCTGTTATCCGTGTACCCTTTGGGGCTAAAATGTGATTCCCTCTTATTATTGTTAATTCTTTTTACATTTAGTCGTGCAAACTATTCCATTTGAATGGCTCCTCAATTTTTATTATTTTAAAATATATATTGTCTATGTAGTTTGTGTCGTACAATATGTTCTATGTGTTATGTTTTATGTTGGGTCATGACATAAGTCCGTACTCATAATAAATTGATTGAAATTGATTGACCTCAGCAGGAGAAGTCGAGATTGAGGCGGAGCCTCGTCCCAAGACTGCCCCTGGCATGGGATGGCGTGTGCCACTGCACCATCAACCCATGTCCAGGGGCAGCTCGGGGAATCCCAGCAGTGGAAGGTTCACCTTTATAAAAAGCAACTGATCCATGAACTTGGCCCCCAGTCTCAGGCGGTGCAGCGAGCAAATGTCCCCCACCATGGAGAACACCCGCTAGCTGGGGACACTCATTGGTGGGCAGGATAAGAGACCCTTGGCCACTTTGGACAGGTCCGGCCACACATTGGTCTTGCCGGCCCAGTAGGGCAAGGGATCGCTGCTGGGTTTCATGCACGGCTCCTCCTCCAGGTAGCTCTCCACTGATGCTGAGGCGCTGTTGTACTCCCTTATGTATCTCTGCCTGGGCACCACCTCCACCACTGCCCTCAGACATACTGCCTGCCCTGCTGTGCACAAGCCCATGCTCTCCAGAGTGCCCTGCACATACTAGCTGCTGCTCACAATAGGGGTGCTGCTGCTTCTCAGCCTCCAGGTAGCTCTCCACTGATGCTGAGGCGCTGTTGTACTCCCTTATGTATCTCTGCCTGGGCACCACCTCCACCACTGCCCTCAGACATACTGCCTGCCCTGCTGTGCACAAGCCCATGCTCTCCAGAGTGCCCTGCACATACGAGCTGCTGCTCACAATAGGGGTGCTGCTGCTTCTCAGCCTGCTGCTGGTGCTGCTACTGCTAGGGCTGGGGGTAGGGATAGACCCTGCCAGCTGAAAGGGGTGGCTGCTCCCACTCACACCATCCCCAGGGGCATCCTGCTGCTGCTGCTGAGCACTCTCCAGAGCCCGCTCTGCCTTCCAGACTGTCTCCACCAGCTCACCCTTCCAGTGCCCATAGAGCACTGTCTGGCGTGCCATGCTGTCCTTGACCCAGGGGTCCAGCATGGTTGCCAACACATATTCCTCTCGCTGCAGGAGCTCATCGAACCACGCCTTCAGCCTTGCCTTCAGCTGCTGCACCAGGTCAACCACCTCATCCGCCAGCTTCCTGCCCTGAGGGCCACAATCCTGCCCCTGGAGAATCTTCTCCAACCTCCTCAGAAGATTCTGGAACAGAGGGGTCACCTGACTGATGGTGGCCCATGAAGGAGCTCATGGTCTCTGTCATGGCCAGGAACCATCTGAGCACGAAGACAGTGTGAGCCAGGATCTCCCATTCTGCCCCATTGTACCCTGGAGGTGCCCCGTTGTCCATCACCAGTTGAACCTGATGCAAAGTGGCTTTCTGCTTGAGAAGCTGCTCGAGCATCATGAACATCGAATTCCACTGGGTGGACACACCCTGCACCAGCTGATGCAATGGGGAGCCTTGCTCGGCCTGCTTCACCCAAAGGAGGTCGCTGCCCTTCACACTCTGGTTAAAGAAACCAGCCAGCTTCTTCTCCCACTCCATCAGGGAGCTAAGGGGGCCTGCCCCAATACCCTTCTCCACCAAGCCCAGAGCGTCCCTGACCACCAGGTGAAGGGTGTGTGTGGCCAAGGGATGCTGGTGAAGCCCCCCTCATGGACTGCCCTCAATATGTTGGTCGCATTGTCCATCACCATACACCCCTTGGTGAATGGCGCTCCTTCTGTGACCCACTCCCTCATCATGGCGGTCAGGGCTGCCTCGATATTCTGAGCGGTGTGGGGGCTGTCCATTACTTCCGCTTGAAACAGGGCCCACCTATACCCTGCTTTGGGACCCCTCCTTCCACTGCCAAATGCTGCCTCCAGGTCCTGCCACCAGTGCGCCGTCACTGCCAGGTAAACATGCTGTGTGTTCCTGCTCGACCACAGATCTGTGGTGAAGTGGGCGTTGGCACCCCCAGCCCCTAACATCTGCTCCCTCATCCACTCTTTAAAGCCTGGTACAAGGCTGTCACCAACTGCCGATTCAGGGTGGTGCATGAGGGCAGTTTAAACTGGGGGGCCAAGAAGCCAATCCTGTGCCTAAACCCCATGTGCCCAACCACCTAGAAGGGCTTCCCATCCAGCACTATAATTTCTCCCAACATGCTGTGTGGCTTTCAGTTGAAAGCCACGCCATCCTCCACATCCTGCAGCTTCCAATGCACTTCGCAACTGCCCCCACCCCAGCTCCTGTATGGTGCAGTGATGCTGCTGATGCTGACGATGCTCCACTCTAGCAGCAATACCGCTCCTGCTGTTAGAGGCAGTTGTTCGAGCAGGACGCTTGCCTGCTGATGGAGACAGATGAATGGCTGCTGCAGTCAGGAACTCGCTGGTATCCACTGCCCCTGCCTGCCCGCTTAGCAGCACAGCACTGTGGCATCCCTTCAGGTACCTTGCCATGTCAGTTGTGCCAAGGTTGGTGAGCACCTGCCCACGCTTCACCACCTTCTGGCACAAAGTGCAGTACACCTCCCTGGGATCATCCGCCCACACCAACTTAAAATGCATCCAGATGGAGAATATTTTGCCCCTTCCTGCCTTCTGGCCCACACTAGGTGATGCACCACTGACAGTACTGATGGGAGGGGCAGAACATGGTGGTGACACAGCTCTTAGAGGGACAGCCATCGCCTCAACACCAGACATCTCCTCCACATGACTAGTGTCTGCCTCGCTGTCCCCAATCTGAGTGATGTCCCACGAAGGGGAGTACTGGGACCCTGAAGCTGATGGACTTCCCACTATGCTGCTTCCACTCTCCCTGTGCCCCCTATAGCTGCTGCTGCTGCGCCTCCTCTCCCTGCTGCCATTGCCCGGGAATCGGGCCCTGCCTCTAGTAGCCAGGGTGGGATCCACCAGCCCTGGCCTGCTGGGGATCACCTCAATAATGGGGTCGGGGAAATTAGTGACCCTGGAGGAACATCCGACCCCGAAGCACCTGCACCTGCTCCTGCAGTTGCAGCAGAGACAGCCACAGCCTCCTGGAACACAGGACTTCCAGTGCCTTGCATGGCAGTGGAGGATGCTGGCAGGTAGTACCACCGAACCATACACCTAGTGCCACTGCTGGGAGCCTCTGAAGCCTGATTTCCAAAAACAGGCCTGTGCAGTTTGAGACATGGTGATGGGCTTGGGCTGCTGCTGATGCCTTCCACTCCACTGGCACGGCCCCTGCCACCTCTGCCATGTGCCCCATTGCCTGCCTTAAGGCAGCATACCAGCTTCTCCTGCTTCCCTTCTCCATTTTTCCTTTACAAATTATGCAGAGGAAGATTTTATAATTTTTAAAATGCATTTATTTTATCAAAATTTGAATATTATATATATCGACTACACTAACTCTTACTGCTATTAACTATTCTAAAACCTATTGAACTAAATAGTTTATCTAATATCTACAAAGGCCTAGTCCTACAAGCACACTATAAAATATTAAAACTAAATCACTGCACACTATCTCTATATCTCTATAACTAAGCTAACTCCTACAACTATCTATTTAAATTAACAATCTAACATCTAATCTCTATCGCTATATATATACACACACACAGGAATGGGGGGGGGGGACACAGACAGCTCACAACAAACACCACAAGGATGGGTACAAAACTGAAATGAAACCTAAATCAATCTAATGCTACTCTAAATAAATCCAAAAACAGGGGAAGGGAATCAGGGATGGAATATCTACAGGGAGGAGGGAAGGATTCAATGGAAGGTAGGGAGAAGAACACAGGAAGGGGTAGAAAATAAAAATAACACCCAAATCTATCTAATCTAATCTAAATAAATGAAATTATGGAGGTAGATGGGTGGAAATGGGTGAAATAGGAGGAGGATGGCAATGGATTGGGAGGAACACAAACTGTTGGGATAGGGAGACTTCTGAAAACACCTACTGACAGAATCAGTGGCTAACTCAGAAGGAATTGGAATGGGGGAGGGCAATGACTTTTGTTACTTGCTGTGCCCGCCTTACCACAAGCCCAATTGACTCTGTGCAGCCTAGCCCCATGCCAGTCGCAGACTGCGAAGCCAGTGGTCTGAGGAAAAGAGGGATGGTGATTGGGCAGGCTGACTGCTAGTCCAAACCTCTCTACCCCTGGAACCAGGAAGTCAGCTCCTCAGATGCCCCGTCCTCCCCCCGGGCCTGCCAGCCAGGTTTATTTCCCACCCGAACTCACCCGAACACACCCAAATTCATCCAAATGCGGCTGAACTGTTCAGGGGTTTTGACGTTTGATTTGGGTGTCCGGTTTGGGTGTCTGAACTGGCTGGGTTTTGCCAAACTCCCGAATATCCGAACTGCGTTAGCACATCCTTAGTAGCTTGTGAATCACCTGATTGTCAATTTGCAGCTGCTGCTATTTGATATGTCATCCAGAGAAGGTTGGTGACAGAACATGAACTAAGGGTAGTTTTAGATGAGACGCAAATGGCGGCTAAGCCCTTTATCAGTCGCCATTGTTGCCGCTCGTCTAAATCCCTAGCACACGCAAACGCAGGATCTGTGCCACGTGAAGACGGCCCGGCGATCCTGCCCCCTTCAAGGGGGATTGTCGCTGTGCCGGCTTCATGCCACACTTCCTGGTTCTTTGGCCAAGTGCGCATGCACAGAAGGGCACGCATGTGCACAAACACTCCACGCCATGTCTGATGTTCTTCTGAACATCAGACATGGCGTAGCAAGGAAGGCGGGTGCCCCATGCCGGCACTGAACGATCCCGCTTGTGAGTGGGATCGTCTAAAAGCACCCTAAGACCATCCCCACTGGGATAATCCAGGGTACCGTGCACCCTCCCTGCTGTCTGTTAGGTCCTGCACCTCCCCTGAGCATGTCGAGGTCCATCAGCATCGTGGACAAGGCCACATGCGGCAAGTATCATGCCCAGGAGCAGCAGCTGCCAGCCACTTGTTAGCTGAGTTAGAGAAGCTACTGCCAACTGGAAGGGAGGGAAGAACCAAGTGAGGTCACCCTTGCCCAGGGGTAGTAGGTCCCAGAGCCAAGCCAAGTTCTTCCTGCATGGTCCCTCCCTCCTTGTCTTTCACCCCACACAGCAGCAGGACCCATTCTTGAGGCATCAGTGATGCAGAGCCCAGGTATGCAGCATGTGGCATGGGTGTCACCTCTGCCTATGTGCTGTATTTGGACCCACCACCCTCAGGAAAGGGGAACTGGCCTGAAGTGTGCTTTCTGAGCATAACTTTGCCTGGTGAGAGCCACTGGTTTCCCTGCACCCTGGACACTGGCTGTGGGGAGCCAGGCAGAGATGACAGTGCCTGGGGATGGGGCCATGTATGGCCCTGGACAGGATCGCTCTGGCACAGAGCCTTGGAGCAATCTGCTGCCTCCGACCGCTTTTCATGTTCCTGATCTTGCTTCTGGCATCTGGCAGCTGGCAGCCACTTCTCCTGGTCCCAAGTCCTGTCCATGTATTTGGTCCTCAACCCAACGTGGGGTGTGGGGACAGTGTGGTGGCTGCATGGGGGGCTACACATTAGGGATGGGCGAACAGAACCGAGTTTGGAAATTCGGTTCAGTTCAGTTTGGAAATTCAGTTCGGAAGTTCGGTTCGGTCGACCAAACTATTCGAGTTCGGTCCAAACTCTGAACTTCAAACCTCATTGAACCAAATGGAATATTATCTTTTAGGGATGGGTGAACAGAGCCAAGTTTGGAAATTCGGTTTGCTTCGAAAATCAAGTTCGGTTCAGAAGTTCGGTTTGGTCGACCGAACTGGTTGAGGTCGGTCTGAACTTCCGAACCGCGTTCGCCCATCCCTACTACACATGTGTTCTGCTCTCCACACAAGCCCAATGGGTGTTGATTGTGTTGCCACTTCATGAGTTGGGCAGAGGATCCAGTGACCACTGTCTCATATGTTTTGTTTTCACCCAAAGACCCATCCTAGGAGCTGAGTTGTGTCCAGGGCACTGTGTGTTCTGTGTTTCCCCTATTAGTGACAATGATAGAAATGCAGGATGCACAGAACTCTTGGAAAGTCAAATACTCAAAGTACATTTGAGTGAGATGGTCTGAAAAATGGTCTGTCTGAGCAAGAGCCCTTGCAAGCACTTTGCAACACCATAGAAGCATCCTCTGCCTTTCTTTCACCCACTGGTTTGCCTGGGGAGGCAGGATGGGGTAACAGAATGAGGAGTCATGCTCAGGCACATGGAGGGAGATGGGAAGAGTTGGACAGTGCTGCAGTCAGTGATGCAGCATGAGCAATGGAGCAATGGCTCCTGTAGATACAGCTCCTGGTCAGAGTGCTTCTGCCTCTGTCATTCATCCTTGCCATAGGGTCAGGCACTACTGACCTTACCAATGTGATTGAAAGCATTCAAGGAGGGGGTACAGACTGTCCAGTTGCTGATGCTGAAGCAGATTGAACTTGTGATTGAACTTGTGAGACATTTCAACACAATTGTGATTAAGCAGTCTTTGTATTTAATGGGGTATCCAGTTTATCATGTTTGGTTAGTTTCAAGCCCATTTCTGTGGGGGGACGTATGAGGAGCTCTTGCTGTGACTTATTTGTGCAGGCTTAGAAAGCAGAGCATCCTTCTTCAGCAGCAACTGTGGCTGGAAAGTGGAGGAGCTCTTCTCTATCCATTCTCCCTAGGCTCCCAATTCACTAGCAAGGTAGACTGTGACTGAAGGCCTGGAAACCAACAATTCATTCACACCCTCCCTGAGACATCACTAACCACTAGTGGTATGCAGAAAGCACATCATTTGTTTTTGTTTTTATTTTAAAAACCCCTTTGTTTTCAGAGAGTTTTTAAAGAACTCTACTATTTTTTAAAATTAAAAATATTAATTTAAAAAAAAAAAAAAAAAACACCACTGCACATGTGTAGTACAGCCCCAGAGGTCATTTTGCACATGTGCAGTGATTTATTTATTTATTTATTAAATTATTTTTAATACAATAAAATGAAAAAATAGAAACAAAAACGAATGGAATCAAATGAATGTCATTTGCTTATTCTTTTTTTTTTTTTTTACTTTAGTTATAAAGGACAGAAATTGCACATCACTACTAACCACAGGAGGAGATACATTTGGGAGCCCAACCTTCCCTTTTCTATGGGCCTTTCTCAGCCCTGGTGTTGTCTTCCGAGGATTGTGACTCAGCTTCTGCACCTTCCTATGTGTGGGCATTTACATTGTGCAGTGACAATATTAATAAACAAACCTTTTGTTCATTCCCATTGCTTGGGTCTGGGAGCACATTTGGACTGTGTATGTTTGATGGGTGATTCCAAACCTGATCCCCTGGGACCTTCTTGCAAGGCAAGGCCTCCAGGATTCCAGGCCCATGCCAAGTGCTTTCATGCTGGCAGTAAACCTTCAGCACCACCTGGCTGTGACCAGGGGGACCTGGTGAGCTTAGGTAATGAATTGAATTGAACTGAACTGAACAGAAGCCCCCTCTTACCCTCTTTGCAAAGGCATATGGGGAAGCACTGTATGGCTGCCCTCACAGGTCTGGCTGCTCTCAGTGCCATGGGTGTGGCTGTGTATTTGCCAGCTGCAGTATGAACTTGCTTTTCCACTCAGTTAAAACACCAGTCTTAGGGAGCAGCTCTTTCTGGCTGTAGTTTCTTTTGAATTCTGAATCATCTTCCCAGAGCAGAGACTGGCAATCACATCTCCGATAGCCTTTTACAGAGTCTACTGCTCTATGCAGAAGAGTAAAAATAGTCTGAAGAGTAACAACAGAGGAACAATGCAGAAGAGCAGAATACTCTATACAGAAGAGTAGCAATAGTCTGGAGTGAGGATTGGAGACAGTTGCACATCATGCCCCCATAATGTCCTGAAGTCCAAATCTCCCAACAAAATGATGGCGGTGCCACCCACTTATCTAACTCCCAGGACATTCAAATGCCAGTTGAATCAGAGTGCCACAGGAGACAGACCTTTCCTTAATTTAATTCCCCCTCAACACCTGCAGTGGCATGTCCATGTGGGAATTATGGGGGACTGGGAATTATGGGGGTTCTGTGCCCCAAACTCCTCCCCCAATTTTTATTATTTGTTTAGATTTGTATCCTTCCCTCAGGATGGGCAAGAGCATATACTACCTCATAGTTGACTGTATCAAAGGCCAGTGAGAGGTCCAGTAAGATCAACAGGATACCATTTCCCCTTTTGATCTCCAGGTGTAGATCATCAGCCAGGGCCAGCAAAGCCATTTCAGTACCATGTCTGGGATGAAAGCCAAACTGACATGGGTTCAGGTATCTGATGACTTGTAGGTGTGCCTGAAAGTGCAAAAGCACCCACCTGTTCAGTAACTTTCCCCAAAAAACGAAGATAAGAAATGGCAATAACTGGCTGAGGAGCAACATCAAGAGGTGGTTTCTTCAGCAGGGACCGGATGACCACAGCTTCAAAGGTATTTGGCAATTTACACTCCAAAAGGGACACATTGACAACCCCATTGAGAAATGGTCCCAGCATCTTCTAGATTGCTTTCACCAACCAGGACAGACAAGGAGGATCTAGTTTACAATGGCATTTCTCAAAGTACCCACCATGACAAAGACATCCTTATGACACCTGCCCAAAAAAGCAGAACCTCCATTTCAAAGTTGGCGCAGAACATTAGGTCCAATGTGTGTTCTGTCTTGTGTCAGGGCAGTTATTATCTGGGATAGACCCATGGTTGTCATGAAGTCCTACTTCAGCCCTGAGAAGTCAGCCTCAGCACGCATGTTGAAGTCACCTATGGCAGTCAAGGTGTCTTCAGTATCACCTCCAAGACCAACTTAGCTAGCTCAGTCAGGGAGTTACCATGCAGCAGAGCAACAGAACCCCTATCATGCAATAGCATCTCTAATCTATCGCAGGCCTCAAATACAAGGTGCACACAAACTATGTCACACAAGTTAGACATCATGTACTACTGATAGGTCATATTTGTACAGATGACCTTTTTTATGCACCCTGGCTACCTTCCTTGCCCATCACAACCACAGCAGGTACTGTCCACTTTTTACTTTCCCCTGATTATACACAGCTTTATGGAACAGGAGCATTCACAGCTAATCCTGGTGGGAAAACACCCTATATTTTGGTACACATACATATTTTAATCAAAACGTTTGTTTACTGTTAGCTTTTGTGTTGCCTCATCATGCTTATCTGGATTCTAGAGTCAAACAGAAACCACAGTAGGGAGGCAATAAACCAAAATAGGTGCATAGTTTCTAGCTTCAGGAAAATGGCCTCAGAAGTATGCCTTTTACTAGCTGCTTCCAGGGGAGAAATAACAGCACCACCAGTTTGAGCTAGGTTCTCTGCTCCATCACTCTGACCACAGCAACAGTATCTTCATGAAATTCCCTTCACACCAAACTCCTGGTTGGCTGCCTCCAGCATAAGAACCACCTGACAAAAACAGGAAGGCAGGTAGAGGAACACTTAGGTAGGGATGTGCAAACGCGGTTCAGAAGTTTGGAGTTCGGCCCGCACTCGGCCAGTTCAGACAACCGAATCCGAATCGACCGAACTGAACTGAACCGAACCCGATACCGAACTCTGAAACGGCCGCACAGTTTGGTCGGTTCGAATCGAGTTCAGATGAGTTCGGGCGGCAAAAAAGTGTCACTGGAAGGAAAAATGTGACAGGGAGGGGGAGTCAGCTGAGGAGCAGACTTCCAGGCACCAGGGGTGGAGAGGCTTGGAGTAGCAGCCAGCCTGCCCAATAACCATCCCTTTTCTCCTCAGACCACTAGCTACGCAGGCTGCGATTGGCCACGAGATAGGCTGCACAGAGCCAATGGGGCTTGCGGTGGGGTGGCCACAGCAAATAACAAAACTCATTGCCCTCCCCCCTTCCAAAACCTTCTGAGCTAGTCACTGTTCCTGACAGCCAGTGTTTTCAGAAGACTCCTTCTCCCAGCAGTTTGTGTACCTCCCAGCTCCCCAATCCATTGCCATCCTCCTCCTATTAAGATTTAGGTGTTATTTTTATTTTTTACCCCTCCCTGTGTTCTTCCTCTCCCCTCCATTGAATCCTTTCCCTCTCCATCTATATATTCCTCCATCCTTGATTCCCTTCACCTGTTTTTGGATTTATTTAGAGTAGGATTATTAGACTGATTTTGGTTTCATTTCAGTTTTGTACCCCTCCCTGTGTTTTTTCTGTTTTCCCCCCCATCCCTGGGTAATATTGTATAGATAGATAGATAGATAGATAGATAGATAGATAGATAGATATAGGAGAGTTAGCTTAATTATATAGATAGAGATAGTGTTAGTGTGTAGCTAGTTATTCAGTTTTGATATTTTAGAGTGTGTTTCTAGGACTATGTCTTTAGATATAATATTTACTTACATAGATTTTGAAATAGTTAATACTAGGATTAGAGTTAGTGTAGAAAATATTAGAAAAATTTGAATAAAATTATATATTTTATAATTAATAAAATATATTAAAGACTCTTGGTGAACTGGCTCAGTGGATCTGGAGGAGGGAGAAGGACTTTGATGGTAGCACTTTTGGGTTGCCTTCCCCCGCTTCTTCTGGCGATGATGCTCCACCACAGCCATGCCAGAGTCCTGCCACCTAGTGACCTTCTCCCTGTGGAGTTTTTCAATATGGGCGATGAGCCCTGATGTGGTCCCATGGCTGGCCCTTTTAAATGTTTTGCCGCATACCTAAAGAGCATAAAAAGATAGCAACATAAGAAGTGCCATACTGTGTCAGACCAATGGTCTGTGTCAAGCCCTGCCTGCATTCTGTCTCCACAAGTGGGTGGGTGGCCAGTCTCTCTCTGCAGGGGACTTCCTAATAGGTCATAGGGCAATCCATTCCCTGTTCCCTCCGAATCCATCCTGCTTCTTAAACCACCGCCAGAAATCGGACCTCATGAGCCCGCTGTCTGGCAGTGGCGACCTCCATCTCGATGAGGTTCTGGTGGTCCGGCAGGCACCAGCAAGGGGTGTGTGTGTGGCATCCTCACCCTCTCTGAAACAGGAACACATAAACAACACCTAAGTAAATAATATCATGCATTTATGATGATGCCTCTAATCCTCCCTCCTCAGAGTGCTATGCTAGGGATGGCAAATGGAGAGACCCTTGCTGGCACGTGCAAATCCTGCCCTTCCTGGGGTGCTAGCGCTGGAGACCTTTGCTGGAACATGCAAATCCTGCCCTTATTTGAGTGCTAGGGATGGCAATGGTGAGACCCTGGCTGGCACGTACAAATCCTGCCCTTCTTTGGGTGCTAGGGAGGGATGGAAATGGAGACCCTGGATGGCACGTGCAAATCCTGCCCTTCTTGGGGTGCTAGGGATGGCAATGGAAAACCAAATAGACAAACAATGTTGAAGCAAGGGATCTCTCTCCCAAGGGACAAGGGTCCCTGCAAATCACACAGTGAAAAAGGAAGGGAGAGTGAAAACGCAACTGCACAACCAATGTACTACTGAATAAAATTTTTTATATATGGAACAATTCTGTTAATTAGTCTACTGGTGATACAATGTATGAATACAAACACCATGACTACTATTGTAAATAAACAAAGTATAAAATTATAAAATTATATGTTGTTATGAATCCCCTTAGGGGAAAAGAATACAGCCAATAATATTCTGACACCGTCATGCACCTTCAACACCTCCACACCTCCAGATGGGTTTTGGGGGTGCACCCTTCTTCCTCAGTGAATCTGTATGCTGGTATCTACGACAGGGGAGAAAACCATCTTTGTAATGAATGTGTTTGCACTGCCAATAATATAATGGCCCTCTTAGGGTGATGTTGTAATGTAATTGAGTACTAATTTAGATAACATAGTGACCCCTCCTTGGCAACCTCATTACCTTATTGAATATTCAACAGAATTCTTATATTTTCCTCCGTGCCTGCGCCTCCATAGAAGCCCAGACCTCTTCCAGATTAGGATTCACCCACTACTATACTTGCTCACTACACAAATATAAGCATCATACTCCTGAAATGTACAACACATGCGTTAAGACAAAACATATGCAAACTTCAAGCAGCATGAAGTGTCCTCTAAAGAAACCAATGCACAGTGATGACTTACAAGGGGTAATTGCCTGCCGTACTTTTCAACTTGCAATTGCCTCCATGGAAATCCCTCTATGTTCTGGATAAATCCACCCACCACATCTCTGCTTCAAAATAGTTACTAACCTTGAATCGTGAATGCTGTTATGCGACCTCACTCCCTGTATTTCTCAGAGGTAATGTCATATCAGGTTTCCTCCACTGCATTCCCACGGGACCTATATATGCCTATTTGCATCTCTAAGGGTGATTTCAGACGTTACGAGATCACGCTGAACCACACTGAACCACGCTCAACCGGGCCCAGCGATGCAGGCGGAGGAGGCACAGGCGCAGGAAGGGCGCACACGGGAGCACCCGACCAGGGAGGCGCCCCGGGAACACCAACCACAGCTGCAGCCGGGTCGCGCCGCCCCGGGGACAGCGGCCGGAACAGGCCCACAGGAGGCACCCAGGAAACGGGTAAGGGCACCCACTGGGAGGGGAACAGGGGGCACAGGGGAACCCCCTGTGGAGGGGGCCGGGGGGACCCCGGGCGGAAGGCAGGGGGGCAGGGGGACCCCGGGCGGAGGGCAGGGGGGCAGGGGGCCCCCGAGAGGGCCCACACCCTCACCCAGCAACCAACCACCCCCCTTCCCCCCCCCAGACACGAAAGTCGGCCCGGGCGGACGAGCCCCAGGAGGAGCCCGGCCCCCGGCCCCCGGAGGCGCACCCCCAGGAGGAGGTGGAGGAGGAGCAGAGGCAGGTGCAGCAGGAGCTGCACCGGGAGGAGGAACAGCAGGGGCCCAGCCGGAGGAAGGCCTATCACAGAGGGGGACAGTGGGGCCTCCAGGAGACCCGGGACTTCATACGGATCTGGGGGACCCTCGAGTACCAGGTGGAGCTCGCAATAAACCAGCGCAACGAGCATGTCTACCGGGACATCGTGCGCGACATGGAGGCGGCGGGGCACGAGCGCACTGTCAACCAGTGTCGCTCAAAGGCCAAGGAGCTCAAGAGGGGGTACAAGGCCCTCAAGGACAATAACAGCCGCTCCGGCCACGGGGCCCGCACCGCCCCCTACTACGATGCCCTGGACCGCATCCTTCACATGAAGGGCTCCATAGTTGCCCCACGCCTGGTGGGCAGCGCTGTGGTCCAGGGCAGGGAGCGGGCCGAGGTACCCCCTCCCCTCGCCGCCCGCCCGGTAGACACGAGCTCAGGGGACCCCCACCCCCAGGAGGACCACCCGGGACCCGCAGAAGCCCCAAGGCCCCCCCCCAGCAGCAGCCCGGAGACATCCCAACGCCGGGCCGGCCAGGCGGAGTCGGAGGTCGGCACCTTCACCACCCTCAGCCAGTGGTCCCAGGGGGAGCACTCCCAGGGTGAGGCGCCGGCCTCCGAAGGCTCGGAGACGGACATAGAGGGTAAGCGGGCCCCCAGGGCAGGGGGGGGCACGACCAGGGGGCCGGTGGCAGGGGCGGGGGTGGGGGCCCTGCTGCAGGGGCCACAACCAGCCCCCTTCACCCGCTCCCCCCTCTCCCGCCCGCAGGACATGGGGAGCCCCAGGACCGGGCCAGCGAGACGGTGCAGGCCCCCGCGGAGGGCACAGGAGAGCAGGTGCCGGACCCAGGTAAGGCGGGAGGGCTGGGATTGCGGGAGGGCCCCCCGGGCGCCAGCCCAGGGGGGCCTCTGGCCTCAGTGGGGGAGGGGGGGCAGGGGGCCCCGGGACCCGACCCCGCTAGGGGACAGGGCCCTGCACTGACCCACCCGCCCATTTCCACAGGGCAGCCCCCGCGCGCGGCGCCTCCGCCGGCCGCGGCCCCAGCCCAGCGGATGCGGGAGTACCGGGCGCGGGTCCGCAGGCGCAGGGAGGAGCAAGCGGAGGACATCGTCCGCAGGGCGGAGGAACAGGGGGAGCGCATGATCGCCTCCGTGGACCGCATGGAGGCGGCCATAGAGCGGTCCATGGAGAAGGCCCTGGAGACAGACCGCCGGCTGGAGGCGGAGGTGCGCCTGGAGCGGAGGCGGGAGCGCCGGGAGCACCAGCGGCAGCAGGGGCTGCTCAGGGGCCTCCGGCAGGACATACAGGGCATGGTGCGGGAGCACAGTGCCAAGATGGACAGGTCCCACGACATTGGGACCTCCCTGCTCCTGCATGCGGGCACCATGTGTGCCTACGTGATGGCCGGCGCACCTCCGGGTGCCCTGCCCGCCCAGGTCCCCATGCCGGGCCCCTCGGCGCCCCCGGGCCCAGCCCTGCCGCCCCTGGCGCCCCCCCGGCCCCAGGGCCCTCGCATGCGCCTCCCAGTGCCCCCGGGCCTCCGGAGGGTCCAGCCCCCCCGGGGCGCGACCGGGGCACCGGGCACAGCTGCCCATCCGCCGCCCGGCCCCCTGCCGGGGCCGGGACCGGCCCAGGACACGGCAGGGGACACGGACAGTGGGGGGGAGGGGAGCTCCCAGAGCTCGGTGGGCCCAAGCGGCCGCACGAGGGGTCGGCCCAGGAAACGCGGGGGGATGGTGGGAAGGGGGGGGAGGGGGAGGGCCACATGAGGGCGGGTGGTGGACGGGGTCACGGGGACGGGGGTGGGGAGGGGGCACAGGGTGATTGTGTGCACTGTGTGGGCAATAAAGTGTTGTAAAGAGACAGTTGTCCCCGGCCCGTTTGTGGGGGGGACAGGGCTGTGGGACCGCGTGTACAGGGGCATGGGCACGGAACGGGGGGTGGGGCCCCCAGGGGCGGGAAGGCCCTCACAGCGGGCCCCCCCGGGCGATGTGGGTTGCAAGGGCGTTCCGGATCCTTTTGGCATACCGGTACTCCCGGGGGTTCCCTGCGTTCACGTACAGGGGAACAGGACCGGGGGGCCGGTGGGGCTCGGGGTACTCCAGGGCCGCCCCCTCGGTCTCGCACACATTGTGCAGAACGCAGCAGGCACCGATCACCAGGGCGGAGGTGGGGACGGTGAAGTCCAGGCGGCCAGCTAGACTCCTCCAGCGCTGCTTCAGGGCCCCGAAGGCACGCTCCACCACGGTCCGGCTCGCACACAGGCGGGTATTGTATACCTGCTCCGCAGGGGTGCTCGGGACAGGGTAGACCTTCATCAGCCAGCGGGTCAGGGGGTAGGCGGGGTCCCCCAGGATGCAGGGGGGCATGGGAACACCCTCGATCCACCTCATGCCCATGTCCGCGAAGTCCCCCCGGTACATGCGGGCATAGAAGGGGGAGATGGTCATGATCCTGGCGTCGTGACTCCGGCCGGAGTTGCCCGTGTAGATGTCTATGAAGCGGGCCCGGTGGTCCACCACCCCCTGCAGGTGCAGGGAGTAGTATCCGTGCCGGTTCACATACTCCAGGGCCTCCCCCGCGGCCGGGCGCAGGATCTCGATGTGTGTGCCGTCCACGGCTCCGATGCAGTTCGGGAAGCCCCCGGCCGCGAAGCCAGCCATCACAGCGCCCTGGTCCAGGAGCTGGATGGTCCTGTCGAGGAGCACGCCCTCCACAGCCTCGCACACATCCCGCACGATGCAGGCGACCGTGCTGAGCCCCACCCCGAAGTGCTGGGACACGGAGCGGCAGGAGTCGGGCGTTGCGAGGGCCCAGACCCCTATGGCCACCCGCTGGACCATGGGGATGGGCTCCCGCATGGAGGTGTGCTGCCGCTCCAGCCAGGGCGTGAGGAGCTCCGCTAGGCGCAGCAGGGTGGCCTTGCCCATCCGGAAGTGGGACCCCCACTCGGCCTCCCCCCAGTGGGCCTGGGCCCGCTCCCACCAGGCCTGGGGCCGCTCCGTGACCCATAGGCTCCGCGCTATGGGCATAGCCAGCAGCGCTGCCCGGCGGAGGGTCTGCGTTGCCCAGCGGAACCGCCTCGCGGCCCCTCGGAGCGCAGCGGGCCGGGTGAGGCTCCGGCAGGCGGCCAGCCACGCCCCCCAGGCCCGGCGCCGAGCCCTGAGCCGGCCACGGACTCTCCTGCGGGCCTGCTGGCCCCGGAGGCGCACGCCAGCCCGCAGGGCCAGGACATAGCGCAGGCGGACGGCCAGGTGCACCCTCTCGGTCAGGAGGCACAGCTGCTCAGTGTGGTCACGGTGCCACTCAGCCGCGAGCGCGAGGAACATCCAGTTCCCACCTGCCCTATCGCGCTCCATGGTGCTGGGGCCCCGGTGGGGGCTGGGAGCGCTTATGCCGGCCCGGTGCTGGTGGCCCCGCCCGGGGGTCGGCCTCGCGGCCCTGCGCGCGCCCTGTGCCGGTGCATTCCGGCTGCTCCCGCCCCCAGCACCCCGGGCCCCCTCCCCTCGCTGTTTGTAGCGGGATGGCCTTGAAGGTGCGATTAGGCAGACAGAGAGCTCGCTGTTGTTCTCTGCAGCTGTGCCGGGCCCGCACCCCACGCCTCGCTCTGTTGTGCTACAATGTTGCGGTGCGGGCCCGTGTTCCCTGTCCCGGGGGCCGGGCCGAGCCTCTCCCGGCCCTGGGCAGTCTGTGTGCCCTCCGGGCTCCGTGTCCCATTCCCTGTTGTGCTGGACCATGGCTGGCTGCCCATCCATGGGGCTCCCGCTGTCCGGCCCCCAAGGGGCCCCCCATATCTGGGCCTTCCGCGAGACCATGTCTCTGTGCGACCTGTGGCACACCCCTGCCGTGCAGCTGCTCCTGGCCGGGCCGGGGAGCCGTGCAGGTGCCTACGAGAGCCTGAGCTCCGGGCTCCGTTACTTTGGCCATGTGGTGAGCGCCCGTGATTGCCGGCTGCATGCGGAGGCCCTGGGGCTGGCTCGTTTCCCCGAGGGGCGCATCCCGGAGGTGCTGTGCGCCCATGTGCCCTGGAGCGCCTCGGAGACCGTGTCAGCGCTGGTGGTGTGTGGTCTGGGCGCCTACTCGGAGTGCCTGGCCGAGGGTGGCCCTGCCTTGGCCGTGACCTACTTCTCCTGTGTTCACGGGGCCCGTGGGTACCAGCGCACCCGTGGGGCGGCGTTCCAGCGGCTTCTGGAGCTGGGGCATCTTCCGTGGCCCCCTTCTGCTGCCTGCTGTGTGCCGGAGCCCTCCGCGGTGGAGATGTCATCCCTGTTGGCGGTGTGGGCGCGTGTGGATGTGCAGCTGGCCCTCACCATGCCCGATCCCTTCGAGGCCTACTACCTGATCGCCCACTACATGTCCTTGCAGGGGTACCGCCGGGGCATGCTGCACTGGCCCCACCTGGTCCACCGGGCGGGCCACCCGGGCCCTGGGGCCAGCGGGGCCCCCGGCAGCGGCCCGTGAGCCCCGCGTCGCTGGCCTGGCCCCCCCGGCGTGGTGCCCCCGTGTGGGCTCCCGCCCCGGCCCGGGGGGGGGCCTGGTCCCCGCTGGCCGCTCCCGACCTGCGGACCCCACCTCGGTGAGCTCCCGCCCGCCTCGCTGCTTGCTGCTGCCCCTGGCCGTGGTCCTGGGCCCCCTCCATCCCCGTGACTCCGTGGGTGCTGCCTGAGCGTCGCTGGTGCTGCGGAGGAGCACCGCTGGACCCGGCTGCCCTGCCTGTGCCAGCCTTTGACTGTGGGGCCCCCTTCCTCCTCCTCCTGGCGCCCCTCCGCCGGCCTCGCTGTGCTTTGGGGGCCCCCAACGTGCCTTGCTCCGGGGGTCCGCCCCCCCCTCCGAGACTGCCTCTGTTCCTGTGGGGGCACCTCCTTGGACTGGACTGGGGTGGTGTGGGGGTGGGGGTTGCTGCTGTCTGTGCCTTGCCCCTTGGTGGTGCCCCCCCGTCCCTCCCGGTGTTCCAGGTGGGGTGTTCCGGGCGCCCCTGCCCCCCCTTCCCGGCCTTTCCCTGGTGTGTGTGTGTGTGTGTGTGTGTGTGTGCCCGGGCGTGTGGCCGTGCATTGTGCCCCGCTGCGGGACCGCTGTGTGAGCCGGCTGTCAGCCTGTTCTCGCTCTTCCCCCCTCCCTTCCCGTTTCCCTTGTGTGGGCGTTCCCTTGTGTGCCTTGTGGCTTCGTTTGCCCTCAGGCGGCCATGTCTGTGTCCCGCCCCTGCCCGGTGCCTTGTGGGGGTTTAGCGCCCGGCGGGGGTTCGGCTGCACGTCTGTTGTGCTGCCGCGGCCCGCGATGGTGCGGCCCGGTTCCGGCCCGTGGTCCCGTTCCCGGCACGTCTGTTTGGGTCGTTTTCCAACCCCCGGGCGTGGTTGCGCTGTTCGCCCCCCCTGGTGGTTCACTGTGGTGAACCGGCCGCCCGTAACATCTGAAAGTACCCAATGTGATCTCAGCTGTGATCTCAGCAGATTCCCTGTTCCCTGCAAATCCATCCTGCTTCTTAAACCACCGCCAGAAATCGGACCTCATGCGCCCGCTGTCTAGCAGTGGCGACCTCCATCTCGATGAGGTTCTGGTGGTCCGGCGGGCACCAGCAGGGGGGGGGCGGCATCCTCACCCTCTCTGAAACCCTGGAGGTTGATGATTCTCCTGCCTGCAACTTCCATATCACAAGTTCACTCTTTTGTTTGCTATGTGATAGTGCACTGAAGACTCCTCTGTTGGCAACTACCTCAACTCCGTTTTTGTGAAAAATAATATAGGAACTTGCTCCTTTGTGAGTTCTTCCATAGAGAATAATTATCTGCAATTCTCCCCAGTTATCATCACAGCATAAGGAAACAACTATTGTGCATGGAATCAATCCTATGTATATGCTACAAATACAATCACATACTTTATGTATTGTACAGAAAAATTAATGCATCTATTTAAAAAAATGCAATTCCATTGAATCAACTGAATGCAAATACATTGCATAACGTACATTGCATGAGATGTATAACATAATATATACTGCATAGTATTGCAGTATTGCAATTATAGCTTCACAGTATCCAATAGGATTACAAATCCATTCTATATACTAAGTATAAAGACATAACTAATTACTGTATGCAGCATAGAATATGTTGCATTCATGTATATACATTGGTATACAGGGGTGACTGGTGGGTTTTGAGGTTGGAGGTGCAGTAAGGCCAGTCGGTTGGAGGGGCAGTAAGGCTGACAGTAAGGTCGCTGCTAGCTGGCCGGTGAGCCTAGAGGTGGAGCCAGGACAACGGTGGGCAGAGCCAGGGCAACAGTGGGCCAGTGGCTCTGCATAACCCAGCAGCAAGGAGTTCCCAGGGTTAACATTGAAGGGCCATTACATTACTTAATACTGGGAATACTGCTGTGTGAAGCACTGCCACTGGGGAATAGAGAACCCTCTTACTGGGGTCCTGTTAACACGAGACCCCCTGCCATGTGAGATTATTGGGGGTTGGTTCCCCAATATCTGCTCTATCTTTAAATTTAGGGGAATTAGCCAAGTTAGGGGGTCCCCTCGTGTTCAAGGGATCAAGCTGAGGACAGTACACGCTACAGCAGTTTATGTACCCTCCCCAAATAGAAAGAGAGAGAAGGAGACAGGTATCCAAAAACAACAGGTTTAATGGTATATTACACAGAGAAACACAGCCCCGGTCTGGCTGGTGGGGTTTAAAACACAGGCGGCTTGCGGGGATGGTAGGAAAAAGGGGGGGTATTCCGGTGTTGGCTCAGCGAGGGGGAGCAAGAGAGCGTGATAGGGAGAGAGAAAGAGACAGGGAGGGGAAAAGGGCTTCCCCAATTAGCTTGGGAAAGTCTGGACCTGCAGTTACCTTTTCCTGGCCTGTTGAGATGGGACAGGCAGCCCACGGATCCAGCGGAGTTCAGGGGATGGAGGAAAAAGCAAAAAGGGCAGACCCAAAGTCTGGAAGAAAATCCTTAGCACAGACACATGCAGAGCAACTGCATGTAGCTGCGTTCCAAGATTTCTCAGAGGTGGAAGGGAAACTGTGGGGTAGTTATTGGGTACTGAGAAAGGGTTTCTGGGAGGCTACGGAGGGTCATTTGTGGTGTACAATAGGCTAACGAGGGGAGAAATCCAACTTCCACTTCCATCACAAAAAGGGCCATCCAAGATGCATAAGATATCTTTGACACAGGGGGAAAGAGTAAACAACAGTGGCTGGAGGGTAGTTAAGGAGGGGAGGAGAGGGCTAACGATCAGCTTCCTGGGACACAAAGGGAGCCCCTGGATTTCTTTGTTCCTGAGTGGGGGTTGCTGCTCCAAGTTCCAGTCATCAGTGCTCTACTGAATAGGAAGAATGCCTCTTAATGGCCCCATACTTTACTCTAGGCATTTTCCTTTATCATCTCTTCCCCCAGGTTCAGGCTGGTATTTCACATGAATGACCTACTTTCTGCTGGGTTCCATGGTGGCTGGGCCCAATCCTTACTCTGTTTTACAAGCCCCCCTCTTGCTCATAATGGGGGGCTATGCTCTCAAGCCTTTTTCCCCACGTTTGCCAGCCCTTGGCCCTGTCTGGGACTGTCCTTTCAAGCCCTCCGGGTCCAAGTTTGTTGGCACTTGGTCATACAGCAGAGGGGGGGGGGGTTGTACCCATTTTAGGGAAAACTGAGGCCATCATCAACAGTCCTATACACTCTCTTTCCCACCGGGTCCAAATTAACCATAGTAGATTAAAAAAAATAGATCACGTTGCCATCGCCTACCTTTATTCTAAAACCTCGAATCCTCGATTTTCATGGCATCCTTGGCCACCTGTAGTCTTCTGAAGGTGTAGGCTTTGGGACAAGCCTTCCTTCTGGCTTGGAGAACTTGGGAGGACTGAGTTAGCTCCCTGTTCTTTGACAAGCCGAATCAGAAGAGAATGAAAGGGAAGAGAAAGACAGGACAGAGGAGAAGTAGGAGGGAAAGGGTTTGGTTTTGGAGCACAAGAAGAGGAAAGGGGAAGAGATGGGTTCAGTGGGGGACAGGGGAAAAGGGTTTCCTTGTTGTCTACAGCCTTCTCTTCTGCTGTGCTCCTACCTACCTACTTTCTCCTATGTTCACAAGGAGAGTGAGGCAAGGTGTGGAATCATGCCAGATCTCAGACAAACTAGATAGGAAAAAAAAGCAAATTAATTTAGATGTTTGCATTTTGAATGACATTTTTAATTTTGCTTCTTTGTGGACCTCTCCCTCAAAGAAGAGGTCCAGGACCCTCCCAATCCCCATGCCATCACTTACCATTATCCTGAACACTCTTCATTTTCATGCTATCCTTGGCTGCCTGTAGTTTTCTAGGGTAGGCTCCCAGTCCATTCTATGTTCAGGTCCCACAGCTGGTCTTTGAGGCCTCTAGACACAGTGTTGCTTCAGGCTTCATTGGACCCTGTAACTCCTAAAGTCAAACACTACATCTGGAGGCACAGTGGTGGTGGGCCCAATTGGTGTAGAGGTTCCTATGGCTGGGGTTCTGGAGCCCACATGATTTGTTGGGGGTGCCCTAAGACTTTAGGGTGTTCCCTGGCCATGGGCATGCCCCTGCCCCCAAGGAGAGGTTCCACCCTCCCAATGAATGCCCACTGTACCTCTCCTTGGGTCCAAAGCCGCCTACTCTTAATAACTAACTATATCTAAACTACATAAACCAAACATTTTTAAAGAACTCTAACAAGTGTCTACCTATTTATCCTTTTTTTGTTATGCACTAGCACTTTGTTGCTCGCTCTGTGTCCCCACCCTGGCCATGGGTCCGCCCCTGCCCCCAAGGAGAGGTTCCACCCTCTCCCAATGAATGCCCACTGTACCTCTTCTTGGGGGCAGGGGCGGGCCCATAGCTAGGGTGGGGACACAGAGCGAGCAACAAAGTGCAAGATTACCTCTAAACTACTTCTACTTCTAAACTACATCAGGACCAAACATATTCTAAATTCTAACAAATTACTAAACTACTTCTACACTACATTAGGACAAACAATTTTAAAGAACTCTAACTGGTGTTAAACTCTAAACTGTTTAACTGTTTAAACTGTTTACAGTTTAACTGTAACTTAAGACCTAACTTTTTAACTCAACTTTTTTAACTTGAAAAGGAAGCATACTTATCTTTACCGTGGAATGTCCTCTGCTGGCTCTCAACCTCACACGCGCAACTGCCAGAAATGCCTCCCTTCGCCTTGTGTGTCATCGATGTCACGTGGTGCCCTTTGTGTGCTGGATTTATTCATGGTGTTGGTTCTGCAGCACCATTCCTCTCTGTGCTCTGTCCTCAAAGAAGCCCAGGAAGCATTACTTGGGTGCAGTATCCACATTGGCATGGGTCTCCCTAATAAGGACCTGTCTCTTATACACATCTAGATGTGTATAAGAGACAGGGGTTTATTCATGGTGTTGGTTCTGCAGCACCATTCCTCTCTGTGCTCTGTCCTCAAAGAAGCCCAGGAAGCATTACTTGGGTGCAGTGTCCACGTTGGCATGGGTCTCCCTAATAAGGACAAAGACCATGCAGGCTGGAGCATGATGGATGCAACACAGGTCTTCTGATTGTGCGGGTCACTGTCCAGAATAGATCATCTTCAGGTCTGTTCAGTGCCTGTACTGGAAATTAACTCGCCGTTCCTTGCATTGTGCAAACAGATCTATTGTTTTGTTGTTGAAGTCTGGAATGTCCCTGACCATGGCTTGCTCAATAGAAAGCATTGCTAGAGCATTCAGATGGTCCTCTGTCATGGTACTTCTCAGAAAGGTTTTATTTCTTTTTAGAGCTGAGAAACTTCGTTCTGCTTCAACAGTTGTGAAAGGCGTTGTCATATCAATCTTCAGCAGTTTCACCACCTCTGAGAAAGATTTTTCTAAGTTGTCCTCAGTCAACATAGCAAGTAGTGCAGAGACATCTTTGGCAGAATGGAATTCTGACCTGTCATACAAAGTCCCAAGCTCACTCCTCAGTCGGTCTCGCTCCAGTATTGGGTAGGCTTGCGTTGCCACATTAGATGCTTGGATGGGAAAGCGTTCACTGTGCCTTTGAAACAAAGTCCCTGCACCAAAGTAGCACTCTCTAGATGTTTCATGAATTGAAATCGGTCATGTGCATGAGAGATTATAATATCACACACTTCCACAGCGATCTGCTCTAATGTGTCCATGCGAGGTGCACTTCTGCCCATCCGAGTGTTCTCCGGAAGCTCCGAGCGCAGAGTTCCAATGGAGTCCCTCACTTTATCGATGGCTCTTACGAAGTCAGTAGTATATCTTTGAATACCTACAGAGTCCATTTTATTTTTGAGCTCCTTGTAAAGTATGTCCACTTGCGGCATGATTCTGTAGAACAAGGACAAGAAGTAGAGAAACTCCTCATCAGATTCCAACATGTTCATGTATGGCCTGGCCTCAATATCAGTCACGGCATCATGACTATCTAGTCGTATTTCTTTAAAGCACTCGACCAGGTCCTCTCTGTGCTCATAGATGACCTCGACTGTCCACACACTAAAGTTCCAGTGTGTTTTAGCTACGTTGGGGAGCCTTCTTTTCACCACCGCATCCAGAACTCCAGTCCTTTTTGGAGATGAACTGAAGGAAGCAGGGATTACAGACAGACTTTGGAAAAAAATCCTTACTTGTCTTATTTGGGATACCACTTGCTGCACAATAAGGTTCAGCTGATAGGCAAAACAGCGAACAAAGTGTGTGTTCGGGTATACATCCCTTACCTTCCTCTGGACTCCACCATGCCCTCCACACATCACACTCACTCCATCGTAACTCTGAGCTATGAGTTTCTGTTTGTCAGAGTCCCTTGGGAGAGCAGCATTGAGGTTTTCAAGCAAGGACTTGATGATTGTTTCTGCACGGGAGACTGTCAAGTGTATGAAACTGAAAAAACGTCCCATGGTTGAACCCCTGCCATCAGTGTAGCGGAAAATCATGACAGACTGGCAGACAGTTGAGACATCAGTGGTGTCATCAGCTTCGATAGCCACAAAATTTGCATTTTTTATTTCAGTAATTATGTGGTCACAAGCAATTTGCAGCATGCAGTCCAGGAGTTCGTTCTGCATGGTTTTCAAAGTTCCCTAGAAGACAGTTGCAGTCTTCAAATGTTGCTGTAGCATACTGTCAGCTCTGGCAAGTAAATCTATTGCACCTTGAAAAACCCCTGGATTGACAGATCCCTCGCTTTCATCATGTCCACGCAGCATCAATTCAAAGGCACCACAGAACTTTATGCAGTCTATTATTCTGAAGAAGATGTATCTATTTCGATTGACATCCTCATTATGTTTCCTTACAGACACACGGTAGCCTTCAGTGAGTCTCTCGGCAATGTTTGTTTTTCCCAACTGTGACAGGTTTAGGCAGTTGTCAAGGTGGCTTTTACAAGAGTCATGCTTCTTTGCCTTCTCAGACAGGTGCTTAATGTCCTTGACTCCCGTCTTTGTCCATGGTGCGTCACCACCAAACAGCAGGCAAGGAAAACAGAACAACAACTTCTTGGAAACATTGCCACATAGCCACCAGAACTTCTCGTACCAGGTTGTGTGGAACCTGGTGTATAACCTTTCCCTTTGTCCTGTGCAGCTTGTTCAATTTGCAGTTCTGGACGGTGAGGTCCCATGTCTTTGATCTGCAGTTTCTCTTCTTAAGTCAGCGTGGTGAATGGCTTCGCAGGAAGAGCATCCACGGCATTCATTTTTGAAGTGTAGGCTTTGGAAAAAAAAAAGATGGGGATTTGGCACTAGCAGCACTCTCTCACAGATATTAACATTCCCCTCCAACCTTGCCTTTTGTCCCTCACCTTAAAGTGATGTCTTCAAGTATAAACAAAAAATAATAATAATTTCACATATGGAAACTGATCCTTTTTATGTAATCCACTGTCCCATTCAAAAGTTAACCCAGACAGTAAAAAACCCCAATTTATTGAATACTTTATTTAGAAACAATTTTAAAAAGTTAATATTTATCCTACACTTGGTCTTTCTGGGGACAGGAAGAAACCACCGGAGACAATCAATTAGAGCATCCATTAACTTACATAGTATGTTTACAGTGCTAAAGTCTTCAAATGTGTTGACTAATGCTTTCTTGGAGTACTTGGAAGAAACGTAGCTTTCTCGCTCTTGATAGATGCACTCCGTCTACATCATAAAGGGATATATGATGTCTCGAGAACCTATGCCAGATTGTAGTAGCCCTCCTTTCATGATGTAGAAAAGCATCCACTAGTTTGTTGACATTTCTCACCAATTTCCTCAACTGACGAAGTGTAGCAGAATCAGTCGGGCTTGGCCTTGCATTCCTATTGACTGCTCTTTCAATTAAATCTGACACCAAGATGTTGCTCCTTGGAAAGGAGTGGACAATACGGTGCAGATCACATCTCATGGCAATCGCCAACTCTACACTGGTGAGGTTGCCCACATCATTTCCACCACAGTGGATCAAGATTCCCATTGGAGGTGGAACATCACGTCTCCTCTGAATCCAATCCAACATTGAAATGATCTCGTGCCATCATACCTCAGGGACCGCCTCACCCTCCGTGCCCTGGATCGGCTCCTTCAGTCTGCCAGGGGTGCCTTCTTGGAGGTCCCCCGTGTAAAGCGGGGGGCCACAATGGAGAGGGCATTCTCGGTGGCCAGGCCGCGGCTTTGGAACTCCCTCCTGGAGGAAGCTCGTCTGGCCCCAAGCCNAGCGGGGGGCCACAATGGAGAGGGCATTCTCGGTGGCCAGGCCGCGGCTTTGGAACTCCCTCCTGGAGGAAGCTCGTCTGGCCCCAAGCCTCTTGATATTTTGGAAAAGGTGCAAGGCCTGGTTGTTCACCCAGGCCTTTAGGGAAGGGGGGAGGGTGTAGTGGATTTTTATTCTTTCCCCTATCTTAGTATTGTTTTATGGACCCTGGGCCCTGTTTTTATGGACTTTTGATAATGTTTTTATTTGTTTTAAATTGAGTATATTGCTGTTTTATATTGTTGGAAACCGCCCCGAGCTGTTGTTCAGGAGGGGCGGGGTACAAATGTAATAAATAAATAAATAAATAAATAAATCTCATGCCTCCTCTTCCGAACCACCAGATGTCATAATTCTGGTTGCCTGAGGAAAAGGTAAGCCCCTCTTCACAGACAAACTGCTCCAAACAGCGAATGTAAGAATCATCAGATAACTTCTGCCATACTTTGGATCAGGATACAAACAAAATGAAAGCACAATCCACAAGAGTAGCACAGACACGAGAGATAGACACAGGGGTTTGTCCTCTAACTCCAAGGTACTTCAGAGAAATGGTACAGAATTGCAGGTGTTACAGTACTAAACCAGGCCGCTCTAGACGAGCATTCCTAGTTACTACACCCCCAAATGCCAGCATTTTGAAAACACCTGATCAGAGGACTAACAGTTACATCTCCAGATTTCAAAACCCCAACTTTATAACAAGCATCACATTTCCAGCTTTTTGAAGACACCTGAGATCACAGGCCTGTTTTTAACAGTTTGCATCCTTTCAGGGTTCCATTTCAAGCAAGCTAGGCCCCTGCAGACCAGAATTCCTAGCACCAAATGTCTGTCCATACTCAGAGCAGGCCTGTTTTTAACAGTTTGGATCCTTTCAGGACACCATTTCAAGCAACGTAGGCCCCTGCCGACCAGAATTCCTAGCACCCACAGCACCAAATGCCTGTCCATGCACACAGGCCTGCTCTGAGCATGGGACCCATGCTCAAAGCAGGCCTGTTTTTAACAGTTTGCATTCTTTCGGGACTCCATTTCAAGCAATGTAGGCCCCCGCAGACCAGAATTCCTAGCACCCACAGCACCAAATGCCTGCCCATGCAAACAGGCCTTCTCTGAGCATGGGGCCATGCTTAGAGCAGGCCTGGTTTTAACAGTTTGCATCCTTTCAGGGCTCCATTTCAAGCAACGTAAGCCCCTGCAAACCAGAATTCCTAGCACCCACAGCACAAAATGCCTGTCCATGCACACAGAAGGCCTGTTTTTAACAGTTTGGATCCTTTTGGGACACCATTTCAAGCAACGTAGGCCCCTGCAGACAAGAATTACTAGCGCCCACAGCACCAAACGCCTGTCCATGCACACAGCAGGCCAGCTTGTAACAGTTTTTAGAAGGCACTTATGAGATATACAGGTTTCAGGGCTGCATTGGTTCCAATGCAGCCCTGCAACCTGCATAGCTCATAATTGATAATTAAATTCATAATAAATTCACAATTAATTAAATTCACAATTCATAATTAAAACATACTGATCACTGACATCCTCCCTCCTCCCAAGACAAGTCCCCCAGTCCCCGGGTCCCCAGCGTACTACTCACCAGAATCAGGAGGACTAAGCCGGCCCAGGGAGGGCAGGCTGAGCTTGGCAGCATCTTCTTCCCATGGCACTCGAGCGAGGACAGGATGATTGATGATGATGGGCTTCTGCCTTCTTCAATGATGATGGACCCACTTGGCAGTGCCAAGTGGGTGGCACACTAAAACTGTCTACACTACCTACCTAACTTGCTTCCTTGAGATAATTATTATTAAAAATAATAAAATACTTACACACTATCTATCTAATCTACGTGAATTGATCCTGAAAATTTGGATTGGAAATTCAGCTGAATGGCTAACCAAACTCACTCACTCTCAGCCAAGTCACAGAAAGAAAGAGAGATAAAATGGTGCCTGGTCTGGAGTTTATATATATCCTCTCTGTGAGTCTCTGCAGCAGGCACCACCCTCTCACACCATGTGAGGAAAAGCCCGCGCTCAGAAACTCACTCACTCTGCAATTTAAAAGTAAACAACAGTCACCAAGCGCTCTACACACACACACACCCCTCCCGCTGTTCCACCGGCCAATCAAACTGTCACAGTCACACACAACATGGCCATGATGCTCCCTCATCACCACCCCTCCCCCGCAGGGTGGAAAGGGCTACAGCCCATATTGCATCCTGTCGCCTGCGCTTCTGCTTCCATTGCCTCCCAAGAGTGCCCCCACTGGCTGGCACGCTGTTTGAATGAAAAAGCGCTGGACGGCACCCCGAGCCACCCAACGTGCATTCAGAATAAGTTTGCCTCTTACAGGACTCCATATGGTGAACTCACTGACTGTTTAGTGTTCCCTGAATACCCCCTCCCCCTCACATCATACATGCAGCAGGGAGGGGTCAGAGCCGTGCTCTATGCACCCTTTGCACATGCGTGAGCAAGAGACCAAGCTCGTGCATGCGCTTCACTACAGGAACCCACAAGTTTGACACAAGCCATGCCGCGCACAACTAAACGCCTGTCAGGACACCACCAGTGGCACAGAGAGAGGACGAGCGGAGCGACTGGTAGTTTAAATTTATTTATAAATTATTATGTAGTTTTGGGGGCAAGGAGAGGCTGTCTAGGGGCAGTGCCCCTGGCACCCTAGGGCTGAAGCCAGCCACGACTGTTGGTATATATATATATTCATCATGCAAAAGGCCCAATCCAATATTATCAATAAATGCAAGATTGTTGCCTGACATTTGTTGTACTAGTATCAATGTCCACACACCAGTGCAAAAGCTCAATATCCCCATATACACAATTGCAATGCACATATCTTCTACTGGTTTTAACTCCCCCATGGTTCTCTAACATATACAAATGACATACCTATCTAAAAGAGCCCCTTTTGACTATAAGGTTTCAAGATGTAACAACATAAACTGGCCTTGCAACTGCAACAAAAAACATCATGACTAATGACTCCCTATCCCTGTAATAAAAATCTAAATTCTTCTATGTCAAAGAAAAACTGACCATTGGTTGTATTCATTGAGACCGCGTGGAATTTGTGTACCCAACCTGTATATCCAATAAGTTTCCCTTTTCTGTAGCAGTTTCTGATGATCACCCCTACCACTTGAAACTACCTCCAAGCATGTACATTTCAAATCTGAGGCTTCATGGTGTATATTCACAAAATGCAGGACCAGAGGTTCCTTAAGAACCTTCCGTCTGATGTTTCCAACATATTCTAGAATCCTCACCTTCAACATTCTGGAGGTGTATCCCACATATAGTAGGTTACATGGACATGAAGTTGAATAAATTACTGATTTTGTGGAACACGAGGAGAAATGTTTAAGTGGAAATTTTTCTCCTGTGTCTGGATGGATAAAGTCTTTCATAGGGATGCTGTATTTGCATGCTCCATAGTTGCCACATCTGAAATGATTCCTTGGTGGGGGGGTATAGGGCAAAACCTTTGAATCGTGTTTGTCAATACGAATCCCGGTGTGTACCAACATATCCCTGACTGATTTAGTCTTTTTGAGTGCAAACATGGATTTTCAACTACACCCAGTTATATTTTCCACCAGGTGCCAATTTTTCAAAATGGCTTTTTTTATTTTCCCTCAACCTGGATTAAAGGTTAGTGGGCAAACCAACCTATCACATGGTTGTTTTGCTTTTGGTATTAATAGTGATTCTCTCAGGCAACCCAATGCTTTGAAGAAACACTTTTTGAGGATTCTATCTGGGTAACCTCTCTTTCTTAAATCCTCCATACACCCATTAGCCTGCTGCATAAACCTGGCATCGCTGCTGCAATTTCTTCTGATCCTAATGAATTGGATTTATGGTAGATCATTTTTAAGGTGTCTTGGGTGATTGCTATTATAGTGAAGAAAGGAATTGGCATCCATCTCTTTTTTATATGTATATCCACCTGCTCTCCATTCAAGGCAAATGTCTAAAAAATGGATTGTCCAAAAGTCATATGTAAGGTCAAAATTAATATGTAATGTAATGTAAATTTTATTTGCGTGGCCATAAGGTCATTGCATAACATAAAAGAAACACATACAATACGAACAAATACAACATAAATGGCCATAGCCACCAATACAATAAAATAACAAGGAAAATAAAAATGCCAGTGAGCTCGCTCTAAAGGATAGTATTCTTCTTGTCCTCAAAGTAAACAAAAAGTTTACAAACCTGGCAGCACCTCCTGTGCCTGGCTCTTGCTCCTCTGACGAGAAGCCGACCTCCACCACTGAAGGTCCAGGGGCAGCCGCAGCAACCTCCTCCACTGGCTCCACCACATTGGCCTTCCTCCAATCCCCCCTGTTCAGCTTCACACACTTCATTTTTTTTCCAAAGTCCCACACAGCCAAACAAAAACACACCCACCAAGTCACCAACCACAACCAACAAAAACAACACAGCCAAAAAACACCACACAGCCAGCCAGCCACACCACACATGCTCTCTCTCTACATAAGTTACACACACACTAGAATTTCTGATGCAATCACGGGACCAACCACGTGATACCTAGACCAAAACCGAAACTGATTTCCAAATGGCCGAACTGAATGCCACCGAACCGAATGACTGAACCCAAACTCAGTCCCCAGACCGAAAGACCAAACCCAGTCCCCGGACCGAATGACCGAACCACAATCTGTTCGCACATCCCTACACTTAGGTTTGACTGTTCATTGGCATCTAGCTTCAGCCTGCTTCTAGCTCCCTTGCTTTACTATCCCTGAGCCTGCTTAATACCTACATGACCACCTCCTCCATTCTCTCCCTGTCTGTGGACCTATTCCAGATGCTTCCCTGTCTGCCCACCTGTCTCCAGCCTCACACCCAGCCTCAGCCCATCTCCTGTTGGGATGCCAGTTTGATTCTGATTCCTTGCCTCACTGCCTGACTCTGTTCTTCAGATCACCCTTCAGCTTTGTCCTTTTAGCTCAGCCTTACCTCTGACTTGATCTCTTGGTTTGCTCTAAGATTTCACCTCTGAATATCGCTCCTACTCCTAACCTGATTCATGTCAACTCCTGATTAGTGCTGTAACACGGACCCATGTATTCATCTCAGATTTTTCATGGTCTGAAGTTCTGACGATGGGGCCTCAAATCTTCAATCCTCAGAAAATCACAGCCGAGTACAGCCAAGTGTAGGTGCTAGACCCCTGCTCCCCCTTCCCTGACCCCCACTGGCCAATGAGAGAATAGGCCAGTGGGATCCAGGGAAGGGTGGGTGGGGACCTAATGGGGGATCAGAGGTGGGATGCTTAAGGGGGTAGGGGCCTAGTGGGGGCTCAGGGATACAGTACTCACCTTCCAGAGGGGTCCGGTGATGCATGGCTTCCTCCAGGGCTGGGTAAGTTTTAAAAAAGAAGAAACAAGCTGGGCATGCTCAGAATGGTCAAATGGCCCCTTTTGAGCATGCTCAGACCTTTCTAAGATTGCACTGGTAGCACTGAGAGCACCATCTTGGAAAGAACTGAGCATGCCCAGCTCCCCCCTCATCACCTTTTAAAACTTACTTGGCCCCAGAGGAAGCCACATGTCGCCAGACCCCCTCCAGAAGTTGAGTACTCTACCCCTGGACCCCCATTAGGCCCCTACCCCCTCTTTCCTGGCACTTTCCCTCCCTCCAGGTTCCCTATGGCCTCTGGCCCCATCTTCACACCCATGCTTGGAAACTGCTCGAGTATTCTCCAAGGGTCCTCAGAACAGCCCAAACACTCAAGACCGATCCTCAGACCCTTGGGAATACTTGTGAATATCTTTTTAAATATTGGGTGCAACCCTAGTCCTGATCCACATTCCCTGAGCCAAATGCCTGACATTGGTGCTGGACACTACTGGAGATAGCATACAGGGCTAAAAGGACTATTTTTCTGATCCAGAGTAGCAGTTTCTAGGTTCTTATTTTCCTGTATCCTTCTTCCTCATATTTTTTGTATTATTGATGTAAACCCCCCACCCAGCTAACCCGGTGTCTGTCTCAGTGTCAAGTTGGGCGTGGTGCCTAATGTTTTATTATTTTTATTTATTTATTTATTTATTTATTCAATTATTTGTATCCTACTCCCTCCAGCCCTACGGCAGCTCGGGGCAGCTCACAAGACATTTAAAACAATATATAAAAACAATGCATAAAAAGGGATTACTAAAACAATAAAAAACACCAACGAGGTAAAACCACTGGTAAAAAACCCACCCTTATTCCCCCCCTCCCCCAAAGTCCCAGACAAACAGCCAGGTCTTACAGGCGTGACAAAAGGCCAACAGAATGGGAGCCAGGCAAGCTTCCTCTGGGAGGGAGTTCCACAGCCATGGTACAGCCACCGCGAACACCCTCTCCATCGTGGTCCTTTGGTTCACCTCGGGTACCCTCAAAAAGGTGCCCCCAGTAGACCGAAGAGGTCACTCCATGATGGGAGTGAGGTAGTCTCTCAGATAGGAGAGGCCCAGACCGTGTAGGATTTTAAAGGTCAAAACCAGCACCTTGAATCAGGTCCGGAATGCTATAGGCAGTCAGTGCAGAGCCTGGAGCACTGGTGTAATGTGCTCCCTATGGCCCGTCCCATTCTGCACCAGCTGCACCAGATGGGCAGCTTCCAAGTCATCCCCAAGGGCAGCCCCACATAGAGCACTTTGCAATAATCCAGCCTTAAGGTGATGAATGCATGGATGAGGGTGGCCAGGTCAGATCTTGAAACATATGGCTGGATCCTGCACACAAGATGTGATTGGCGAAAGGCTCCCTTTGCCACCGCCTCCACCTGATGATCCAGGTGGAGGCCAGGGTCTAACAGAACCCCGAGACTCCGCACCTGAAGGGCCAGCGCGGAGCGGATCCCCTCCACAAGGGGAGCTATCACCTTCACTTCCCTACTCACCAACATCACCTCCGTTTTATCAGGATTCAGCTTCAGTCTGCTCAGCCTCATCCAGTCACTCACTGCTAGGAAGCACTGGGAAAGTACCAAGACTTCAGGACCTGGGATCGTTCAAAAAGAGAGGTAAAGCTGAGTATCATCAGCATATTGGTGGCAACGCACACCAAACCATCTCACGACCTCACCCAGGGGTTGCATATAGATGCTAAATAAAAGTGGAGACAGAATTGAACCTTGCGGTACACCACAAGTGCGATCCCCGGGGTCAGATGTTTCTTCCCCCAGCACCACCCACTGGCTTCTCCCCGAGAGGAATGAGCAGAACCATCCTAAGAACCATCCACTCCCCCCAGGGTCCTCAACCATCTCAAAAGCAACCCATGGTCCACTGTATCAAATGCTGCTGAGTGATCTAGTAGGACCAGAAGTGTTCAATGTCCTAAATCCATCTCTCAGCGGATGTCATCTACCAAAGTCACCAACGCAGTCTCGGTGCCATATCCTGGACAAAAACCTGATTGAAAAGGATTAAAAAAGTGATGCTATCCAGATGGCCCTGGAGCTGCTGGGCCACCACCCATTCAATAATCTTCCCTAAAAAGGGAAGATAGAGACAGGTCAGTAGCTGGTGAGGGAATCAACATCCAATTATGTTTTTTTGAGCAGGGGCCACACCACCACCTCCTTGAGGGAGTCCAGCACCCTGTCCTCCTGAAGAGAGGCTTTGATCAGTCCCGCCAGCACCAGTCCCAAAGTCTCCGTACAGACTTCACCAGCCAGGATGGGCATGGATCTAGTTCACAAAAGGTAGCCCTAACAGGCCCCAGAACCCCCTCAGCATCAGAATTGTGGGATTCATGAAACGAATCCCACAAAATGGACCAGACGGGGCATTCATAACCTCCAGCTCTCCTTCTTCTGCATCAATCCCAGCCCTGAAATCATGCTGGATTCAAGCGATCTTAACTGCGAAGTACTTTACAAACTCCTCACAGCGGGCTTGGGAAACCTCCCCCTCCAGGTGGAGGGAGGCCGGACTGACCAACCCCCTCACCACCCGGAAAAGGTCCACTGGACATGACTTCGCAGTGACTATGAGGGTGGCAAAGAATTCCTTCTTTGCCATCTTCACGGCCACAGCATAGGACCGCAAATGGGTCTGATGCTGCAGCCGATCTAATTCAGCATGAGAGCGGTGCCAGTGTTCCTCTAACCACCGCCCTTCCCGCTTCAAACACCGCAGCTCCTCAGTAAACCAAGGAGCTCTACGGTGATGAAGTGTCAGGAGCGGATGCCTGGGAGGCACACGATCAATGACCCCACCTAGCAAGGTGGGGGCACACAGGGGGAGGGGGAGGGGGGGTACATGGGGGCAAGTGCAAGCACATGGCGGGAGTGGGGGTGGGTTATGGTAGGGGGGCTGGGAGCCAAGGCTCCTGGGTTCCCTGGGAGGGGAGTGGGGGGCTAGTGGGTTAGAGCAGGGGGATGCATAGGTGGGAGTGAGGAC